>LJPJ01000186.1:0-197743 GCA_001430935.1 Amauroascus verrucosus
AGACAGCGGAGGATGCGGTTGTCATACACTTCATCATCTTTGTCAAAGAGACTCGGCGTATGGACCGACTCAACAGTGAAAGTTAGCTCACTCTCGAGCTGTTGCGTTTTCGGCTGCTGGCTACTGGAACGTGATCGCTTGGCTGCATTGGGTCTGGTGTCAGGCGATCTGCGTTTTCTGGACGGCTTCCTGCTGACACTGAGTCCACAAAGTTCAGTGAGCGATTGGGATAGCTTACATCGCGATTGCGATTGCGCAAACGATGAGGCTGCGCTGGTGTTCCTGCTTTGGAAGGTGTGAGGATTGTTGAATGTCAGGTCACGGCGTAGGCCTGCGATGCTGGTGATGGTGCGATACCCGATGACCCTCGCAATCCCCTGGACACCTCTCTGGTTTGCAAGCTGGAGGAGGTCCACTTCTGGCCGTCGCTTGTCGGATGTCCATGAGAATTTTGCCACACCCTCCACTTTATCGCCATCCTTTGCGAGGAAACAGCTTGTCCCGCGACATACGATGGCGTACTGGGAGCAGAGTGGAATGGGGTTGAGTCGCAGCACTCTTTCCTCTGCAGTTCCAGCACTGTCAACAGTTATCGTTCGGTTACCATTCCCGTCTAGTGTGGTGAAGGTGTCGAGGCCCAGCTCCTCATCGCTCATCATCGCGTAACCTAGGACTAGCCGAAAAAAGTGTGATGCATACTCATGAATGTCAAACACTCCAGAGCTGTAGGGCCCGGAGCGGTCAAACATCCAGGCCTCCATTTTGTTACCGCAGACCGCGAACGCATGCACAAATCAGCGAGTTGGCTGGGCGATAAACACTTCACGCACATAGCGTGCAAGCTGAAGCAGCGTGCTCTTTGTCCAGATCTCGTCTGACAACTTCTTCAGCTCGCCTACCACACGGATATCCTTCCAGTCATGTTTCTCTCCCGAATCACCCTGCACTCGGGCCTTTAGCAAAAGATCAACCTGTCGCTCTGCCTCGGAGCCGACGAGATCCTTCTTGCTCGTCGTCGAGAAGTAGACGCCGCGCGTGTCCGAGAGGAAGGTATCCTGAAGCCGAAGCCACCAGTCAAGGACAGAGTCCTGCACCAGCAGATCGGGGAACTTGGCCCATTCACTGTCGCTGCCGGGTTCTAGGAGGCGTTGATGAATGGCATCCGCCCTTGCGCTCCAATCCTTTCCTTCAAAGTATTTGGTGAAGAAGCCGTCCACACCTCGAAAGGTGCACCTGCGTATCTCTTCAAATATCCTCCCTTCCACCAGCTGACGCGTCTGCTCAGGTCCTTTCTGTGATGATGACGTGAATCTCACCGGCGTGGCATCGAACGAGGGGGGAACACTCGCGGGGGGGGTTTCTTGAGAGACGGCGGCGATGAGATCGAAGACGGCTCTCCAAATGTCGGTGTCGGCGGCCTTTTGGATGACGAGCTGTAGTAGCGGTTGATACTGCTCGTACTGGAAGTGGCCTCGCCGGAGGCGCTTGAATAAGTCTGCCAGATCTGAATCCACGTTCTGATCAGCGATTCGTGAGCGAAGATTGAAGGCTGCATCTACTCCCTGAAGAGCGTAAAGGAGCTTTGAAAGTGCATTTCGATAAAGTTGGTCAAGGCTATCGATGGCCGTGTCGGATGAGATTTGACGTGACTCGTAGATTGTCTCTGCCTCATGCAACAAGCCGCATAAATGCTCGAGTGAGCCGGCCAACGGGTGCTCCTTGATGATGGATTTTTCGTCAGGAGAAAGCTCCGCCATGCTGGTGGTGTTTGACTTTGAGCTTGGAAGGTTCGGCTCGGTGCCATTTCAAGTTCCCTGAAATCACCCAACAAGCATTGTCATGTGATGGCACCCGGATGAGTCATTGTTGCAAGACAAACAAGCCAAAGCTGAATTTTTGGATTCGAATTGCTCATCTTCCAATTGTTTACAATTGAATTATTTTGCTACAGAACGCTCTTGAATTATTGCAGACAGCGTAATATCATTGACTACCAATGTTGCAGCTGGTCCGACATTACCGCTCTTCAGTTATTATTGTTGAAATAAGTGATAGTGATGTATTAATTGTTTTTTTTTTCTAACTTATTAATCTGTTCTCTGGTCGAGGGACTGCCTTTTATATATGTGTGAAAACCACAACAGTCTCAGACCCTATCACGTGTTCCATCTAGGGTGACAACGACTCAATTACAGCCACTGTGATATTTAACAGTTGCAATCAGCATAATGTCATTATATTTTAATGTTGCAGCTGCCATGACATCGCAACTTATCGCTGTTTTGTAGATACCATCTGCTTTCGCAGCTGGCTTGGAACAAAGTCACCTTCTGGTCCTGCAATGATTTAAAACCCGGGGCTTAGGGGAATTCGAGCATTCACAATGCAATGCCATGAAGTGAACGCAAGATTGGTCTATTAAAAGTAAATGAATCCGAGGAATGGTGGCTTTGCTTTGGCCTTCTCTCTTAACCCCTCGTTTGCATATTTAAAAGCCCATCACTTGCCCCCCTCCCCCAGCTTTCCTCTTCTTTCTTGCCTTCTGTCGCTTCACCCACCAACCCGAATTGAAACTCCAACCTCTTCAACTCTGAAACTGTGAGCCCGGTGTTCTCAATAAGCTGCTGCGCGGTGAACAGCCGGATGGAAATCTCATTGCTCTTATGGTCAGATACTGAGGTTCAAAACCGCCACGACATTGCGACAATCCCAAACCACACACCATCGACTCCACCGAGAACGCAAGAGCGCAACGAAGGAAGGCGACGCCACGGAACCGGCAGCATTTACGCATTACACTCTACCAATGGTGTCTGACCGAGACGAATTCAAAACATGGGCAAATCCAACACCTCGCCGTATACGCAGCGGAGCTCGAGGGCCCGGTGCATCAGCCTCCAGCTGGGCTTAAACAGCGACACCCGGAACCATTGTTGAGTCCAGACAGACTTCGCGAAATAGAGATGTCCCTGATTTTAGACCTTCACTAAAACAACGACGTTGGAAATCGTGAAAATGAACTGTGAGGGCCGTTACCGAAATATTGGGAAGTGTCTTGAGGGACGAAGGTACGGAAGCTCGGCGTTTAAGTGAAAGTGCAGCAATTTTTCTGTGCGAGGGGTTGCGTTCGAGGTTCTGACCCATCTTGTGGAAGAGAATTGAAATTGGCGGTCCAGTCAAGGGTGTGTTCCACAAAGTGAGTTTTTGTAGAAATTTGCTTTAGCATCCGGGTGGGCTTCACTTTATTTGTTTGCAGGTGAGGGTTTACAATACCTGCTATTCTATGGAAACAAGGATGCAGTGATCTTTCAGTGTTGCTTTTAGTTCACCTACAATGAGGTTAAATCTTTTTCCCTTGAATTTCGGAGATCGATTCAAAGACAAGTTGCCGTCCCATCTTGTTATGTCCCTCAGCTGTTCTAAGGGCCTACGCCCAATTGTGGCCATTTGGCCTTATTGGCCATACTTCCGGGTATCGGGCGGTAGCCGGCAGCCTGGCATATAAGATGACACCAGTTTAAGCTTAATTAAGCGCGTGGTTGTGGAGTTATTTCAAAAATTTGGTTCAGCAATGTGAGGTTGTTTTTTTTTGGGCACTCACTACCCCCGGGATTTTACTACCCCAGGGACTTTAATCCAAGGACGAGCGTGGCGAAGATTTCAGAATGTTCTGGCTGGGACCTTCACAAAGGATTTCTTTGAGGCTGATATCCCCACAGAACAACTTGCCTTTCTCCGTATCCTCTTCGGGTGACCGTTTTGACGATAGTTTACTGGGTTGACTCTTGACGGAACCACGATCTGGGAGACCTCTGGCAGTTGCAGGATGATTGAGTCAAGTGTTTTCTCACTGCCGTTCAGGTAGTTAAATGGCCCAAAGCACTACCGAAATCTGAAGCCAGAAGTTTCTCCTGCCATGGCGAGAAGCAATGATTGGAACTTAGATAAGGGTCTCTGCAAAAATAAGAAAAACATTTGAGAGCGGGCTGCCAGGCCATAAATAAACGGGCGCAGAGGTAAAAGTATCCAAATTAGCTGCGGCTTCCTATCCAAGTGGGAATAAAGAAAGTGACAGTGAAACATGAAATGCAAAGACCCGTCCTCCATAGCTCAATTTAGATCAAGCCAGCAACGCATGCAAGCGGTGTTCAGTTCTTTGTTGAGCAAGCCGGTTAGAGTATGCCCAAGCTTGAAACATGCGGCTGAGAGTGGTTTTCCGACCATTCCGTACTTTGAAGGTTTGAAAAATCACGGCTTGATGGTTAATCCGCTGGAAACGGCACTTGTCTCGCGGTGACGAAAGATAAACGGCTATCCGAATCTGTCGCGGTCGTGTCCGTCGAAAATTGGGCGAGGTATATTGCTCCGCAAGTAACGCATTTGCGCGAGGGATTGATTGTTATTGCTTCGTGACTCAAACTTCTTGTCCGAAAAATTTGAGCTCGGCCAGGCAGTCGCCCACAAATCTCACAAACAGGAAGCTCGATCGATCCACATGCGGGACACATGTGGGGATCGGTTTTCAGCAAATCCGCGATTTTTTGTAGACAGACGCCACAGATTGCTTGTGTCTGGGTATTTGCTCGCTGCTCAGCTCTCCGGCTGTAGAAGACGGAAGCTGTGGTGGCGATGACGCCAGCAACGCCCACCAGCCCAAACGCAACTACCGGCCCAAGTTCTCCTGGCTGAATGTCCCGTTTTGACGGGATAAATCCGAGAACTTTAAGTACGTCATCGCCGGCGCCAGGCAAAGTAGTCGCGAATATCTGTAAATCCGGGCTCTCGTGAAGAACCTGCGAATGAGTCAAGTTCTTGAAGTCATTCTGTTGACATAGTTAGGAGTAAAATAGCTCAAATTCAGCAAATACCAGATGACCTACAAGTTCTGAATTTTCATCCATTGTAAACCAAGCGGGTATTCTGACCTTATGTGAGTGTAGTTACAATGGTCAACTGCCAGCAAGAGAAAAGGTGGGGCCTTGGAGCGGGGTTGTTTACTTGTATCATTCGGCTGGTTGACATTTCAATCAAAAGGCGGCTATTTGCAGGCAAACAAAAACAGCTTGATTGCCCAGCGCTAACGAGTAGCCGAGAAGCTACTTTTAGAATAAAGCGTCCAGTGGGTTCAAGATCCTTTGAAGACGAGCCCGAAACTGAGAAATGGACTTGCAGTCTGAGATGCGGCCCGTCTCAAAACTCACACCCGATTATTACTAAGCTTCGGACGGAAAAATGTTCGGCGGCGGTAAACCCTCCCTGGAGCAATCACTACCCCTTGATGAAATCTTCACACGAAGGGACTTATCCTTGTATGTTCATTGTTTATGCTGCTAGAATATGAAGCTCTACGTGGCGTGTGAAAAGTAGCACGACATCTTACGCAGCAGAGCCAATCTGACAAACGTCTTGACTGCTGGATTCTACAGAAATCTAGCTATGGACTGCACATGAATCAAGCTTTTGTGTTAAAGAAACTTCATTTACTTGAATTAATAATAGTACACAGGTCTACCTCTGGCTGGGGTGGGAAGAAAGTGTCTTTTAGCAGTTTAGCTTTGGCTTGGTGGTCGTATTCCAAGTCCCATCGGTTTTGCATAGGGGGGTGTGAATGGCTGTCTCTCGTTCCACGCTTTCGGGCCCATCTCGCCAGCCGCCTGACTCCGCCCTGAATCCCGCTCTGATTCTCATGCGGAAGTGGTCACGCAGGGCCTTTTTGATGAGCCTTCCTTTGAGATTGCGGGCCTGCTGGTATGCTTCCCAACCACTCTCCTTGCGTGTTTTCTGGTAACATCTACGTAGGCGTCTTGCGTTCATTTGCGCGTCCTTGCCCTCTTGCGTAAGTCCTAGTACTGATCGAATGCATGGCCTTGCCTTGGGCGTGGAGGCGTCTATGGCTCTTGTGATGGCTCTAACGAGTTCCTGTACTCTTCGGTCAATGTCCTCCTTTGTGTGTATGGGGGACGGCTGTGGTAGGGCTGCCTGGAGTTCATGCTCCAGCACTTCGGGATCAGTGCGTTGCCACTGCCATCTGTTTGGCGGGTTACTGTGTTCCACTTTGGTCATGATAGTCTTTACTACCCTAGGGCCCGGAAGGTGAGTTTGTTCCAAGATTCACTTGGTTGACTTCTCAGCTCTGTTTACTATATGAGGCCTGGCATTACAAACGCTGTGTAGAACTGCAGTACATAGTCGGTGAAACCCGAAAAGGCGCAAGGCTTATTTTCGCTGACTTGCGACAGGAAAGGCTACATACCATTCACCCACGAATCCTCTCTTTTTAAGCTTGGTTTCTCCCATTCCTTATTTACCCACCCTTCCACATCCATTACTGCGTCGGTGGGCGACCGCTTGCGCTCCAACAGGAAAGATAAGATTTTGGCTGGGCTGAAGACCTGCGCCGGCAACTTTGCAACAAACTCTTTCGCAAGTAGTTCCACAGCTGCATCGTCTATCTGTGTTTCAGGGTTGGGGTAATCTTCATCTGACTGCCTGAAAACGTTGCAAAATAGGCGAAAACTCATGTCCTTGTCAGCGAGTTGGAAAAACACCTTTCTGTCCACACGCCCCGGCCGTACCAGTGCGCTGTCCAGGCGTTCGATGTAATTGGTGGTCATAATCAGTACCCGACCTTCCTGCGACGACACGCCATCCAGAGCATTGAGGAGGCCAGACAAGGATAACGTTTCTGCTCTGCTATTCTTTGGAGAGACTGTTGTAATCGAGCTGGAGCTTTCAGAAGTTCCACCACTGCCTTCGGCACGCGTTGTGCCAGCGGCGTCGACATCTTCCAGGAGAACGACACAGTGCGGAGGAAGTTGAGCAAATAAACTGGTCAAGGAGCCGTCGCTAACACCTGAAAGATTGACCATATAGACGTCCAATTCGAAATGCCCGGCAATAGACAAGCTGAAGCTGGATTTTCCGGTCCCGGGAGGTCCATACAAAAGGAACCCTCTTTGGTAGGGGATTCCCCGCCTTGCGTACCAACCTCGAGTTTTCTCATCCAGGAAATCCTCGATGTCGTTTAGAAGCTCTGTCTTCTCCCCCTCGTCCATGATGACTGTCGAAATGGGCCTCATGTCTCTTGCCTTTGCCTTCCTCCACTCCCCATCACGGTGCTCAAAGACCGACGTCTTTTTCTGAATAAGTTTCAGATACTCTTTTCGACAACCATCGAAGAATTCTCTTAGAATCTCTGAGGATCCACCGATCGAGGAGACAGTGATCTCCTGTTGTGTGGAGCCACGTTCTTTCTCCGAGCATTGGAATCGAAGTAGATAGTTTTTGTACCAAAAGCGGAATGACCCATTCCAGGGTGAAAAGTGCAGAGGTTTCTTCGTCCGTTTGTTTGAATCGTCATCGGCGTATGCTCTCCTATGCTTGGCACCAACGCTGACAAGGGAGGAGCGTGCATTGCGGGCGAATGGCTGATTGGATACCCAGGTGACAAGCATATCGTATGCCTCGTTGTAGTAGGAGACGTGCACAGTTGAAGCTTCGAGAATTAGTTCCGACAGTCATCAAGAGGGCGTTAATGCGGGGAGGCACGCACTGAACTGGGTCTCCACCAATTCCATCAAGTATCGGTAGACGTATCGAACAAGGAACAGGGCGATCCCGCATACGCAAAGTAGGCGAGCAAAGCCATTAGTGTTGCTGGCTAGAATCCCTTGGATAGAGGCTAAGATACCGGTGAAACCGGGGAAAAAAGCATCCACGATGGAGATCTGGGTTGGGATTGCGTGGATGGGAAGGGGGCTGCCACCGTTGAAAGTGTTCATGGTGGAATAGGCCGTGAGTGCCCTGGCAGATGCGATTTGTTCAATGGATTAAGGGACTTTGATAGCTGATAACTGTATCGTGTTGAAGGCCTTTCTGAATCGTAAGTCTGTCGCTGGCACTCTGTTTCTGGGGCAGCCATCCTTCCTTATATGCTCTCCCATGAAAACTCCCCGCACGCTCATTCCACTGTAAAGGGCTATTCAACAACAAATCTCGGTCATGCGCTGCACGCTGTGCCATGCAGCATCAATGGCCAAATACGATATTGCGACGTAAGAAAAAGGGATGTGCTCTCTCCGCCAGCACGATCCAAATCTTGCTTTGCGCATATGGGCTATACTGCCTTTAAACTAGTTATTGGAATAGGCCTCTTTCAATGTGAATTCGTTCGAATGTAACTACTCTCCGGATATCAATGTTTGTCACATCGAAAGTTATCGGAAAGGCTGATTGAGCCCAGCCATGTCCAGTCTTTGATTTTGCATAAGTTTTAGCCTGAAAGAGACTAAGGTTGGGATGTGAGGCCATTTTCGAACCGAATGCCCCACTTTTTTCGAGATGATCTATCCTGCTTTGGTAGCGGATCGCAGCCCAAGATATTCGTCCATCAGTCCGGTTCAGTTCCCTTGTCTGACACTATACCGTTCTTAGCCTAGACATAACAAGAAGCCCTGCATAAACGAGAACATGTTCAAGTGTGACTCTTGTTCGACATGGACTGGGCTGGCTCCAAGTAGTTATGCAGCTGGTGAATCAGTTTACACTACTGGAGAGCTCGGCACGGACTTTTAAGCACCCATCACCCCATTTGAAAACAATAAATCTGCAAAATACTTGTCTTTGTTGGCTTCTAATTCATCATGTCTGCAGGTTCAGTCTTATCACAACTCGAGGCGTTGGTATCCCGGACGGAATTGATGTCGTCAAAACTCACAAACAAGATCCGACCAACGAATGATCAGCAGGATGAGTTCCAGAAACTGAGCAAGAGATTGAATTCCGCCTGTGCGAGTGTCAGTGCAATAATCGCAAAATTCAAACATCGGAGTGATAAGGATATCGCTCTAGCAGATGCAGTCCGAGCTACGCAAGGGTATCAGACAATCACATCCCCTATCTTTATGATTCTGAGGAGGAACCTTGAGCTCATTTTCGCCGGCCCCAGAGACTCCGCTTTGGACTCTGCTCAAGTCAAATCAAGGAAGAAACAAACTCACACAAGGTGTGAGCGGCTCCGTTCCCAGCATCCTCATGTTATTCTGATGTGGGCCATGGCCATCCCACTGTCAGGCTGGAATTCATCTGTGGGGATGTCAGATAACACATTTGATTTTGTGGTCGACGACACGAGCACGGAGAGGATACCACTACTATCTCGGGAAATAGTCCGCAAATTGCAGCCGCTGGAAGAAGAGCAGCCTCTCAATATGTGCAATGAGTTTCGGAAATTTATGTCGAGTTTAACATCTATGCTCGTCGACCAGGAACAGAATGTCATCGCTGCCCTTAAAAGATCGCACGATGTAATGGAGTCAGGCTCAGTCAATACACATCCGGTTCCATCCACTAAGAATAACATAGCGACTGCGAACGGTAGGCAGCGTTGGTATTCTATACTATTCAGTGCTAATATTAAACAATAGAAATTGACTACAGGCAATGTAATCCCGGCAACCCCAAACGACGCATGTGATAACCGTCCCGTTTGCCTCAACGATACTGACTTCAACATAGATCAGCTTCCAAGTCCCCGACAGATAGGTTTTACTGCACCAGTCTGCAATCCTAGTATGTTGCTCACCTCTCCCCTTGAACAGGATTAATTGGTCGACAGATCAAACACGCAATGGGAATGAGTATATTTCAAATATCAATTCGGGATTCAATAGATCGTTTGTTGGAGCGAACCAACAGCTACTTCACGAAAGGTCAACTCAACACTTAACGCAGAACCAAGAGAGCCTGGCCACAGTAAATCCGCAGCTTCACGAAAGCACAATTCAACACCCAACACAGAACCAGGAGAGCCCGGCTGGAGTAAACTTGCAACCGCCATCCACTGAGAATAGGGGTGAGACTGCCCTCCAATAATACTCTCGATGTCGCTAACAACTTTCCAATAGAAGCGAAGTACATTTGTACAAACCGGCCGGTAACATCGAGAAATTACCGGAGCCCTTCAGAACAGCGGTCCGGAATAGCAAGCTCTGGCAGGCGGAAAGGCATCAGGGTCTGGAGACAACGGGATGTTTAGCGACTCTGTTCCCAAAGGATGATACTCAGGATGTCTCCCTCACGATCTGGTGTGCCAACGAGGAAGGATATCGTCTCTACCGGATGTATGAAATGGCACTCACAATGGCGTTCTAGACCGCAAAGTATACGCTGGCGCCTCTGATGTATACCGTGCACCCGGCCGGGACGTCGAATCGTTGATACTCCGTTATTGTTGTTTGGCCAGGTTGCGTTGCGTCGTGGTGTGTTGGATGGTCTCCGGTCTTTTTGTTGAGGATAGAGAGATAATAGCCTTTGAAATATATTTTCCGATCATGTTCGGTCGGATCGAAAAAGTGAGCTCCAATGTTCTCTTCTAACCCGGCGAGTGCATCGTCACCCATCTGCATCAATATATTTAACTAGAATCGATGGAAATAAAGCGCGCTAAATGATACTTACCCCCATGATGATGAAGTGGTTTGGGGACCTCCGGCTTGTGAACGACTTGGTGCAATGTAGAAAAAGAACGGCGGCCAAAAAAGAAGTCTGAGGTGATGCGCAAAGCAAGCAGAGAGTGTATCAATTTTCTTAGCTCGATGAATAGTGAACCCCCTCAGAAAAAGCGAGCGGAAATGAGGGAGAAAAAGAAAATGACGCAAAGATCACCCCTCAGAGAGAAGTTTCCCCCGATTGTGGCGTCAGCCCCACGTGCCAGATGAGCTCTATCAGGTGACTCTTGATTGGGCAGCAATGCAGAAGAGGGTGAAGTCGGCCTGACAAAACTGCACCGTTTGATGGTTTTGGTATGAACCACGGCCGCTGAACAGGAGGGATTCCTCAAAATCGCAAACTCACAGATATTGCCTCTCCCTGCCTCTTTGATTCTCAAATGGGAAGTGCGTAAATTGGTCGAACAGAATTGGTTCCAATGCTTCCTTGGGGAAACTGCTGTTTAACTTCGAAAATCACCCTCATAATGCCAAATATTACAGTTAAAACAACCCTGAAGCTACTTTGTTGTACTTAAATTTATACACTTACAGCCGACAAGCTGCGTGACCTCCTTTGCTGCTGTCCTTTGGGCCATCATTTTGATCACAAGAAATAGAAGAAGTAGCTTTTATCCAAGTTGAGTAGGCATTACGGCATCCAACCCATGCGAAACTTGTACAATCTACTCTTTTTGATGACAAGTACAAAGCTGACAAAACAGGCCTCCGAAGCCTTACCATGATACACACTCAGGAGCGACCCCCAAACCGCGTCTGACTTTTTGGGAGTCAGATCTTTTCACATCCACTTATCCAACAAAAACGTCATCCGCGGAATGGAATGGTCTGTGGCGCTCGATTGTCGTAGGATCCTCGCTTCAAGCAATGCACGGGCTTAATAACGCGCTTCACCACTAACCCGAATCAGTATCGCAATTCGAAGGAAGTAGTTATTCGGGGCACTTGAACAAACATAACAAACATGCTCAAGTGTCTTCACACACCAGTTTGATGGACCTCGTGGGTTCTTGACCTACTCAACTGCAGGGGATGATTCGTTTGTGTTTGACCCTGTGGTTTATTTTTTTAGGAAAAGGGACCACTAGTCCAATCAGAAGCTAATTATATGTTACAAATTGAAGAGCTATGAAAACTTCCCTCTTCTGGGAGCTATGTTTAACATCAAGTGGATGGGAGGAGGGAGGCTTACAGCCCCTGTGGCATCTCCGGAGAAGGTTCATGTCGTCAGAACCGCTTTCCGTTCAACCATGGGCACGCTTAGTATGTTTCTAGTCGCCATATGTTGAGTATAGCATCGGATCATGGAGGCTTGTACTGCTAACATAAAAAGCGGCCATTCCCCGTGGTTTGATCGCGATAGTAGCAGCATCAAATTGCAAGTCCTTTTTCCGAATGGCTCGCGGAGGTTACGACAACACCGGTATTCCGAAGCCCCAACAACTGCCAAAGCCTCGATAAATAGCTTTTTTGCTTTTGCCTGGCCCATGATGATTTCGGAAGAATTTGATCTGGGCTCCGGGTATCGTGGATACTGGGAAATAGGCGCCCTGGAGTTCTATGCTCCGGCGTCCATGAAAGCAACTTTCCAACGACAACCGAACTCATGGCCCAATGGCCTAGAAAGTGCCATCCGTACTGAACCTGAGTCGTTCTGGAGGCCAGGAGGCGAACTTGAGTTAGCTGTTTCAATTACAGCCTCAGACCGTGCCATGTACGCTCATATGGCTGTACAGGACATGGGCCGCTGTTGGGACAGTCGATGCACGGAGGCGCAGCGCTGCATTCGGGCAATCCCTGAGTCTGTTGGCTTTTTCTGGAGCCTCGCGTGGGTAAGGAAGCCTGAGGAAAGCCTTTTCATCTATGCTAATGGTTTCAGCACTTCCGCGGATTGCGAAATTTCCACAGCTTGACAGCGATATTGCAGGCTTTGAAGGCCACTGGGAGGGAGGACCAAGGTCATTTATACTCCCTCCTTGATCCAGAGGGACGATATCAGAAGTGCAGGGACGCATTTTCTAAGGGAGGGGGAATCCCATTCATGTTTGCGGAGATGGCGCACAGAGCATATCAGCAAGAGTTGAAACGAAGGCTATTGGATTTGGAGACTCGATCACAGCTTAACAGGACTCACACTGAGGATGAATGGGATGGGCGGATGTGGTTTGGTAGAGAGCCATTAGCTGGCCGCATATTTGTTTGGTTTCGTTCTTGGCTCCCATGTCTAGCCAAGCAAAGTGCTTAGGTATCCGGAATACGCCCGGTGCCGAAATTTTGTCCTATGCGTTTGTTTTTCAGATGTTCGGATCTGCTCCTCATGCGTATAGCCAGCAAATCTAACACAAATTCTAAAGTTGAATGTTGTAAAGCTTAAGAGCTGCTCCTTGGTTCACCATTCAGCTTAATATAAAAGCTTTATTTGCCATCTCTCAACAATGCTTTGAAACATGTAGGCTGTTATCAAGCTGGAAATACTCAAAATAGGCCTGAAGAAAACTCCGCAACGGTGAGTAACAAGCAAAGATTCCCCTGAGATAATCTGCTAACATGCTTTAAGCAAACAAGATGGACCCCTCTCAAAAATGGCTAGGCTATCTACTGATTAGCCGGCCCACGATTTAGCCTACTGAAATTTCTAGCCCAGGAAGGAAGCGCCAAGGTGGTATTCTAGTGCGCCGGGTAAGACCAGTTAAATTCATAGATATCGGTGTTCTGTATGGCGAAAATCATTCATATTCCAATAGTATCCCCGAGAAAGTTATGTACACAAATCAGCAAAAGAAGAAAAGAAACAAAAGGCGCGGTAGAGTGGTTAACATATAACCTAAAGAGATAGCATGAAGCTTCAAACAGCGCGCCGGCACCCTACTTAGGCTTGGGTGGCCTGCCGGGACGCTTGACCTGCTTTGCCTTGGATGATCTTCCTCGCCGCTCAAGACTTCGCAACGCACACCGTTGCTTTATCTCTTCGACCTCATCAGCGGGAAACAATTCAGCCGGCTCCATTGACTGAAGCCAGGCGACCCGAACATGTGGGATCCCATTAATAATCTTGTATCTAGTGAGGCACTTGTATGGATACTCGCGAGAAAAGCCTCCTGGCTTTACATCGGGGGAGGTGCTGCTTTCAGTCTGAATAGGCTCCTCATAACCTAGGCTGCTTTGGTCCCGTCGACAGCGATTTACTGGCGCGCATTTGCTTTCAGCAAGGGGGAGAGACCGAGGCCTACTTAGCTTTGGCCGCTTCGAGTTTGCTCTTTGTGAACTGCTGCTGTTGGTTGCACCGGTTAGGTCGACGACCTCAATGCAGTCATATTGGCTAGCCTCTTGCGGGGATAGATAGCCGTGCTTGCGCTTGGAGGCCGGGATCACGCCGTCGCTGTCTGATTTGTGCTCTTCCTTGATTGCACCGTCCGAAACAACCTTGGACTGCTCCCAGTTACCAGAGAGTCCTCTGGTCTTTCCTGAGGTGGTGTCTGACTGGGATACGTCAGCCCTGGCTATGGTTCTGTCATTGCCCAATCGTGGGTCGTCATCGGTAATCAGGATTGGTGTATCTAGTACAGGTTAAAATTGTAGCGGCCAAGGAGATCTATGTGGCTGTTACCTGGAGTGTCTCCTGGCTCTACCTGCGTACGGAGCGTGTCGCCGGAACTAGAGTCGGCACCGGAGTGGCTAGGCTGTGTACAGAGGATTCCAGAGCCTAGGACGGATTCCAGACCTCCAGTGGCAGGCTGTGCAGGCGGTGGAGATAGCGACATGGTAGAAGTGGCGCGGGTCTGATGCAAATCCTTGTCATCATCATTGACGGTGATCGGTTGATCTAATATGTCTGTGAGAATCCTAGAAAACAGACCCGGGACTTAGGGGGTAACCCACCTTTGCTGTTGTCAGTATGGGGAAACTGAGTCTCCGGTATCTCGTCAACCTGATCGCACTCTTCGTCACCGCAACCCTCATTGCGGGGTGATCCACCGTTCTGTTGAGCGCCCTGTATGGTACTATTATGAGCAGCGCCAACTGAGGTGGTGATATCGGGCTCGCCATTGTCGTCGTAGAAAAGATTGTAGAGGGGGTCATCATCACAGGCCGTATTCTTGTGGTCCCCATTTTGTGTGCCCTCTTCTGGCGTAAAGGACTGTGTAAAGGACTGTGGATCATCCATGGAGGTCTCCTGGGTTTGCTTGTTGCAAGGTTTTAAAAGGGGATTCTTTTCTTGACATGCGCGGGGGGCAGCAGTCTGTGCTTTCAAGCTATTTCGCTTGCGCTTCTGCTTTGGGGTAGGGGAAACCGACTTGGAAATGGGCTTCGAACAGCAGGAGGCTTTATCGCCGGTATATGGGATAAAACGGGTCGGAGGTTTGCACGGCTGGGACGCAGGCTGGTAGAACTTGATATGGTCCATTTTTGAGCGAGAAGACTGGGATTTGGACAGGCTGAGCAGGAAACATTTGCCTTTTTGTGCCTCGACTTGTAGCAACGGGCTCCTGGATGCGGTCATTTTCCCTCTTGCAGTCCCGCATCGGTGATCGCCGCCGATTTGGCCGCTGAAACGAGATATGGCTATTTCCGGCGGAGTAAGGGGCGCCGCTCGCCAATCAACAGTAACAGTAAATAGCGCTGGTTGCTGCAAGGAGGCCAGCCTCCGAAAATGTCTCGATGGAAAGCGAATACGGCCCTGCGATGCAACCTTTATGGCATCCCTGGCGAGCTGAGACCTCCCACCAGAAAATCTGCCTTGCGGCCAAGCCGATATTGTCACCGGCGCCGGAGCTCTAGCCCAAGTCTCCAACTTGCCGATGGCTTCCAACCCCAGCAGGATCACACTATCACATCGCTGCTTGCAGGCTACCGTTCGATCTGGCCAGTCCCATAATCGTGGACGTTTGCTCGCAGACTGGGTTGGCAGAGCAGTGGCGAGTCACGCGTTAGGTGCGGGTAGCCCGGCATGATGGAAAGTGCCAATTCAACGCATAATCCAGTCTGGCCGCGTCATCGTCAGGCTGTGCCGCACCAGAATAGGAGGAAATGAGGGCCCTCCGCCGAAGGGATTCTGGCAGTACTAGCTAAGACCTGCAGTACCACACTGGCGATGGATATCGAAGGGACCAGTCACCGCTTGCAACGTGGTCACAGCCTACAATGCAGGCCCACCGCTCTACCCGAAGGGGGCGCGGGGGGGGGTGCAAGGCCCTTCCGACGAGGGGACTCAGCTTCGTGGCGTGACCAGGTCGCCGTGAAACCGGAAGCGAAAAGTGTAGTAAGGGAGTGCCATGAGGGCCAGAATGGGTGCTGTGGTGAGCAACAAGTCAGGATTCGGGAGCAGAACAAGAGGCAGAGAAGTGGAGTGTAGAATACCGCCAAACGGGGAGGGAAGAGAGCCCATACAGTAAATCAGGTGTACTTTGAGCGGAGGGTGAGCGCCGGATGAGTAGTGGGTGACCGGCGGGTGATTAGCGGGTGACCGGCGGGCGAGGATCATCAGGCAAATTCAGGAGAATGCAGGAGAATGCAGGACAATTCCAGTCCGTTCAGGCCGGCGATGTGGGTGAGGGAAGAAGGAAACGCGAGGGACTGGGAAAAGCAGCGGGAGGGCGAGGGGGTATTTATAGAGGTCAAAAGCGGCGAGGGGGACGCTAGACCACATTGGGGGCGGCCGTTTCCGTAAGAAGAAATCGCCCGCCCCGGACGCGGCGGCCCTCGAACGCAGATTACATAAATTATCTTCTGCTGAAGAGGATAGGCTAGTTCAATGGGTGCTGAATCATGCTAAACAAGGATTTCCCCCCCAGCCAGCATTTGTTGAGGATATGGCCAATTATCTTCTTACCTTACAGCATTCCACTACTCCACATCCCTGGGTCAGCAAGAACTGGATTTCATGACTTATTAAACACTGTTCAGAGCTTTAAAGCTGTTATTCATGCTGTTATAACCATGGCTGGGTCAAATGTGAAGATATAAAGGTTATTCAGGGCTGGTTTAAGATCTTAGAGAAAACAATTGCTAAGCATGGAGTTCTACTAGAGGATATATACAACTTTGATAAGACTGGCTGTTAGGGCTTCGAATCGAGGTGCAGGAAGAACGAATCTTATTGCCAACTAGGTAAGCTATTTCAACGAAATACTAAGGTGGTGAGAGAACGGGGGTCTGGGGAGGCGATACATTATATACAGCTTGCAGGCGATTCCCGCTGCCCTAGCCCTAAGCCCTAGATTCTATTGAGCAGCCAGGTCTCAGGTCCTAACACTGGCTTTGCAATGGGGCTCTGTGCTACTACTAAGGTTATTACTAGTAGTGAGCACCATGGCCAAGCAAAGTTGTTGCAGTCTGGAAATTGTGAATGAGTGACTGTGATTAAGGCAGTTAATGCATTAGAATAGACTCTATCCCCCTATATTATTCTTAAAGGTCAGAATCTGCTGAAAGGCTAATTTGAAGGTCTTTCTACAGGCTAGAGGCTTGATGTCAGTTCTAATGGCTGGACCACAAATGAAATAGGCCTTAAATGGCTCACACAGGTGTTTATTCCAGAAGCAAAACCACATCAGGTTGGCAGTTCTATTCTTCTTATCCTGGATGGGCATGGCAGTCATCTTACCCCAGAATTTGATCAAATCTGCAAGAATCATTCAATTATATGCCTTTGCATGCCACCTCATTTCTCACATCTTTTGCAGCCACTAGATGTGAGTGTTTTTGCAGTATTAAAGCAGGTATATGAGGGTCTAGTTCAGCAGTGAATACAGATTGGAATCAACACTATTAAGAAGCTTGATTTCCTAGATGCCTATCCTACAGTGTGTGCAGAAGCCTTTAAGACTCAGAACATTCAAAGTGGCTTTAGAGCTACTGGAATAGCCCCATTTAAACCTGGCCAGGTCATCCAGCAGCTGGATATTCAACTCTGGACCCCTACCCTCTCACACAGTAGCTCTAGCAATTCAACCACATCCTGGGTGCTTCAAACACTTAGTAATCCATGACAATTGCACCAGCAGGTGAAGAATCTCACTCCCTTGGAATTTGGAATTGACTCCTAATGCTCGCTTCTTTTCGCAGATATTCACGAGAGCTGAGCATAGACGGTATGTGCACACTCTCTATTGCTCGCAACTTTCTTCAAAATCTAACAGTTTCCATCTGCAGGCGCCACGAATTGAACCACAACCCACAAACATCATTTGTCTGCTCTGTCGAAGGCTGCGGGAAAGGATTTCATCGCAATGATTTACTGACGCGCCATATGGAGAAACAGTGAGTCTTACTTTCTCACCTTTGTTTTTTCTCCTCTTTCCTGTCAACTAACGTGGGGAAAAAAAAAAAAAGCAGCAACAGCAACAGTGACTCGCAAGCAAGGATTCCCAAACAGTCACCCACCCGTCGCCGAAAGAGCAGCCACGCGTCTACTGTCTCCGAGAGAGCTGCTTCAATTCCCGCTCCTGTCGCCCCCTCCCTCCCATCCACAACCCCTTCATCGCTCGCCCCACAACCAGCATCTTCGATGCCACATGCTTACGGAGGAGACTTCTCGGCCCCCTTCGGGCCCCCCCCACAGCCTGGTGGAAGGCCTTGATCAAATTATCAAGGCCTGCAAATACAGGATGGTTAGTGCCACCATTATGAAGAAGCAATATGAGGATATATTCAATATGAATGAGATAGAGAAGCAAAAGTGGAATAGATCTACACATTCAATTCAACACACAGGGGATCTAACTAGGAATGAGGCTCAGGATCTTATTGTTCCACCTGCTGCACATGTTAAACCTCAGGTTATTCAACCCTATAAGCCTCCATCTTCTGAGCCTACACCATGCTTATAAGCTTCACCACACTGCAGCAACTGCGGCAGTTTTGAGCATAATAGTAGAGGATGTCCTCAACCGCATGTAATTTAATTTAATTTAATTGAGTGTTGTTGCGTGGAGATATTTTGAATTAAAATCTAGTCAGTTGGGATACGGTGATTTTGGTGACCGTGGCCGGTTCGGTGTGGAAGTACGTTAAACCAACGCGGTAACTTACATAAGCAGCAGCCGTTGCCCCCTTGTTGATCTCATCGCTGGTTTGATTTCCTTGCTTGACCGTCTCTTTCTTGCTCTCTCACTTCCTCTGCTTCAGCCCCCAAGCCATCTCCGAGTCCAATTGTAAAAATTTTATTTTTTGCGCCTTTTCGCTGGCCCACACTGCCTTGGCTGCGAACTGCCTCTATCGTGTTAATCGCCAACGATCTTATCTCCGGCCTCCTTTGGTGTTCTGTCTCACGCGAATCCCAGAACCTTTGTGGGTTTGCCCTGCGATCGAGGAACGCGCCTGCAACGTGGCACCCGTCTTTCCCATCGCAAAACCACCCTTGCCAACCCGCTCTTCCATCTACATTTCAATACAATACTTTACTCCCCCTCGGCGCAGGTCCTCTTGTGCCTTTGATCAAAGACAATCTACCAGGTTTTCGCCATGCGATCACTTCCAGCGAAACACAACCCCATGATCCAACCTGATGTCTCCCCTTCACGTAAGTGCGATCATAAATCGCTTTCCTCCTCTCCACCATCGCTCCGCAGGATCTTGCAATTCGACTGCGTTTTGTTCCCTAAGCGTTCAGTGCTCGCCTGGCTAACGCGTCTGGATTCGCAACAGATGAGGAGCTTCTTACACGCCGCCGTCTAGGCTCAACAAACTTAACTGTTAGGCCAGACCATGTCGGGACCTCGAATGCTACCAGGCCTGAAAACCTTGGGGTTTTCGAGTATGCGCATTTACGGGCGCCACTCCCTAAGAATCTGAAGGGTTCCGAAATTTTTCCCGTGTCGACAACAAATCAACATCCGGACACGTACTTTTTAATGGTGAGACACGTTTATCTACTCTCCTACATATTAGATGATTCGTTGATCTATGATTACAACTTTTATTAACTGTTTCGTCGAATACAGCGACGTAGCAAGGACGGCTATGTAAGCGCAACCGGCATGTTTAAGATCGCCTTTCCTTGGGCCAAACAGACTGAAGAGAAGGATGAGCGCGAGTATCTCAGGGGCCATCCCGAAACTAGCGCTGATGAGGTAGCTGGTAATTTGTGGATATCCCCGGAACTTGGTATGTCCATTTGATGCATTCCATATCGCCATTTCGAAGCTTATCAATGGCGCAGCTTTGGAACTGGCGGACGAGTACAAAATGGGCAATTGGGTTCGTGCACTGCTGGATCCGGCAGACATTCCTCAGAATATTTCCAAATCTCCTTCGAAATCTGAGCGCCCAATTGCCGCGCCTCCCAAGTTTGATATCTCCAAGATCGATAGCTCGTCGTTTGCACCACCTCCGTCGGTAGCTCGAACCAGAACCCTTCGCTCGGCATCGCCTTCCAAGTCTGCCGCGAAGAAAGTGACTCCACGAAAGAGGCAAACGCGAACTCAAAAGGATGTAGGCACACCATCTGCTGCTGCGGTTAGCGAATCCTTGCAGAGCACTCTCGATGCCGCTGCGTCCGTGGCAGAGATAACCGATGTAAGCGCCAAAGAAGAAGTCCAAGAGGTGGAGGAAGAAGTCGCAGTTGAGGTAAATGGCGAGCAAGAAGCCAGCGAATTTGAAGAGGAGGTGATACCAGTAAAGAAGTCGGCAGATCGCGTTAAAGTCAATGTTGAGTCAGAAACTACTGTCGATCCGACAGACGACCTGGAGACGTCCCGCACAAATGTTACTGTAGAAGTGCCCAATGGCCTTCCGGAACTACCCATGCCGAACGATGCCGAAGAGATGATCGCGAAAGCGAAAGAAATGGTTGAAGAAGCCGTCAAATTACAGGAAGGCGAAGAAGAGACTGGCAACCCCACTTCGAAAGCGTCGAGGAAGCGGAAAGTGGAACAAACTATGGAAGAAGGCGAAGAAGATGAAGCTGAAACCAGCCAAGCACAGCCAGCTAAGAAAGCGAGATTACTCGAGGCACGTTTGAGACGCGAGCGCGTCCGAAATCGGGCTCTTATCGGAGTAACTGCGACACTTGCCATTGCGTAGGTGACCTTTCAATTCCGGGATGAGATACCATCACTAACAGCTATTGATTTCTTTTTTACCAGTGCCACAATTCCGTATTTCTTTTAGCCTGCTCTCCACGTTGGACGATGGTAGGCAGTGATGTCGCCAGATACATTACAGAAAACATTTTAAGCAGGCCAGGAAGCCTGGAATATCTATCCAGCCGTTTCATACCATTAGGTTATCGGCTCAATATGGCTGCCTTGGACCAGCCAGAAGTTATTTTACTCGAAACGGTTTATTCTGCCACCGTTTTTTGTTAGGAATCTTGTATATCACGCCAATTGACTTTTCATCCCTTTACACCCTACCATTTTATAATCCCGCCTAGCAGCCCATGCATTGTACGTCCATGCCCAATACGTTTTCCGAAACCCTTTCTCCCGTTTGCATACCACATATGCAACCAACTTTTCATTTACTATCCCTAGCTCTCCGGTCCAGAACTTAGGCACCGTCATGCCGATTGCATCATCCTATCACTTCTACGTCCTTGATGTGTTATTAATTTCCACTAATCAGCCTAGCGCTAGCATGGCATCTGGGGTTGGCTTCGATTCTTCCATTCTTTTGGCGTCGTATTAAGGGGAGGCCTGGTTCGTTGATTGCTTCTGCCAGTTTGTAATTTGGATGCGTGTTAGGTTTCCATATTTCCTGGTTCCCTCTCGCTCCCCTTTAAAGCTTTCCATGCGAATGGGCTTCTTTTTCTTTCCTTTTTACATTGCTCTTCGCTCTTCAAGGTTAAAAAAAGGCCGGTGAGTGGGCAAAGCTAATTAGAAAAGCTAGTAGTGAGAGAACGACTCAAGAACAGACTGTTAGTCAGGCTCTGAGCATGAATATTCGCTATCATTTACTGTAGCTCTTGCAACCACTAGGTGCGTTGTCTAGAAATTTGTAGGCAAGACTTCGTTAACTATGGAAATGTATCACGGTAGAGTTGACTCCTAGGCACGACTGGAATGAACAGCAGCTTCATCCATTTCCCAAAATCTCTCTCTCGAAGCTACTCAGAACAGCCTCAAAATCAAAGTCCTGCGACACCCAACAAGGCATTTCTCCATGGACTTGTTTTCTTGAATAATAATCCACTTGCTATATTTAATATTTGTGCTCATATAGTTCGACGGTGGAGGGCAATGCAATGTCTCTACCAGGGTTGGAGCTTTCGCAACAGCCCATCGAAGCCCAAAGAGCTCCCCCACAACCAACCCAGATAAGTCTCCCCAGAGGTTCAGAATGGAGATTTGAAGTCGCCTTCGGGAATACAACACGTGTAAAGGTATGTTTATTTGATAAATCTTTCTCTCTACCTATCGGAGCTTCCTATGCACTAGCGCGCAGCGTCAAGTTGGAAACCATCGATTTGATGCATCCGCTTCTCTACGACGATATTTGCTAATAACAAAACCCTTCTTTTGTTACCTACTAGTTACTCGCCGGTACTGCAGAACTGTTTGGCACCGAACTCGCTACGTCACAGACCTATACATTTTCTGGAACGAAAGCGGCGATATACACTTGGGACGGATGCACGTTGGAAGCCTCAGCTGGCGACCCTGTTCTCATTGGGCCTGTGGGCAGTGCTCCCGTGCCCCCCGGGCCAGGCAATGGAGGCTGCCAAGTCGAGTATATCGCTGAAGAGACGCCTATGGCTGAATATGCGAACGTACACTTTGCACTAGAGACAATGAGGCAGGAAGCTAAAGCTGCTGGAAGAGATGGGCCACGGGTTCTTATCCTTGGACCAGAAGATGCGGGGAAGACAAGTTTGGCGAAGATATTGACAGGATATGCGACGAAGATGGGGAGACAGCCGTTGGTGGTTAATTTGGATCCGTCGGAGGGAATGTTGAGTGTTCCTGGGGCGTTGACGGCGACAGCGCTTCGGTCCATGATTGACATCGAGCAAGGGTGGGGGAGCAGCCCTATGTCTGGGCCTAGTCCTATACCTGTGAAGCTGCCGTTAGTGTATTTCTATGGGTTGCCGAGTGCTTTGGATGGAGAGGGGAATTATTATAAGGCGATTGCGTCGAGATTAGCCCTAGCGGTGACGGGGAGGATGGCTGAGGACCAAGACGCGAAAGAAGCCGGTGTGATTATCGATACACCGGGGGTTATAGGTCAAGGCAAAGGTGCTTCTGAAGAAGTTATACATCATATTGTCACCGAATTCTCAAGTAAGATACTACAAGACTCCTATGTCTTGCTGGCGGCGAGGAAAGCTAACAAGACTCTTCCAGTTTCCACTATCCTTGTCATCGGGTCAGAACGACTCTACAGCTCCATGGTGAAAAACTACGATAACAAACCCATCGCCATGTCAGCAACTGCAGCTGCCTCTGATGAGCGGATTTCAGTGGTGAAACTCACCAAATCAGGGGGCTGCGTCGACCGTGACGCGACATTTATGAAATACGTTCGCGAGTCCCAAATACGGTCATATTTCTTCGGAAGCTCCGTACCATCCACTGCGTCCTCAGCCCTCTCTCTCTCATCCACAGCCACTGGCACTACCATAACTCTCTCCCCACACACCTCACAGGTCGACTTTGACAGCTTATCTATATACAGTCTCACGATCACCACGGAGGGTGAAGAAGATGAATACGATCCATCACAATACAACTCTTTGCTTCCCGGCGGAATGGAAGAGAATGAAATGAATATCCATATTTCCGGCAGCTCGTCCCTTCAACCTACATCTAGTCTTCTCCCAGGCCTAGGATCTGAACACCCGACTAATACCACTACCACCGTAGGTAAGCAATCCACTCCCACAAGCTCTAATACGCCATTTACGAAGCTTCCTTCGCCCGCACCGTTGTCACTTGGAAATACGCTGCTTGCAATCACCAATGCTGCGCCCAATGCAGCCCTGGAAGAAATCCGCGACGCTAGCATAATGGGCTTCATATATATTGCAGATGTGGACGAAAAGAAGGGACAGGGTGGAAAAGTCAGGCTCCTGGCACCGGTTGGTGGGAGAGTGCCCAATAGAGCGATGATATGGGGAAAGAAGTGGCCTGGCGAAATGGTCGGGCTGATCGGATAGAGGAGAATATCTGTGTCAAAAGCCCTTTCTGGTCGGAATGGTGTAGACGTGGACGTCGCATGGCTTCTCGGGGTGGCTTCAATAGGCATTTAGGGGGAGTAGAGTGGACAGTTGAAGCAGGTTTAGAGCATGGATAGGTTGCATTAGCTTGAGAAAATTAGTCTCATATTGCTATCCGGCAAGGATAATTTCAAGACAATAAGCCAATGAATGCAAAATATTATAGTGCTTTCAATTCCTAGTATACATTCATATCCCTATATAAGATAGCCTCCCAATTATTCAAGTACATGCGATGCTTAGTATTCCAAAAGAGCGATACAAATGAGGTCCAGCGTATATCAATTTAAAAACCAACAACTGGCAACCCTGACAAAGACAACCCAAGCCGATAGATACATACGAGACAAAACAGATACGGGAAAATAGATCAAAGCAAACAAAAGCACGATTCGAATAATTGAACAGTGACTCCTGAAATGCGAGAAAGCAAAGGAGAAACAATCTTCGAATGAGTGACATTAAGATAAAAAGAAAGGGCTAACAAAACATGCAAGTGATCAAACCGTTGGAAAATAGTACTGGTGAAGCCCCTAGACCCGAATAGCACAATTGACCAGTGATGTGAGTTCGGGAGGTGAAATAGTTATCCATTGGCTCAAGGAGAAAACGGAGGAACTCCGCTCTATTCAATTCTCTTCCACTTATCGGCATTAAGCCTCAGGTCCCTGTCCCTGTCATATCCTCGCGCAACATCTGTAAGCAACAACTTCTTTCTTTCTCGAAAGTTAGTCTCGGCATCGTATCGTCGCAGCACTGCAGATCGCAAGTATCCGAAATCTCCCAGTCTCACAGCCTCATAGAACTTGGCTCTCATCCGGGGACTGTACAAGTAACAGCTGGCCTGTTTGCCACCACGGCACGCATCTGATCCAGGGACAGGCTGCAACGTGCGCGTAATCTTGTTCGCAATGGGGTTGTTGGCAATTGGCCATACAACATCGTCATAGCAGTCTTCGCAAACGGTGAATTCTGGCAGTTCAGGAATATAATGCCAGGATCCGATGACAATGTGGTCGCGCGGACAGTCGTAGATCTTGCTCTTGCGCTTGGCGTAGCGGATGAAGTCACGCAAGTCGATGTAGCGGTGGGGATCAGTCAAGCTACGTGCCACAGCCGCATCGAACAGATCCAGGTATTTGATAAACCGGGTGCTATCAGTGCGAAGGTCGCAAACGCGTTCTTGACCCAGAGCGCCGGACCGGAATGATGCCCGTAGTGACGGCATGAGGATCGACAGGTTGCGGAAGCAGGCTGAGCATGCATTGAAATCCGGTATAGTCTGTCCAGTCTCAGGTTCTGAAACACGGTACCAGGTTTGCAATGAAGGGACCCTGCCGGTGCAAGGTTGGCCACCAATTGGAGGTCGGGTGACTTGGTAGAGCAATTCAAGGTGATTGAGTCCCAGCTTCATTGTTTGCACGACTGCTAGTCGAGCCCACGGTTGACTGAGAGAGCAACGGACTTTGGCACCGGCAGCTTTCGGAAGGCTTGGGATAAACAACTCTCGGAAACGGGTGTTGCCAATTTGATTCATACATGAGGGACAGATATCAAGGTGAGTCAGGCCCATAATTGTGTACCAGTCACGGTAGCCGGCCATTGGAATTGATCTCGGGCAGGGCGAGAGAGAAAACGCAGGGCTATCCGGTAAGATCCCATCAGATTTGGGACCCGTTGAGCTTCGAGGCCGAACAGCTGTGCTAGCTAAAACTGCCGGAGATCGGGAAGATACATGGATAGTGTTAGTGTTGGACCTAGAGTATGCCTGTAATGGAGGAGAGGAAGATGGACTATTCCTCCGTGATGAAGGTGCGCTCGAGCCACTACGTGACATCGAAGCCCGGGAGTATTCTCTTCTAGATGCGTCCTTCGTTGTTCTATCCTTCTGAGCATATGGAGAGTTGTCATAGTCAGTTGCACCATTCAATGTATATCCGCGACGACGGGTGGACCCTGCGACGCTTTGATTTGATCCACTGATCCCGCGTCTGTCTCTGGAGAGTTCCGAGAAATCGTCCTTACGATGCTGCGAAGATGACCTAACAGGCGAAACTTCAGTTGATATCCTCTCGGTAACAATCCGGCTAGACTCTCTCCAGTGCTTGTAATGCGTTCCACGGTAAGATGAAATCTCATCGTCGCTATGCCATTCATATGTTCGCTCCTTTATCCAGGCAATGTCGCCATTCTCGTCCTCCTCCCAGGTGTTCCAGCTTGCACGACGGCTACTCTGTCGGTTACCTTCATGGTTATCAAAATCGTCGATGGGACGTTGCGAGTATCGTCGAGATGTGCGAGAGTGCTGATCTGTATCGGACCAAGAAGGACGGCGTTGGTATGGGTCATACTCTCTGGCCATCGAGGCTTCTTTGGTATGGCTCGAAGGCAATGGAAGGTATTCAACTTCTTCAAGCACATTAGTGAGGGATCCAAGGAACTCTGGGCGCGACGGGTCCAAACCAGGCTGGCATTTCAACTTAACATCACCATAAACCGGTTCCACAAAACGGACTCTGTTCGGTTTCTTCTTGTTTGAACCAGAAGACGAGGAGCGGCTTAGAATACCAGAAGGGGAGATCGTGTATCCACTATCTATTCGTGTGGATTTTGCCTCGGCATTAGAGGTTTTCTTTGCTTTGTACTCGGCCAATGTTGGAAAAGGTTCCTGCACCTCTACGGGAACGAGGATAGGATACTGATCAATAGATCCCCTATATCGAACGGTCATATCATCTTGGTCCACACCGACAGCGGAGCCGTCTTCGAGGACCTCATGGAGGATAGATTCCACCTCATCTTCAACAATAGGCGCAGGAGGCCAGCTCCGCGCAGCAGACATAGTGGAAGACATGGTGAAACAAGCAAGGCAATGAAAACAATAACAAGAGGGAGAATTTTGACCAGCAAAAAACTAAAACGCTCAAAGCAGCCTCCAGGATAATATTAGCTGTTAGAATGCTTCCATGATAGATTTTCCTGTATCAACCGTTTCGTGTCAGACATGTCCTATGGGGCGAAATTCAGGTCCGGTAGCACAAAGTTGTCGCGAGCAAAACAGCAAAGCGACCAGGAAACGAGGGCTCAAGGGGAAGACGTTCAGTCAAGGGGCTTCAACCATATAATTTCCAACGGTGATCTTTTTATGTATTATTCCAACATTGTAGGTTGGAAAGGAAAGAAAAGGAAAAGGTGGCAGATGGGAAGAGCCACCGTATTTAAGCAGGAGAAAGGGGATTGCAGAAAAGAAGAAACGGGGGATCTCATCCCCGCAGAGGATATTCAGGCAGTAAGGAAGAATTAGAGCCATTGGGTCTCTAAGTGTGCGAGATGGTATTCCCCGACCAATGCAAAAGAGTCACTTTGAAGCACAGAGTGCCTCCAGGCGCAGGTGAATTGGTGACTTGGCAGCGCGAAGAAAACCTTTCATCTTTGGCTTCATCCATTTGGATTGGCTGTAGGCGTTTACCCTTGGAGATCTCACTGTGCTAAACCAGGATTAAAACTAAAGGAGAGGCCCCAAACCAATTCCAGCGCCCGTTTGTTTGATGAAGCATGGGTTGTGGGATTGGTTGGTCATCGTTGATCGTGAATTTCAAAAGCGCCTGCAGCAAGCTGTGGAGGAGAGAAAAAAAAAATTAATTCAATGCTCTTCGCACCGCCTCGCCAACCGAGAAATTCTCCAGCAAGAAGTGGATAATATATGGAGTCCATTGCCCCGGAGTGGCAGCGTAACGTAGATGTAACAGCATACTCGCACACTCCTGGCGCTTCGATTTGCCCGATGACGAGATAGTTCATTCTCCCTTGCCTTCGACATGCATTCCACCACGATGGAAGGCGAAACGATTCGGTTCTTGTTTCAAACTCCTTCGCTGACAGTCGGTCCGTGCAGGACAGACGCAAAAACGACGTCATGGTGTCAGTCGTTCTCAAAAAAGAGGCGTAAAAGAGCGAGTCGGCGTCCAGCGATGATCCGTGCCTGACAGGCTCGTTGATGCGTTTTTGTGCCCAAACCTAGTCGGGCCACATAGCAACGGGGCGTAAGGCTGCAGATTCCCCAGCT
This sequence comes from Amauroascus verrucosus, assembly GCA_001430935.1. Classification (NCBI taxonomy): domain Eukaryota; kingdom Fungi; phylum Ascomycota; class Eurotiomycetes; order Onygenales; family Onygenaceae; genus Amauroascus; species Amauroascus verrucosus. The sequence goes on from LJPJ01000186.1 coordinate 27,731, forward strand.
TCACTTCCGAGGGGCAAGGTGTGCGATTGCAGGGAGTTTCGTTTCTGCCTGCTGTCCTTGCATTGATTATCTTCATATTGGCAGACTCCGTTTAATTCCTGATAGTTCCACAGCTTGGTTGCGAGGAAGAACAGTTTGTTCACCTGACGGCAAAAGATCGCATCCCAACAACAGGCCTCTTCAGTCGAGAGAGTCACCTTCTTCCCCAAAAAACGACAGTGATGTCATCCAACGATATACACACTCATTCTACACACATATGTTTCTCGTCGAGACGTGGAGTCTCTCGTTGTCGACGGAGAATACTGTTTATTTCGTCCTTTGCTACTGAGCATCCCTCCCCGTGTCTCGATAGGCCATATCAACGCGCGCCTTCTCGCCCGAACATTTTCCACGCCAGTCACATACCACGTAACCTACGGGCTTAAAGTGCTTGAATAGGGAGGCCGAAACGTACGCGACGGTTATTTTCTGGGCCGATAAGATTGTTGAGAACGAAATTCAGGATACCGTTTGCCCCCAGGACCCAAGCCGCAGGGCTCTAATAGAAAGTCGAGGCAGAGAAACCTCCATCAGAAACATATAGCAACACTGCTAGGATCACATGTGAAATCCGATTCTTTCGACATCCGTTGCGGGCCAGTGGGCAGAAAGTGGGCGTCTGGTGTAACATGGGATAACACAAGAATATTTGCACTGGAACTGATTACTTGGTGAGCCTACTGCTCTTGGAATCCGAAGCTGATAATTCCAATAACTCCAAGTCGCCAAGGGTAGCACCGTCCTAACAATACACCCACAACAATACGAGCCTGTCGAATAACGGGTGGAAAACTTCAAATGCCTTCACGTGTCCCATAATGAGACCATATCCTTTCGCATGCCATGGCTCTACTGAAAACAAATCCGTCACCATACAACCCTTCTGTATGTATTTGTATACGTACTTGGGCAGCAGAGTTGATGTCTCTGGCCCGGTGTCAGAGGCCTTTTGCCTTTATGCGACTTCTTGATACACCTATGGATGCCCTACGTTAGGTTGTCGAGCTAATATCTCGATATGCAAGTTGCCTGATCTAGTGGATGGTGCCACGACCCCTGCTAGCAATTCCTACGTGCACTTGGGAAAGCACTGTTTAAAATCCACTGGCATAGCCTTCAGCGCCTCAACCTAAAGCTACACTTTAGAGAATGGGGAAGGCAGAACTTGATGCTGAGATGATAGACCATGATCTTGAAATTAATCAACCCAAACCGCCAAAGAGTGAGCTCTACTTGCGCTTATGGCATTTGCTTGCTATATGTGAGAGATAGATGGAAGAATCTGTGAAGGCTGTAAGAGCTTCATGCAATAACAAACGCAACCGTGCATTGGTAACTACGAAGTCATCTAATATATGCACTGTACATACAATGCATCTAATTGCACAATATAGATGCATATGCACCGTATTAATACTGTTAGTACTATTAGTTCTAACTAAGCTAAGCAAGCAAAAAGAGGTGCATATGTTACGTATATGACCAACCACCCATCGATTCCGGCCACCCAATTTCAGACTTTAATCGTCATGATTTGATAATTATCAAGTCTTTATTCATTTGATGTTTCTCACATACTAAAACTTTGTTTTGGGCTTCTACCTCGCATCCAAATTGAAACCGCGCCCCCAAAACACAGACACCGACGGACACAGTAGAGCTGCCCCCCGAAGCTACCCGGAAGCTACCCCTGCGACTCCCGTAAGCTTAACCAGAAATGACCTACGCCAAGCCCGCTGACAAATGGAACTGCGGAAAACTGCCGGGTTGCATCCCACCATCTTTCCCGATTACGGCTTAGATTTGAGTCAAGCAACAAGCTCGATCAACCGCGCATTGATTAACATTGAAGGGCGCAATTGGACCGGGAATAAACAAGATTGAGCCCGGATCGAGGCGTGCTCTCATAATAGTTCACATCTGCCATGCAACCCTCCAAAATGAAAGTCTTCGGACCTTGGGAACTTGCCCACCAGCTCCATAAACCCAAAACATGGCAGCATTTCGACATCTCTCATCCCGAGCGGGGTCCATCCTGAGAGTACAAAAGCCTCTGCTCTCCCACATCTCCTCCAAACCACTCTCCCACACCCAGTCCTACCCATTTTCGTACACAAAACTCCATCTACGCACCATGGCTGCCACCACCGTCCCAACCACCCAAAAAGCTATCCAGATCTCGCGCACTGGCGGTCCTGAAGTCCTCGAATACCACACTGACCTGCCCGTACCCACACCGGGCCCAGGAGAGGTCCTCATCAAAAACAACCTCTCCGGCGTAAACTACATCGACACATACTTCCGCACCGGTCTCTATCCTGCCCCGAAGCCTGAAATCCTCGGCCGCGAAGGAGCAGGTATCATAGTCGCGATTGGCCCTGGACCAAATCCGCAGGGTTTCAATATCGGTGATCGTGTTGCCTGGCTGAATACGGGTGGGTATGCAGAGTATTCTGTTGCGGCGGCGGAGAAAAGAGTTGCCAGGATTCCTGAGGGCATAAGCGATGAGCAGGCCCTGACTGTGCTGCTAAGCGGAATTACAACGCTTTCGTTGGTGAAAGAGGCGTATCCCGTGCAGAAGGGGGATTGGATCTTGTTGCACGCTGCCGCAGGTGGTGCGGGGTACCTTATGACGCAGATGTTGAAAGATATTGGAGCCAAGGTCATTGGGACTGCTGGTGGGCCTGAGAAGGTGCAGTTGGTAAAGAGCTTGGGCGCAGATGTCGTTATTGACTACAAGTCTCCTGAGGGAGCGAACTGGCTTGAAAAAGTCATGGAAGTCACTGGTGGTGAAGGCGTCTCTGCTGTTTTTGATTCTGTAGGCAAGGATACTTGGGAGGGCAGTCTCAAGGCTGTGAAGCGAAAGGGAACCGTAGTGTTCTTTGGGAATGCTAGTGGCCCTGTTCCGCCGTTGAATATCCAGTACGTTAGATCGGCTTTCCTGTATCTTCCATCTGTCTCTGGACACAAGCTGATGTTTCCTCCCCGCCCTAGGCTCCTGTCAACGAAGAATATAAAAATCATGCGCACCACCCTCTTCAACTACATCGCTACCCAGGAAGAATTTGACTATTATACCACGGAGCTTTTCAATATGGTCAAGGCCGGAAAGCTAAAGACTAGGCTCCACGGCATCTATCCGCTAGAGCAAGCTTCTCAAGCACATGTTGTACGTCTAACCTGGCATCGAACTAAAATCTATAAATTCTAAGCTAACTTTTATCATCAACAGGACCTCGAGGGTAGGAAAACAACCGGTAAACTCCTCTTGAAGCCCTAATTGCAATGCGGTTAATTTTGATGAAAACTGAGAATAAGAATCCAAAACCCCTACTTATTCGTTTCTTTTTTGGCGTACATGAAGAATTATACATTCCCGTAAGTGCTAATAGGTTACATGACATTGTAAGTTGTAGTCCCTTTGCGACCTCGATGGCCGCAAGACATGATGTTTTCCTCATGCTAAGATACGGTACAACACTTTGGTCGAAGCACCAATCAAATCCGTTTCATCTCCAAGAAAGACAACCTCTTTAGTCCATTTCCTTCTCATGTTCATCCGCTCCGTTCATGTTACCTTTATCATCTGCTCCGAGTTCCCAACAAAGGTGGTCAGGCCGGATGTCTCTTGGTTCTTTCCATCCAATCATCGATTCGTTTGGCAAGACGGTGTGAAATGCACAATACGTTGCCAAGACATTGTCAAAGTAATGAATACCACAATTAAGCTCACGGACATGAGCATCAACCTTCATCCCCACAAAATAGAACTTCAGGAGGTTGTCCTCGAGAAAGAATTCAAAGTCAGCGGGATCTCCAGATCCATCTTTAGTTGAATGGTTTTGAATTCCACTTGTTGGAAGATCTTCCTTGGGCGAATCGGGATTACGCCAGGCTCGGGCTCGTAGCTTCCCAACTGGGTTGAGATCAGCCGCATACTCGTGGTAAAAATCTTTGATTTCTGGGCTGCTTAGAGTAATTGCTGTTACTTCAAACCCATCTTCATGGACAAGTTTGGAATTAAGTTCATCCGCATTCGCGAGGTCACGAAAGCGGACGGCTTGCTCATGGGTACCGGCGCCAACAAGGGCAAACTTCACGACTTTCCGGGCAGTCGATTCAGGCATACCAGCGGATTCCATACCTTTACTCCATTCTTGGTCACCTGTGTAGGAACCAAAGTATGAACCGCCGAATAAGGTAGAGCAGGCCATGTTACAGTCACCCGGGGCAGCAGCATTAGCCTGTTGGGCTTTCCAAAGCTGCTCTCTCGCCTTGTCGCAGATTGCACGGGCAGCCATGATGTTCTCTTTGTATTCAGCGCAAACATCGTGGTATAAAATGTAGTTAAGGAAATTTTTGACTGTGCTCGTCACCAAATCAATTTGTGGTTCAGTTTCAAGTCCAATAAATTGCGGAATAACGGATGAACTGCGAAGTTAGTATCCTCGTAGAACGAGCCAATTCCTATTAAGAGGAAATCACATACAAAAAACCCTTGGCCACGGATTCAAAATCGATGTCCCAATCAGCACGGTCCTCGGGGATGTTTGTTTGGGCCGTGGCTGCAACTTTTTCCTCCGAGTCCAGGCGCTGAAGATCCCTCTGATCGTTTCCCTCAAACATTTTGGGACCAGCTTTGACACCTCCATATGAAAGATATTTTAGGAAAACGTTTCTGCGTTCTGAATTCATCCGTCGTTTGGTCTCGTAGCGCTGTATAGCCGTTTCAAGTCGACTAGCAACACGTTAAACCACAAATAAGCCCGTGGGAGAAGGAAAAAAATCTCACCGAATTGCGGATAAGGACCTTGAACATAGTGTTAGTGATTGATATTGCTTAGAGCAAGCTTCTAACGTACCCATCATAGAGCTTTTTCTCCTCCTCATATTCCGCTGGGGTCATTGGGGCGTCAACATAGTATTCTTCGTATCCCGAGGGCTTCTTCTACATGGGATGTCAGGTTTCGGAATTAGGGCTAAGGGAAAATCACAACGAAAAACAAATACTTGACCTTGGATTTTCGTTTCTTCTTCTTCTTCTTCTTTATATCGATCAGTTTATCAACGGTTTCAGAAACATCCTCTTCGCTATCATCATTCTCAGACCCATTTTTGATGCCATCTTCAATTGCAGAGGCACCAGGTGGCGCTTCCACTTTCGTACGATATGGCAACGTCACTGGAGCAGCACCAATGGAGGCTTCTATAACGTCTAGCACATAGGAGTGAACCACAGATTCCATGTTGGTGCCACTTAAACGACGAATAAAGATATGTGATGGAATCTCTTATTAGTGAGATGAGATAGAGAAGCAGTATGTTAGAAGAAGGGTGACATGTGAAAGTAGATGAGAGACAAAAAAACAAAAGTGAGGTGAAGTTGAGAAGTGTTGAAGACAATGGGGTTTGCAATTCGAGTTCGAGCGTTCTATGAAGTTAGCTCAAGGCAGCCAGCATATTTGAAACTTGTGAGGGCATCAATCAATCAGCCGTTGAAGCTGTTTGTGGGAACTTGACCAAGGAAGATGATCAATAACTGTAACATGTCAGAAGCTGCAGCATTGCCCATGAGCGTAGATGTTGAGTCGATTCTAGGTCTTCCGGTAATTGTAATGAGTGACCGGTTGATCTAACCTCAAATAAGGATTTTCTGCAATACAGCTCTAAATCCTCATTGCAATCACTTTCAACCGGAGTTAACAGTAGCCTCGTTACCGGATGGGGCGATGGAGATTGATGAGATCGATAAGAATGTGGCTGATGTGGATCTGGCATGTGTGGCTGGTCGTTGCCCAATCCGGCTAGTCTGGGCGGAGCACGTTGCCTGATAAGGAAGGGAGCACTCCCATTACCGCTTTCGGCTGCTTTATGTTTGTTGCTGGACGTAATTCACTTTGGTTGCAGGTGACTCTCCATAAAAGGCAGGAGAAGAGAGTGCCTGTGTGACTAATTTGCCTTCTTTGCTTTCTACATTCGGTAGACTTTTCATGGCTTGCAAGCCTGTGGGTCCTCCCTTCTACAATAATACTGGAACACCATGTCCCGGGTAAACACCACCCCTCTCCCTCTGCTACTCTCTCCCGCTTTGCTATCAACTTTCATATTCTGCCTCCGTCAATATATTTTCCGCACCTACATCTACGCTTGCATTTAAGTCTAGGATCCAGGAGAGTGATCGCAGCACAATGCCAGAATCATCAAAGCCAGAAGTCCAGAAGACCACATGGCTAGATGAAGACAGTTTTATCGCTTTTGACCATGCCGCCGCCGGACAGTAAGGTTTCCACCGCAAACACTGAGCCCTCGAGAATCATATTAGATATCATTAAGGTCGGAATATTACAGCTAACCCAATATTCTTCAGTGACGGGGTTCTTTGCCATGCAGACGGCTCTCTAATAGCCAAGCCTTGCACTCACCATGAGGTTTCCTTCTACGAATCCTGTGTCAACCACCCGAGATTTCTACGCTATATTCCAACGTTCATGGGCACACTGACTACTGCTCCCCGAGAAGCTCTGGATTTGGCACAGCAGGCAGCCGAGACATCCTTTGCCCTTACGTCCACGGAACTTTCTGGAACAGACACGCCCCTGCCTCCGGAATTGTCTCAACACCCCAACAGCATTCCCATAACTAGGGCAACTTCACAGCTGGAACCAGAGTGGGTTCCCTCTGGTGGGCGCAAACTGGATACCGATCTTTCCATTGTGTTAGAAAACGTGGCTGGTGGCTTCAAAAAACCAAGCGTTCTAGACGTAAAACTTGGTGCCAGACTCTGGGCCGATGATGCGGCCCCAGCTAAAAGAGTAAGGTTGGATGGAGTGTCAGCGCAAACGACTAGCTCTAAGCTAGGATTCCGTATTGCTGGAATGAAGGTCTGGATCGGTGGAGAAAATGACACCCCGAACGAAAAAGAGACCCTTGTCGCTCCCTATGACCACATTCCGGCCGACGCTAATGATGAAGTGAAATCGAAGCTGAAAATCGTCGAGGCCGGAGGGTACCGGCGTTACGATAAATATTACGGCCGAGCTTTCAGCGAACATAACGTGAATCAGGGTATTGAGGCTTTCCTTTCTAGCGCTAAAACTGAAAGGAAAGACTACACTAAACTAGTTGCGAAACGGTTGGCGGCGGAGCTACGAGGGATGCAGTCCGTTCTTGAAAAGGAAGAAAGTCGGATGTACTCCACGAGTATCCTCATGGTGTACGAGGGAAGCCCAGAAGCGCTTGAGCAAGCCCTAGTTGAAGAGGGCAAAGACATGGCGTTTAGCTCTGAAGAGGACATTTCAGAGCCACCGCAGGAAACTGATGAAATAATGGAATTTACTTCGATAACAACCCTCGACGCGAAAAAATTTGCGGGTGAAGGAACTGTAAACATAGAGATTGCAACCGAAGATATTGCCGCTTTTGGGGAGCTGGACGGCGACGAAGAAGAACCTAATAAAGTGCATGATGCTCGTTTGATTGATTTTGCGCACGCGCAGTGGACTCCTGGCAAAGGCCCAGATGAGAACGCCCTTCAGGGAATTCGGAGCCTAGCTCGTATATTGGAAGAACTGGCAGAGGGTTGATATACGAATTTAATAGTGTATTTTATGTCTATTGACACCAGAATTGATTAATACAAGGTCATAACAATACACAACTTGAGTGTTCAATGAGTGTTCTTAGATTCTGTTATAAAAAAGAACCAATCACGTGATCTTAATGATCGACAATCATTTTAGGCCGCATTGGAGTTTGATATCCTGCGATCATTCGGACGCGGGAGGAGTCAAGAGAACAGCAAAAAAATGCATTTCACGCGAGCATTATGCAAGCGATCTGTGTGGAAGGGTATGTGGCTTCCCCGTGCATTTGAAATGTATTCCAATTGCTAACGCCGATTTTTCGCTAGGTCCGAATATCGTCCCGTAAGTGGAACTTGAGTTTCCCTCAAGGGATCAATTACGCCTTCACATCCCATACCCCTTTATTCACAGACCGGAACCTGAATATGGAAAAGTTTTATTATCCTTTACTAACCGGAAAACCTTTTTGCATGCAGACTCCCTCTTCCACGCACCATGCCTCCACCACCCGGTACGCCCGCCATTAAGACGAATGCACGGTCCGCGACTATCCTTCCAAATTTTGTTGGCCTGAGGTTTGCAGTGCATAACGGCAAGACGCATGTGGATTTCTTCGTTACGGAGGAGATGGTGGGGAGGAAGTTGGGGGAGTTCGTACCGTACGTTTTCCCTCTCGTTTTCCCTCGATTTTGCCTTTTGGAGAGTTTTGGACATGTGGCTGATGTGGATGAAATTTGTAGGACGAGAAAGAGATTCATGCATCAACCTTCGAAGAATTCTTAATTTATGGCCGACGTTACTGTTGCAATGCTTTTAGGGGGAAGGACGTTATGTTATGCGGGTGAGGTGGTGATATATGAGGAATATCGAGAGCGATGATCTCTTAAAGGATGGGCTGGTTTTCGAGATGGGTATCGTATTACATGCCCGTCATAGTTGTTTTTTGCATCATCGCATGGAGTTTATGGGACACTTTTGCCGTACTAGGAGGTTAAATGCATTATATTAGAAAAAAGGCCTCTGTTGTACTATTATAGCATCTCCTAGAGAACGACACTGATTGGTGCGACAGGAACTGTAAGATTCAATGTCTCTCAATCTTTTGCGTATGATTTATAATACAAGTCCCCATGCAATGCCCAATAAAGCAGAAACCAACGTATATAAATCAACCAAATGCAGTAGGCTGTGTATCTCCCAGTATTCAGGTAATAAGCCCAAAACACCCCATCTCCAACACCACGGCAAGGACGTTTCCATGCCCAATTCCCAGACCAGCCAGAATGAAGGTAGAATTGATCGACCTGCGTTCGATCTATCCGCAACCCACTAACACATCCAGAAAAGCGGAATGGGAGCCCAAAGATATAGTCAGTTCCACTGCGTTCATCGATAGAACTCTCCCCGCTTTACAGTCACTCCGTATTCTGAAACTGCCATCCCCAAGTCCTCCATCGTAAGCACCGTTTTGCCTTGTCCACCCCCTTGTCCGCCACCGCCAAAACCAGATCTCTGAACACCCAAGTGCAGACCAGCTGCAGCGTTCTTTCCTTTCCCTTGCTGCTCGCCACCACCCGCAGCGCCTTGACCGCTACCTCCAGCGACATTCCCGCCCTGACCTGCGGCTACGTTGAGACCTGCAGTCACGTTTATTGAGCCCATGGGATTGTTTGATGTGGAGCTGTTGGATGCTCTGATACGAGAGTATTGGTAGGCGTCTGCCGCAATATCGGCGATAAATTTTTGAGTTGCTAGGGCAAGGAGGCGGGCTAGATGAGGTGGGGTTTGGTGAGGACCATTGCCCGGGGGAGGAAGACCGGCAACTGTGAGATAGTGAGCTGTCACGGCATCGGGAATCTAAGAATGGGGTCAAATCAGCAGTGTTCTCATAAAATGATGAAAACGAATGGTATTGGCCGGTATATAAGGAATCGGGAAAAAGCGCAAATCCAGGACATACAATAGGAGCGTATTCATCCATCTGCCCTAGGAATTCCCTTAGACTTGTATGCTTCTTTGTGGGCGGCGCAATCGGATCTATTCCATTCAGCATATTCCCAACAAGGCCATTAGTCTCCAACATTGCGGTCGCACCGGCAGTTACTCCATTTGCCGCTGCATTGCTTCCTCCTCCACCGGGGCCGGCACCAGTGTCAGTTTCTGTTCCACCCATGATTATGTCTTGTTGCTGCTGCTGCTGTGATGTGCTGCTGTTGGGTTTTGTATTCACGTCCACATCATCACCTTGATGAGGTGTCAAGTCAGTTGTACCTGCCACTGTAGATGATTCCGGTACTACCTCTGACGTTGGTTCCTGCTGTGAAGGTGCTGCTGGCTGATTGTTTAATGGAGTATCGGAGCCTGAAGGCGCGTGAGACGCTGCTGGTGTTGCTTGAGCTTGGGCGTGGGCTTGCAGTTCTGGTTGTGAGGGCTGTGCGACGTCGGCGGGTTGGCCTGTGAAAGACGGCGATTGTGATTCGGCCATGGCTGCGTGTTTCAAGTCACCGGACAACAGAAAACAATGTGATGGGATAGGATGGGAATGGGAATGGAATTCGTAATCAATAAAGACTGTTATTATCACCGAGACAGCTGGGTTCAACGGTTAAACAGAGGACATTCAAAGCTTCAAAAAACGGAGAAAAAATACCAACAACTTAAAAAGCCGTTTCAGCTCATGAGAATGTGGTCACTAATTGCATAGATATCAAAGGCTCTGAGCCGTAATCTATTATTGAATGCTTTGATGTTGAGGGTTCTATTTGACGCTGACACCTTGGATAGTAGAAATGGGTCTTCGATCGATGGCAAGCTGAGAGCGGCGGGACAGTCTTAGCATTAACAACTCCAAAGGATTGAGCTTCAAAGAACCTAAGGACACGCAAACAACTTTTCCTGTCTTATCGCTTCTCCATTGTTTAATTGTATATAACACAGAAACTATTTAATTACTGTGCCTTAATGAATTCTACATACGTTCGCCCAGACTCCTCGTCACTATCCGCTGCGAACAAACGGCCCAATAAACCTACCTAGGATTCGATGCAAAAGAGAAATAACCATATAGTAATCAAAACGTATAATTCCCGCTTCCCTTAAGGATAGATGAAACATAGTTTGGTCCCTATCATTTAAACCCGGTTCTGTAGAGACGGATCGACCGGGCTTTGTTGGAGAGGCGACTGCAAGTCCTCGGATTTAGTTTCCTGCGTTAGTCTCTGGATCAAAGCCTGTTCAGTGCTCTGGTCAAGCGTCGCTTGATGCTGTTCTTGCTGTTCTTGAGCTTGAGGGAAGATTGGTTGAGTAACTATGGCCAGGGCTGGGTTCTCGTCCGGGTTATGTGAAGGATGAGCCCCGGCAAGAGCCATCATGCCCTCAAGCCCTTCAACGTGTGCCTTATCCTCTTCTCCTCTCCTTCGTTCTCTTTCCCTTGCTTCCTGTTTAGCGGCCTGTGCTGGTGCACGAGTTTTAAGCTCTCCAGTGACGAACTTGAGATAATAAGGCACTTCAATTCCACTCTTTAAGAAAAACAATTTTAGATTGCGTGCTTTATCTTTGAGTTGAACTTGGTTGCGGTCTTTCAAGGCCTCATTGATTGTTCCTCCCGGTCCAAACATGGCAAGAATTTGACTCCAGTGAGGGCCCTTCACTCGATCAAGCCCTGCCATCAATGCGTTTTCTTCCTCAGTTGTCCATGGACGGCGCTGGCTGGGGAGCCCAGCCCGGCGGCTTGTAGGAGAATAATTTGCGGTTGTCGCCATCCTAGCTCGTTCATATAGAATCTGAGTAGGCTGGGATTGTGAGTAATGTGGAATTCCAGGCATGTACCCATAACTAGCAGCATTAGAATTAGCTCTGATAGAGTTAGATGCAGCTTGAGGGTTATATTGTTGGAAATGAAATTGGTTCTGATGGAAAGTAACCTGAGTAGGTCGTGGTGGTGCTACTGATGGCGGGGTGGCAGTGGTGTAGTGAAAAGTCGATTGGGCTGCCGTCATGGGATGGTGTTGTACAGGAAGCGTTGGCGGAGCTTGGTTAAATTGCGGCTGGGGCTGCTGCGGCACTTGTAGGCTTGGGTTGCTAGCCGGTCCGGGGGGATGTCGAAGCCCTTGTCCTTGGAGAGCAATCTGCGCTGCACGAGCAGCTCTAGCGACAAGGTCAACTCGTCCACCGCTGCGATCGGTAGGGGCCTCAGGGGGGTTAGGGTTTATAGAGAATTGGGTTTCAAGAGGCATATTGCGTGGCTCTGGAGGTTGTTGCGGTGGTTGCGAAGAAGCCTCTCCGCCATCCGCAGAGGGGCCTTTATTTGCCTTTTTATACTAGCAACATGAATATTTCAGTTCACAATATGTCATTAGGAGCAAATCAGGGGCTTACCTGGCTAGCTGTGGCATCAAAATGTTTGCTAATATATGAGCTTAAATCTCTTAAGAAATCTTCCCAGCGGTATCTTTCTGGTAAAGTCTTGACTGACTCAGGATTATCAATTTCAGCTAAAAGAATTTCACGTCGTGACCACGCCCGTTTCACGAAATCGGTCTCACTTGGCGCAAGCTGCTTATTCCCTGGTCTTCGTGCTAGGAACTTAAGGCCAAGGTCGTCAGGAAACAGGCTATGGAGTACCTCGCGGCGGTTTTGTTCGTTGCCGTTCATAGAAGCAATAAAGGCCTGGGTTTTCAGCTCAAGAAACAAAGCTCCTTGCCCTTTCAGAAGCCGGCTTCCCTCGGGGACGAAAATCTCTAGGAAATAGTCATGCAACTCGGAAAATCCAATCTCCTGAGACCCGAAAATACTCGAAACAAATGACGCTATATTCGCTTTTCGAATGATATCAATTTGTCCTGGTTCAGTGAAACCCAATCGGGTTGCCGATAGGAACGGACCGTTAGTTGAGTACACCTTTTTGGCATGATCGAAAAGTGAACGCATGCTCGAGTAGGCATGTCCGTTCTCTGAATGCGGTTCGGAGACTATAGAAGTAATATCTTTATAGCTTGACCGCGCTAATAATGAAAGGATTTGCGTTGCCTTAATGCCAGGTCAGAAGAGGGAAGAAATTGGGTCCCATATATTCTAAGAGTACGTACAAGGTTATCGAGAATCGGAAGACTCTCCGTCTTCCAATCTGGGTTGGACTTGACGGCATTTATATTGGCCGATTTGCTTGCCTCTTGTAGTCTCCTATTCAGAGCAGTTTGATTTTCGATTCGTCCTGGCTGGTCCATTATAAACGATATGGTTTCTAGAACATTGGTGTCGGGCGGGACGTTGGTGGCCGGCGAAGTTGACGTGTTCTCAGCAAAGGAGTCCTTATTGGTAGCATTCGGTATCGAAGAATCCCCATTTTGGTCATCTGAACAGGTTTTGAATTCTGATAGCTGAGGCGGTGATACTGACTTGGTTGAAGCATTTTGGCTTACTTGCGGCTCCAAGTTCGAAGATTGGACTTGCTCTACGTTCAGCGCAACATTATTAGTGGTAGAGTCTGTCCGCCGCTTTTTAGCGACGGGTGAAAGGCTCTCGGATAGATCGTCATCGCGTGGATGGCTCAGCTTAGGCGATGCTGTGATTCCAAGAACCATTAGTTATTCACTCAGATGCGTCGTTGTTCGTGTGCTTACCAGGGAGTTGGGAAATGGGATACTTACAACTTATTTCCAAAGATGCCGCATTATTGATAATGGAGGGTGGTTCCTCTTGGATAGGAGGGTTCGAAGCATGAGCACTGGCCATGATGGTTGGCTACTGGGATGACAAAGGGGTAATTCCAAGAGAAGAAATGAGGGCTTAGGGATAGGGCGCAGAAATAGGGCTTGCGGTGAAAAATTCACCCGGCAAACGGCTGTGTTGAAAATAACACAAGTGCAAGTCTCTCAGTCGTGCCGCATTTGAGAAAGGGAGGCAAATATTCCGATAGATCCTCGAGATGGCAACAAGATGGAGAGAATCAATTTACCAACAGGAGACTTCTTGAAACTCGAATCTCTTCGCACAGTCTCTTTTTCAGTTTTATTTTACCGACAAACCCAGAGCCGCAGCTTCCAAGAAACTTTACTTAGTCATCTTTGTCTTATATAAGCAGAATAAGGAGTCAATAGGTCCGCCAGACTCCGGCTTGCTTGAGCATCTCTCTTGATCTTGATATCCATGGATGCACAAGTTTGTGATTCTTCTCAGACACCTTTACTGGCGACAACACTGTCATCTATTCAAAAGATGACTCTTCGCGAATGTTCTTTTTGTTTCCGTCACGATTTATTCTGCAGCTCCCAGCCTATCTTGTGGGAAATGGGACTCATGCAGCGTTGCTGAAATTCTATACTGCAATATACAAATAAATACTGCCTCTAAGGAAAACTTTTTCTAAGATAGTAGCTGCAGTCTAGTTTTGGACTCCCTTGGGATTCAGTTGTTGCTCGATACTTCTCTCCAACTGGAGATCCAAGATGCTGCAGTGGAATCTTAGCCTTTACTACCATGATTTACCCACGGCCTGCTAATCTCCCAAGTTAGAATGAGCATATTATGACATGACTGTGGACTTGACTCACAGATTTCCAATCCCAAGGTTCGAGCACGATGACTCTTACCGGTCTCAATATATAAACCCTCTTGTTAGTGTCGCTCTCATCCTTTATCCGTTTGAACTCGTCAACATTCTCCATTACACTCGCAAAACCTTCCTCAACCGGAGCCTCAGCCATTGGCAAGTACAAGATTCTTAGAGGACATTTCTTTTCAATTTTAATTTGTTCATCACTTTTTTGTTTAACCTAAATCACGCCTCAATCAAAACCTCCTTGACCGCAACTATGGACCTTCTCTCTATCATACTCGCAGTTTTCCTGCATCTCGGCGGTATTGCGAAGGGCCATATTGAACAACAGGAAAGTGTCTGGGCTACCGTAATTCTTACCGTCGCGGGTCAGGGCACTCCGGGGTTTGGTGACAACTATGAGGTGATTACGTCCGTGGGATCCCGACAACTTTTCAAAGCGGGCGCTGCCATCCGGAGCCGTTACGTGTTCCCCGATCATAACGGCACCAGTATCTCAAAGCCGATCGAGAACATCTCGCAGGACAAACTGGATGACCGGCAAATCAGTATATCTGTACCAGCGCGACAGTTGACCTCCGCTTCAGCGCAGGCGTTTATGCAGGGTCTCTACCCACCACTATACCTAGGCGCCAATATTGACTATTTACCTGGCGAACCTTCGAGAGTCAACCAATCGGAAAGGGGCCTTCCTTTCGACGGCTATCAATATCCAAACATTACAACGTTCGGCCAACAGGACCCGTCAATTATCGAACTCGCTGGAAACGTCAACTGCCCTCTATACGACAAAGCACGATTAGCGTTGATACATGACGAAGATATAGTCAAACTTGAAACGGACACTTTCGATTTCTACGAGCACTTGTACTGGAACGGTCTCAGTGGTGTGATGGGCAAGGACAAACTTCACGTCCTTAATGCGCGTCTCATTTGGGAATATCTTGATCACCAATACAAACACAACGACACTGTACCCATTACCATTTTAGCGCATGAGATGACGCGAGCTCACAGTATTGCGGCATATGTAACTCTCGCCGTGAACAGCCGACCTTTCACCACGGCCGGTCGTAACTACACGCGTGCGGTGGCGGGTAGGACTATGGCAACTGCAGTTTTGAGAGCTCTGGAGAGGAATATCGAATCTCAAGGCACCAGGGGCAAAATGTCATTGATGTTTACCGATCTTTCTGCGATGATGGCGTTCACCTCTATCGCTGGCGTTTCCGAAACTAGGGAAGCATTTTATGGAATGCCAAATCCTGGAACTTCGACGATCATTGAGCTTTTTAGCCGGAATTCGAGCGGCCCGAGCCGTTACCCCGAAACCACGACCGATTTAAGGGTCAGATTCCTTCTTCGTGATGGAAACGATAGATCGATAACGGACAGCGAATACCTCCCATATCCAATGTTCGGCACCGATGAGAACCAGACAGATATATCCTATGAGGAATTCCTCAGCCAAATACAAGGCTTGACGATGTCTCCTGAGGAATGGTGTTCATTCTGCGATAGCAAAGCGCCATTCTGCACGGAATTCAGGATAGTCGACGTTGGGCCGTATCAACGACGTTTGCGGATCTTGCGGGGGGTCGTCATAATTATCTTAAGTAGCTTCTTACTAGGAAGTGGCTGTTTTGCCCTTGCCATATGTTGCATCTTTCGTAGGAGGCTTGGACCAATGGAGGAGAAGGCCCAAGGAAACAAGTGCTGAGTGACAACTGCATCACGTTGGTTTATAGTGTTGATGTTGCGCGTGCATGCGTGCGGGTGTGTGTGAGCGAGAGGGAGAGAGAGAAATGGAGAGAGACTCGTTAGACATTCGTTATTATTCCTCCTGGCCTTTTTTTCTACTCGAGCCATGACGATTACGATAATGGCCATGATTTCTATGAGCAGATGTAATTATGTACAGAAGTCAATGAATCAATTCCTAACTACCAGCTACAGCCGGTGTGCGCTTCTTTCGATGAGCAAGGGGTTGTTGTCAGGAAAGTAATCATTGTATGGGGAGTTTGCTCTGTTTGTTCTCCAACCACCGATTTTACACAGAAGGGCCCATGTTAGAAATAATAGCACAAACACTGGTATTTGAAGATTATCAAGATCTAAAAACATGTAGTATTGTCTGGGTGGTTTGCAATCATCCAGATTTTATGGAAAGGTTTCCTTTTCTGATCTGGTTTACTTCTACACTCGCCTGCAAAATGTTGTCCAACACAGAGGGAGACTCTTACAACATGGAGGCGCAACTACATGCTATTATGCTTCTCACCCCAGATCGAGGGATTCTAGAGTCGAGTAGCATTTTACCAATACTCATGGAGCCGATATGCTCATACTTGCTTTGATATCTTCAAGAGGCTGCTTGACTGTTCTTATGTTCTATTCAAGCAGCTCAATAGCCTGTCATGGATGGCGCAAGAATAGAAACAACACAAAATTAAGGAAAGCAGTCAATGGGTATAATGCAGTTTCCAGGGCAGCTGGCAGTTTCCTTCCCCGGTTCTATGTCTCCCACCTTCCCTATCTTGTGTTGTTGTTGACTTCAAGAACAATCATGCACCCTTGCACCTCCAGCCCTTTTGCTCTCATCTCTTCACCTCCATCTTTGCTCTGAGGAGAGTCTTCATTGCTATTTGAACGTTCTGTCTTGCAAGTTGTCTTGTCCTAATCCCAAGCCTTTCCACGACTCGCACGTATTCGACCAAAATAGCATTATTCCAGTTTATCAACTGCCAGCGGAAACCAGGCGATTCTTATTCCCTTGTGCAAGGAGAGGAATTAAGTCGGCAAGGGTGTGAAGGATCTATCTCTTGCTCTTTACTCTTTCCTACATTTCCAGATTATCTTTGATTCAAAACGTTCACAACCACTCCCTTGAACCATCCTTACTCAAACTCCCGGCAAGCCTTGTGGGTTTCGAACTTAGACCTCAGCAACTATATAGTGGGCAATGTCCTCCAAGGAGCAAGGAACCTCGAAATCCGGGAATCAAGGTATATACTCGCATCACGTCTCATGAAGCTCTCTAGCTGATGCCTGTTCTCTTTATAGGCAATCCGCCGTCGAATAAAGAAATCCACTTATCCCCTAAACTCATTAGTTCCTCCAAAATGAACTCCCAAACCCCCAAAAGTGCCGGGTCGCCTACCCAATCTCCCGGTTCGAAGAGGCCCGGGAGGGGATTCGGGAGACAGACAGCGAAAGGCCAGCGATACGACATCCCAACCCTGCTTAATATTGGGCGTCTACTATCATCGGGAAAATCGATGCAAACACTTTGTTCGGACCGTTCCGGATTTTATGGTATGAGGACGGCTTCGATCCTATGCATTTTACGTTAAGGCAGCTGACAATGATTAGATGGCTCGGGATCAAGACGCAATCCTGGCCTTGGGAGCCGTGTTCTAAGAGAAAAATCTATGAATCACCAACGCAATCCTTCCATTGTTTCTATTGCCACTGACGACGGCCGCGAAAGCTTTCGTTATCCAGTTCGACAGCCCACCAACGCCCCACAAGGAACTTTAGCCCAGAGTCACGCAGGCTTTGCAAGATTCCTCAAGGAGCATTCTTCACCTAAACATCATAGAGTTACAGCCGGCGGTCGGATTGTTCCAATGAGCCTCCAGCCTCCCGCACCAGAATTCAAATTGCCAGTCACCGCAGTTGAGATATCCGGTGGTGCGAAGAATGATATTACCCAAAAAGACGTTCAAACTGAAAAACAAAATTCAAATAATGAAACAAAGCCTTTCGGCAGCAATATGCGACAGCGGAAGTTATCTGGTGGATCTAGCAGTAAAGCCATACAGATTAAAGCCCCGGCATCCGGCTTAGAAAAAGCGCGGACTGTTTCTACTCAAAAGTCCGTTCTTGGGGGTGAAGGACAAACTGCAACTCATGAGGCTTCCACTATCAGTTCTACAAATCAACAAAAGAAGATCGCAACTACATTCAGAGGTGGACAGCCTGCAAAATTGGGTCCGATGTCTTTTGACGGAATTTCCATCCCCCAAAACGCCACAACGCACATGGGAGACAACGAGCAATTTGAAATCTTTTCGTCGAACCCACAGCTCTATTCCTCACAGGTAATGACTTCTCAATTACTCGCAGACAACATGCAGCATTCTCTTCCACTACCATATGTTCCCCAGATTAACAACATGCTCGGGATGCACCCGTTAGCCACCACTTTTCCGCTCGGAGCATCTTCACACTATATTCCTACCAATAATAACTTTGGCGTTAACCCGTATATTGGATATACGACTAGTTCCGCTTTAAGTGGAGGTGTTCAAGACACAGGGGCGAAGAGCCTGCTTGACTCGGCAGTCCAAGAATTTGATAGTATTTCTAACCAACTTTCAAATTTAGACAGGTACTTGGCATTACACACCTGGGAGGTCGATCCTGCAACTAAAAAACTACTTGTGGAGCAACGAATTGAACTGGTTAGGAAATTAGATTCTGCTAGAGTATACAAGGAGCATTTGGAGGGCGTTTTGCAGTCTTCGAAGTTTGAAACGACTGGAGGTCGTCACATTCCTGACCAGAGTTTCTTGATCAACTCAAATCAAATTGGCCAGTTTCCTTTTCCAGGTGCACCTGGAGCCTTCCAGCCAGCTGCCGCTAATTCGACTCTCCTTCAAGCAGGACCACAACTACAATCAGTCTTGAACCACACAGCAGCTACCGCGAATCTCTTTACCAGTGATCCTTTGGATCCTATGCTTTCAGGACGGTCAATGACCGCAATACCGTACGCGCAAGATGCGTTCAATGCTGCGTGTGACAACTTTCAGCTCCCTGCTAACCTCAACCAGACTATTGCCACAGCGCAAAACTGGGGCGTAGACGTTGATTTTGCGTTAAACAACCATTTGAGCTCCCAAAATGTTATTCCTAGGAATACTTCAACGAAGCCCAGAGTCGAAAGGAAAAATGCCGACAAAACTTTCACGGCGCCGCTGGCTGACCTTGATATGGTTTACCATAAAATTGAAGAAGCGGCGAAACGTAGAGATTCTCTCGAGCCCTATTTTAAGGAACTTGCCAGGCTTACCGAGTCAATGAACGCGATGGGAATAACAGGTCTCACCGGGAGTTATCTGCCCTCTGGAGATAACGCATGGCCTTCAAGCTGTACCGGTTACGGAGGACAGAACTCTACTCTGATAGGGGGAGCAAGGATAAATGCTCCGCAATCAACTAAGAAAGAATTGTATGGTTACAACCCCGTTAGGTGATTCCAGGTGATTCCTACTAATTTTTGGGCCTAGACAAATCCAGCCAACTCAAGATAACTGCGACAGAGGTGCTGGAAATCAGACAAGCACCTACGTGGATAAACAGATTTCAAAGTAAGTACTATAGAATAAGTATTGTTGGGAAGAATAACCTCTGATTAAATTTAGATCGAGTGTTATTCCGCTATCAAACCGTCAGTCGAAAGCATGTACCTGCGCGAGGAAACGAGAGCAGCCGAGCAACATTGTCAGTAGCAACAAATCCGGATCCAGTGAGCCTCGGCCGGTATTACTTGGGCCTACCAGCGTGCCGTCTACAGCATCTACTTCGAGAACCAGACGAGTTGAGTCGACCACCTCAGCACAAATAAACTCTGCGGGAATTTTGCCTCCTTTTGATGGGACTGATGAATCAACCGGGACTACATCAAAGCCTACTACAGCAACCACCACCATTAATCCTGATGCCACTTTAGTCAAAAGCAAGGATTGCACAGAAATCACAAATGGCAAGAAAACGTTGTGGTTTCGTCGACAGCCCCGCGGAGATCCCGATCCCATGGATGTCCGCGCATTCTTTCAGTTACTTCGAGAGGAAGATAGAGAAGCAATCCGAAAGCACGACCGTAACAACCAACCATTCTGAGCAAGACATGTTTCAGTGTTCCCACTTTGAATCGATTATCACAGGTTTATGCGGCTTATATGAATTCTTGCTCGTTTCATTTCTTTTGAATAAAGGAGTCCAAAAGCGGGCCATACAGCGACTTTCTATGGTGGAGTATGATGGGTTGATTAGCTCTTAATCGAAAGGTAATAGCAATAGGAAATTCACCCTTGAATTCAAGGATGAAAAAAAGCAATGACATGATGCGCGAGAGAGGACGCGAATGGAGTTAATTACCTTTATTTCCTTTTTTAATCGATAGCGCTACAGCAATACAGAGGTATATGGCTATTCTAGGATCCAAAGCACATGTACTGTACAAAGAAAACGAAAATCATTAGGTATAGCAAGCGTAGCGAGTGACATTTCCTCGTCGAGTTGTTCCTTGTCTTGTTGGTCCTTGACGAGGATTGCATTATATGATTAAGGACACGAGTTGTTCTTTTGCTTCTCAGGGTTCCACCACATCCCCATGGAGTTCGGCTAAACCACGGGAAAATAAGGTAGATACCAGGTATTAGTGATCACAGAGAAGAATCGGCGACTGGATACTTGCAGCTTCGGTGCGGCTTCGGTCAAGTACGAAGATTTGGCAAGCGGCGTTCATTGGAGCAAGCATTTGGCCAGGCCAAGTTTTGTACGACGGGCAACTCCACAAAGGGTGTTGCTTTTTTCTATTCCCTCATCTACATTCATGATTTCGGGCTGCCATTTGCCCTAGAACAAGACCTCTATTGCTATGTATAACTGTTTGAGGTGGAGTTGTTTTATGCTAGGAGGTTGTAAAGGGCGTTTCTAGAAGTAAATAAAAGCACCATTCTGGCCCTGTAATGTTTCCTTTGCTGACCTATTGGCAGTGGTAATACTTTTTGCAGTTTCTCATCTTGTTATCAATACATACTGCATTGGAAAGGCGAAAAAAGAAGAAGATGCAGGTTGAGGCTATTGTCTCATTGTTATGGCCGTATAGGTTAGTATGGCTTCAGCGTCTGCTATTCCAGTGCTCGCTCCTACACCTGCTAGGCTCGAAGAGTAGCATTGCTCGTATTGGGTATATATGATGTCGAGGTCCTGAAGACTTGGGGAATGAAACCGGTTGGGGAAGTTCATCAGATAAAGTGAGGGGATTGATCAGATAACAGTATACCCCACGTGACAGTCAGAGAACAAGTCAGCTTAGTAATCAAACTCGCTTGGAGGGAATGACGTCAATGTTGCACAAACCAGATCCGATCGTTCTGATGTATCAAACTTCCAGCGTGACTGCGCTCATCCTAATGCGAACAACAACGCTCTGCAGGGAGACGGAGGAGATAGCCGCGACCATTAACTATAAGTTAGTGTAATTGCTTTGGCCTTGCGCTGGAAACAACATCCAGGAAGGGAAAGTATACTCCCTTTCCCCCACCAGCCTCGCATTACTGTCGCGCTAACGAACTTACGCACGGAACTAGGCGAGCCCAAGGCGAGAGCGGTCAAATACCAAGCCAGCCTTAGGCGGTTACGGGGAACCACACAAAATAGAGATCTAATAGTAAATGGCAGCTTCTCTCCTACAAATGCTCTCATGTCATTCTTGTCCTCCGCAAGTCCGTCAATGGCTGATACCAACGCCTTCGTGCTGATCCTCCGAGGCATCTCTTCCGAGTGGCGACGGTTAACTCACTCAAAAGCGAAACAAACTCCGCCAATAAGTTGCCTGAGCAATCAAAATTCTGCTTGTTAAGCCAGGCCACTCGTGGCTTGGCCTCTCTTTTGATCCGATAAGGGAAACTCTCGCCCGTGGGTCCAGTTTTTCCGCTTCCATTCTTTTAAAAAGAGAAGTCATATCCGCTTTCCTTGTCCGCATATGATTTCATCAACATTAGACTGACTCAATTTTTTGCTATTTTCTGAAGAACGAGGAGGATAAGATGAAAAGTCCTTTTAATTCATATGGATGGATGCACATACGTTCTCTGACCTGATATACATAATCTTTTGGCTCTCTGGCTGTTCGTGATTCCGCTGAACAAACGCAGTCTCCGCCTTGTATATAACTATCTAAACCGCATCAATACCATTACATTCGTTATCACTTTTTGAGGGAATAAAAATTCCCAATTCGGGGCCCATCATGACAGCGATATCTTTGCATTCTACCAGGCTCGGTGGTGATCTAACAGAGCGTGAGCATATGCCGCCAGAGATACATGAAGGCGATCATCACCAGTCCCGAGCACCAAGGCAAAACGATAGCAAAACTGAACCATCATCTCCCGACCCTTTCTACAATGAGACAGATTTAGAGAAACTGGGTCGAGCTCGCCCGGAAGCGTTCAAGAATACGTGGTCGGAGGTTGCGTTTTGTTTCTCTATTGTTATGTCGCAAGTCCTATCTGTGAGTGTTTGGGCCTTGCATCTTTTACTCTGTTTCTGCCTCAGTTAACCCATTCTTTACACAGGAATATTTCATATCTGGATTCAACGTGATCATTCCTACTTTGGTTACAGAGTTTGACATTCCCGACGCAATGGCCGTTTGGCCCGCTAGTGCCTTTTCATTGGTAATAGCTTCCGTCCTACTATTCTTTGGCCGTCTAGGGGATATGATTGGCGGCTTTCCGGTCTACGTCGGTGGCATGGCATGGCTGGGTGCTTGGTCCCTCGTTGCCGGATTTTCGAAGAATAGGTTGATGCTGATCTTCTGCAGAGCATTGCAGGGATTGGGACCAGCTGCCTATCTTCCAACGAGCTTGATGCTCCTGGCGAACGTTTACCGACCTGGCCCCCGAAAGAACCTGGTCTTCAGTATATACGGAACATGTGCTGTTATTGGATTTTTCGCCGGAATCTTTTTCTCGGGTCTTAGTGCAGAGTACTTGTCGTGGTCGTGGTATTTCTGGATCGGGGCTATTCTAGTTGCAATTACAACGACAACTTCGTATATCTTCATTCCTTCGGATTCCGAAAAGAGGCGCAAGCAAGGAGTCCAGATGGATTATTGGGGCGCTGCCCTCATCATCCCTGGCTTGGTTCTGATCGTATTCGCCATCACCGACAGCGCGCACGCGTTTGATGGGTGGAAGACCCCGTATATCTATGTATGTTTCATACTCGGATGGCTCTTTCTCGGGGCAGCATTTTATGTTGAAGGCTGGGTTGCGAAACACCCCCTTCTCCCATTCGATTTGTTTTCGGTTCCACATATGACACCGCTTGTCATAGCACTTTTATTCTTTTACGGGTCTTTTGGAGTGTTTTTACTCTATGGGACCTTATAGTAAGTTATTATATACTCGTTCCTTGATTCTATGTCGCTCTTTGCTAACTAGTGTTCAGCATGGTCCATGTAATGGGGGCATCACCTTTACAAATCGTTGCATGGTGCACTCCCATGGTTGTCGGTGGTTTCATTTTCCCTCTAGCCGTGGGAATATTTCTCCACCTAGTATCCGGGACAGTGTTACTCGGAATCTCTACATTGGCATGGATCGGATCTGGCCTTTTGTTTGCCGCAATGCCACAAGGCGCTTCGTACTGGGCATTTGCCTTCCCCGCTATGATATGTGCAACCATGGGAATCGACATCACCTTTAACATCACTAATATTTTCATCACAACAAAGCAGCCTAGCGAACGACAGGGTCTAGCTGGAGCGCTGATCAATTCTGTTCTTCACCTTAGCATTGCCTTCTTCCTTGCCTTTGGTGACATTGCACAAGTAGAGACAGATCATTTGGGCCGGCGGAAAAGTTATCAAGTCGTCTTTTGGTACCAGGTTGCATGTTCTGTGGTTGCATTTTTGATAATGGTCTTTTTGGTACGCGTTTCGCGAGCCAAGAGCGAGCTGACTATGGATGAGCGACGACAGTTAGAGCTAGAACAGAGGTCATAGTTCAAACGCGTTTCGACGAGGCTTCATGATTGAAAGGTATAGTTGATATAGTTCTGAGTTCCTGGACGTGTGATGGCTGTTATTTGCCTTCATACATTTTCACTTCTTGATATTTATACCACGAATAGATTTAGAATGATGATAACACGTTTGCGACGATTCGACTTCTTTTCTACCTAGTTAATTCTCACCTTCACAGGTGGAACTTTAAAGTCGCTAACTTGAAGCTGATCGTTCATGGGGGCCTCACGTTATATGGAATCCAGATAGCCTAGCATTGCACCAGACGTGACTTTTCTCTCCATCAGGGGAGAAAGTCAAAAAAGACATGGCATGGTGGCTCAATGTAGGTCTCCTCCCCCCTTTTTGGTGCCCTCCCCAGCAATTAGTAGACAGCTGACTAGCAACAATTTAGCCACTGAATAAAAAGAGCGAACATTCTTCTAGTCATGGAAGAGGGCAAATGACTAGACCCGATCTTATCTTTGACACCGACATGGATACCGAGAATACAACAATGGTGAAAACGTGGATGATGAGAATGGCAGAGTCCAATCCTATTCTCACCAAACTATCTCTTGGTATCAAAAAATCTTCACATCTGCCTATATGTGACAAGAGGGCGGATAATGAGGGCAACACCGACGGTTTGAGAAATTCACTTAATGGACTTTGGTTCTAAAAAGGCTTGTTGGTAAAGCTTGTACTCGAAGCGATACCCAGGGTAATTTTTGGTTGCCAAATGTTTCATTGATTTGGAACCAGTTCTCTTTGCAGCTGTTAGCCTTTGGGAGCATAACCGCTCATTTGAACTAATACTTTAGGAGGATGGGGTTAGCCGTAGATGTCTAAAGTATTTCTAGTTCTCTAGGCAGAGAGTGAGCAGTGGCATTCTTTTAATAGCAATAACTAGCAGCTGGCAAGCGATATTGGTCTTCAGCCTTCTAGCCCCGAAAAAGAGAGTTGCATGCATGTAAATTGGTCTGGAGCTGGAATGCAGGGCCTAGAATTCACTCGGTTACATATCTTTTTGTGTTTGTGGTGCCTGGAACCATGGTGCGTCCTGTTACTGATGCCATCTACGCGAGAGTAGCAATCGGTCTCAGGGCTGGATGTGATGAAGATCGGAATGTAGAATTCGCTTGCTATAAACTCTGATAGGGAGAGCAGAGTGAGGCTTCAACGATAAAAGAAACCTGGCTTTTTTTTGTTTTCTTTTTTTTCCTTTTTCTTTGCTGGTTGCTTTCGGGGTTGCTGGTGAAGGATATGGTACCTGCAAGAGACCTTGGCTTCCAGTGACGAGGCTTATGGAGCAGCAAGTTCCGCCCACGTTCCACTCCCTCCTGAAGGCTTGCAAGCCGAGAACACAAAGTTTCCAAAATTACGCACATCATCGCGGGTATTTGCGTGTGACCAACGTATTGTGGCTGTAATGGGGGTCGATGTCATCCTTCCCCAAAACGGCTCTCAACCAACTTTCAGCCAGAAAATCAACCATCGTCGTCGTCGTCTTCGTCGGCGATGCTGCTTGACTCTCCTCCTGTAACTGCAGCCGCAAATCAACCTCTCTCTCCCATTTTCTCTGATGCTCTGAGTCTTCTTTTTTCGGCTCATCTTCCTTGTCGCCAATGGGCTAAGCAGACAAATCTACTTCTCTGTTCCCCTCTTGACACCGAAAACCGTCAATGGCCGGCAACCTTTCAATCCTCCGCTAGTTAGCTTGTATCAGAGCCCAGGAACCCCATAGTTATTTATCCCCACATCTCCTGAAATAAAAAAGAATCGTCGCCACAACTTCGAACCCCCATCGGCCTAGTACAACTTCCAGCAGGCAGAGGGACATTTCGTTTTTGGGGAGCCCGCATCGGTTCGGCCAAACGAGGTCTTGGGTTCATCGTTTCTTGTCTCTAGTTTCACATCCAACAAATTTCCCGTTCTTGCCGTTTCATCGCCGTGGTTTGTTTGGCGATCCTGCGCCTGTGTTCGATTGCCTCAAGATAACAATCTAGTGACCAACAATGACACAATTATTCAGCTCCTCCGGCTCACCTGCCGTCGGGACAGAGAAGCGTCAATTCCCCGGCCTCTCGCTTCCAAGCAGAAAACATTCCGGCGATTCGTCACACTTTCCTACCAGACTAAAGAATTTCTTTCGGATCAACAGCTCCTCGTCCAACACCGCTACTGTTGGCGGTAGTAACGCCCAACAAAGCGCCGGCCACCCTCACGCCCAGAAACCCGAGAGTAAATCAACTTTTAGACAGTCTCGTTTCCTCCCTACTATTGGCCGAAACCGGTCAACTACAGTTGCGAGCGAAGGCCATCCGCTTGACGAAGGCGTCTCTCCAACTGCCGATGCGAACCCCTATTTCCATCACCAGGGTTATCCCACATTGAGGCATCGAAATGATGACAGCGTCCCCTCGTCGCCCCCAGATACTCCAGAGTTACAGGTTGAAGGTGTCCCCGCATCGGACCAGGCTACTGCAGCTGGAAAAGAAGAGCTGGCTAGGAAATTAAGAAGAGTGGCGTCGGCACCCAACGCCCAGGGCTTGTTCACTGGCGATGGCTCAGACGATCGGCCGAAGACGGCAGAGCTAGGAAAGGAACCGTTACTTACATCGGGTGGCCCTTCACCGAAGTTGAGTTTTGTTGACCAGTCCGGTTCCCCAGCTGCTTCTGTTGACGAACGTGTGTCGACCCTATCTGTTCCCCGAAGTTTCGTCGGCTATAGACGGACGTATAGCTCGAACTCGATCAAGGTGCGCAATGTGGAAGTAGGTCCCGGAAGTTTTGATAAGATAAAGTTGATTGGAAAGGGAGATGTTGGCAAGGTGTATTTGGTTCGTGAGAAGAAATCGAATAGATTATATGCTATGAAGGGTGAGCATTTTCCTACGGTGCGATTGGACCCTAGATTCATATTCTAACTCCTTTCTTTTTAGTTTTGAGCAAGAAGGAGATGATAAAGCGAAATAAGATCAAGAGAGCTTTGGCGGAGCAAGAGATCTTGGCAACAAGCAACCACCCTTTCATCGTTACTCTGTACCATTCGTTCCAGTCTGAAGAGCATCTTTATCTTTGTATGGAATATTGCAGTGGCGGAGAATTCTTCAGAGGTATACCATTCGTTGCTGGCACCTGTCATGGAGAGGCTCGCTAATGTATCACAGCCCTACAAACACGGCCAGGAAAGTGTATCCCGGAAGATGATGCCCGCTTCTATGCTGCTGAAGTGACAGCTGCCTTGGAATACCTTCATTTGATGGGGTTCATTTATCGGGATCTCAAACCGGAGAGTGAGTAGCCAAGAGCATTGCGTAGTGGTCGCATACTGACGTTGGGTTAGATATTTTACTGCATCAATCGGGGCATATCATGTTGTCAGATTTTGATCTCTCCAAGCAGTCGGGTCCCGGTGGTGCCCCAACGATGATAGTTGGTCGCAACGGTACCTCGTCATCTTCACTCCCAACGATTGACACCAAATCATGCATCGCCAACTTTCGGACAAATTCCTTCGTCGGCACAGAGGAGTATATTGCCCCTGAGGTCATTAAAGGTGATGGGCATACAAGCGCGGTTGACTGGTGGACTTTGGGAATTTTGATCTACGAGATGCTATACGGAATCACGCCGTTCAAGGGTAAAAATAGAAACGCGACTTTCGCCAATATTCTGAGGGATGATGTACCATTCCCCGACCATGCCGGTGCCCAACAGATTTCTAAGTGAGTTGAACTTCAATCACAATTCAATTTGGTCTGGGTCGCTAAACTATTACTTATCTAGCCTTTGTAAATCCATTATCCGAAAACTCCTTATCAAAGACGAAACCAAGCGGCTAGGTGCCCGTGCCGGCGCATCTGACGTCAAGACACATCCCTTCTTCCGCACAACCCAGTGGGCTCTCATTCGGCACATGAAACCTCCAATGATCCCACACCAGGGACGTGCCATTG
This sequence comes from Amauroascus verrucosus, assembly GCA_001430935.1. NCBI lineage: Eukaryota > Fungi > Ascomycota > Eurotiomycetes > Onygenales > Onygenaceae > Amauroascus > Amauroascus verrucosus. The sequence goes on from LJPJ01000186.1 coordinate 55,679, forward strand.
ACACCGTAAATTTTCGCAACGTGAAGGAGAGTGCAAGCGTTGACATTGGTGGCACTAGCAAGCTTCAAGGCGTCCCGATGGATTCGGGCCTCGCGACACCAGCGGAACAACTCCCCGATCCGTTTGAGGATTTCAACAGCGTTACTCTTCACCACGATGGCGATTATCATGATCAGCTCGCCGATGACAGCTTGCATGGATATAGACGATAATCGTGATTATGCGCTTCCTTTTTATTCCGACCCTCCTTATCCCTCATTGCGTGCCATGTCTGCTCATCATAGGCGTTTTTGGAGTGTGGCTCGTTTCAGTTTGGCCAACTAGCGGCTCCAAGCCCAGACTTCTCGTTATATTCCTCTGTTCTGGAGAGGTTACTTCTAAGCCTCCATCCACCCCTTACCTAGTGTTCCAATATCATACCCAATGAGTTGCTACGCAAAGAAACTCCCTACAACTTGCTCTCCCACTTTCTAGCACCTGTTCTTCCGGTCTTTTTGCAACCTTTCGTTTCTCGTTACCTAGTTGCTCCTCGCTACCTGTAATCCCGCACCTTTGAACACAGTACTTACTTCGTCTTTTGCAACTGCAACATCCGGTGTTTGTGCGTTGAGGCTATCTTGGGTGCCATTGTCTCTGTTAAAATCTCTTCCTGCATTTCTGTCATGTTCTGTGACCTTTCTCCTGCATTTCTTTAGTACGCTACTCAACCGAAATCTCGATGAGGGAGCGGTAGCATTCGCTTTATCGAATCGGCTGACGAGGAGGTTTGATTTTGCTGCCAATTCTTTATTGAGGCGTTTCCGGCGAACACACGTATCGCCTTGTGTGTATGTTCATTGGTATTTTTGCCTTGTTGATTTTTGATGGGTTGCATCCTTCCAGATCACTTGCAGATTTAGGATTGAAAAGAGAAAACGAGGGCTGAAAAATTTAGTATGAAATTCCCTTCCTGTCTTTGAGAGAGGAAAAGAAGAAAAGAAAAGACAAACGCTTTCCACCCAGGACAGATCCTTGCTCAGGCAGAATAAAGTACATTTTATCTGCTCTCGTTGTTGCAAGAAGAAACAGAAAACATTCGGCAATTCTATCCAGAAGATATAATATGTATACATAACAAAGACGATGTTTCCCACAAAATCACCAATGTATAATACAAGTGCACACTAGAGGGATGATAGCAAGGTATTGGCGCCCTTGGAACAGAACTGCAAGCAATTAAATCGGTCAAGCAGGCTTCCTTTTAATTCAACCTCATAGCATGCATTTACTTAATTGGATTCCAACTCCATCCTAACCAAATACAGTTTCGCTATACGTTTCCAGCATAATAGACTTTTCTCACATCGACCAATTTCTTGCCTCGTGCGCGGGCAATGTCTTCTGGATGTTTCTGGCTCAGCAGGGCTTGGTACGTGGCTTTGACAGTGTTCATAGGGTTGCGGGAGCGGGTTACTCGGGCAGCAAGGTCCTGAATTCCTGCTGCACGGCACATTTCCCATATGTATTGTTGGCAACGTAGACCAAAGCCTGGTAGTTGGAATGTGTTAGTGGTATGACCTTTTTCCAAAAGATATGCCTAAAAACAGAGAAAAAAAGAAAAAAGGAATAACGGAGGGGAAGTACCTGGTGGTCGATGCATGAGTTTTAACTCAACAGCGCCAACCTTTCCGGCGACATCTCCGTAAGTAGTCCTATCTTCATATCGCAGGATAGGCTGCATATTGCGGATTGCGCGGTATTGAGATTGGGCCCTCGCTTCGGTGGGTTCTTCTGATTTTCCTTCTCCAATACCTAGCAGGCCCCTTCCATTACCAGCCACGGAGAGAACGTAGGTCTTACGGATTTTGCCTAAACGTGTTTGATTGACGACGCTGTGCGTCACGAGGGATTTGACTTTTAAGCCCTTGATTTCCTGCTGAGAATAGCCGGTGACTTGCATCAACTTCTTCAGGGCGGGAGCAATTTCACCTCCCTCTCCCGCCGCTGCATCTTTCTTGCGTTCTGCGGTTCGGGGCTCGCCGATATTCTCAAGATTCTCGCCCGGCTCGAAGAGATCCGGGACGAGCGAGCTGTGAGGATCGAGCTCGGCTTCTGGTTTTCCTACGGTTAGACGAAGGTTGTCTGTGAAGCGAAGCCAATCAGCTGGTGTTGCATCGTCCGGCATGTTCATTATATACTCGGCGAGATCGTCGACGATTTCATCTTCGTCCTTTAGACGCGAATTGGGGTCGTAATTGGTCATTGGAGCACGTTTGTGATGGTCGACTACGGGCTCAATGGTCGAAAAATCATCAAGATATTGTAGTGCCCATGGATCGTCGCGATGTTGGAACTGTTTCGCTAGGTCTTCGGGTTTGATGCTCTTTTCGCCGGCTTCGATAGCTGCGATTTGCTTCTTTGAGTACTCCTCCTGCAAGCGCGACTTTTCCTCCTCGGAGTATGGTTTGAAATGGGCCGGTTTAAGATCATGCCATGTGTTAACTTCTGAAGCTGGAGATGTATTCTCTGGAACGTCGGGCTTTTTCTCGTCGATTTTGTATTGGGTTGGAGATGCGTGGAATTGTCGTCGGGGTAGGCGAGAGAGGAGCGGCGTCACCGCTGTTCGCGAAAACGAGCAGAAGAGGCAGCGCGCTGCGGGGCGTGAGATGCTCATGCTGGCTAATCTAGCTGACCGAGGAAATTGGCCCCAGACTCGGTAAATTGAAGGTCAATTATGGGCGATTGAAGAGAGGTTTTGGTTGAACAGAAGAAGCTTTGCTCGGATTAACGTTTTCCCATCTTGACAAAAAAAAAAGCTCCTCCAGGCACTCGAGTTGGCGAGTCAGCGATTGAGAGTGTCGCATTGATTTTACTTAATACTATTTTGGCAAGCGAAAGGATACATGGATCGCTCAACTTGTTAGCTGATGTCCCATTTCTTCCGACAACAGTTTGTCTGGTGCGTGCGACAACTTGTCCCATCACCTGTATCCCGGAGCTGTACATCCCCTCTATTACGCACATACGTTGCTCAATCAGCGTTTGGTCAATCGAATCCCCGGTTCCAAATGGAACACAGTTCCAGAAGAGCTTTGCGAGAACGCGGAAACTCTTCGCACAAGAGAAAGAGGGGCAGCGAGAAAGGCAGTTATGACGGCAGCGGTGAAGACGATGTGCTTCTGACAGACATCAAGAGCTTACTTCTGAACAACAAACCTGAAAAGAATATTGCTGAGATAGAAACGCCTCCTACCGTTATACATACCGGAAAAGATGAGAACTTTCCCGAGACGGAGGTTATGATAACTGAATTGTCTTCAACTGGAGATGGACTTGCGCTATCTCCTGCACGCGATCATGTCTACGCTGTTCCTTTCGCGATACCTGGGGATGCAGTGAAGATAAGGGTATATAGGACGGTGATGAAAGAGTCTTACAGTCTTGCTGATTTTATTGAAGTCACAAAGCCTTCACCACAGCGGGACGATTCCTTGATCAATTGCCAATATTTTGCAAAATGCGGAGGTTGCCAATTTCAAATGCTACCTTATGGCGACCAGCTTAAACACAAGAAAAGGATTATTGAAAAAGCATATATCAATTTCTCAGGGTTGGATTCCGGCCAAGTTCCGGCGATAGAAGACACAATGGGCTCGCCATTGAAGTACGGATATCGGACAAAATTGACCCCCCACTTTTCGCTACCCAACCGCGTAAAAAAGGCAGCTCAAAAGCTGACGGAACCGCCAAATATCGGGTTCATGATGAAAGGACGACGAAAAGTTATGGATATTGAAGATTGCCCGCTGGGGACGGATATTGTGAGGATAGGACTGAAAAATGAGCGAAGAAGGGTACTGGATAGCTTGCAACAATTCAAAGCCGGTGCAACTCTGTTGGTTCGAGAGAATACTAGAAGGATACCTAAGGACGAAGTGGAAAAAAGCGAATCTAAGAGCGAAACTCAGGACGACATCACAAAAGATGTGATACGAACAGAACACCCCAGTTATATTGAAGAAAAGAGCTACATCACAGACCAAAAGGGAATTTCATCCGAATATATCGACGACTATCTCTTCCGTAACGTCGCTGGAACATTCTTCCAAAATAACAATTCGATTCTCTCCCCTTTCTCCCAATACGTGCGTGAGCGCGCCCACTCACCAACCAACACCTCCGACGATTCAAAACCCAAATTAAAATATCTTCTCGACGCTTATTGCGGCTCGGGCCTATTCACCATTACCCTTTCTACCGTTTTTCTCTCCTCCCTAGGCGTAGATGTCGCTAAAGGCTCCATCGAATCCGCCCGGGAAAATGCTCGTCTTAATAACCTCAAAAACACAGGCTTCGCTGCCGCAGACGCGGCGAAATTGTTTCAGGAAATACCGTATCCCGCGAACCAGACGCTCCTGGTGATCGATCCGCCGCGCAAAGGGTGTGATATGAATTTCTTAAATCAGTTGTTGGCGTTTGGTCCGGCGAGAGTCGTATATGTGAGTTGCAATGTCCATACGCAGGCGAGAGATGTCGGAATCATGGTTAGGGGAGATACGAGTGAAGGAAGGGGGAAGAGTGGTGCTCGCTATGAGATTGAGAGCATCAAGGGATTTGATTTCTTCCCGCAGACTGGCCATGTGGAGAGTGTGGCGGTCTTGAACAAAGTGATTTGAGGTTGTGTGAATGGGAGTGAGCTGCGGCATATTGCATAGAGTGTAATACTAGGGTTTTACTAGAATGATCCCATAAATGGGTTCAATTCAGGGCAATGCTTGTAGCTAGTTTTGACTGTCTACGAAGCAAGCTTACTATGGAGACTTGGGCTCTACTAAGACACTCTAAAGCGTTTGATAGTATATTCGAACATGTCGTGCTTTGAATATAAAGTAGAATATACCTATATCCGCATAGTTTTCAAGTGCTTCCTGGTCCTCCAAGAAGCGCGAATCTTCTCACAATAGACGGGCCGACCTCGTCGTACTCAGCCTGCAAAAGTAGTAAGGGAGGTCAGACATCACAGCGATTTCATCAGGAAATAGGGAGGTTATGACTCACTTTAGTATGGCAGTAGCTTCGAAATTCAGGTGTTTGTCCAAGCAAACTACCGCCAAACCAAGGTCCATGGCGCTGTCTCTTGTGAGTAATAACCTGGACCTCTAAACCGCCACTCTTGGCTCCGCCGCTACGAGCCTCTGAAGCACGGATACGAGCGTCGACTAAATGTCTAATATCACGCTGCAAACGGCGACCGAAATCCTTATACAAGGTTGATCCTCCAGACAAGACGATATTTTTGTATAGACCTCGTCTTACGTCAATGGGGGAAGATTGGATGACACCATCCACAACGTTAGGGAGCGGAGTGAGGAAATCTGACGAGTAAATTTCGGGGTTGAAAAAGATTTCTGGCGCAAGGAATCGCTCATAGCCAACGTCTATAGTGACGCTTCTTCCGTTTGGAGATGTGACAGTATGCTTCAAAAACCGGTCCGGCTCTCTGTCGTAGCGGGCAAACTCTTTCACAATATCCGGGCAAACATAGCAATATTCCTCCTTAACTCTTTCCGCAGTCTTCATTGAGCTATCAGGCTCGCCTCTGCCACGCAGGAGGCCCTGAACAAAATATGTGATATCTCTGCCTGCAATTGGGATACTCTTAATTGACGATCCGATGACGTACCCTTCCGCAACTGGAATAACGTGCGTAACACCATCACCGGAGTCAATGACGGTACCCGTCAACGACCTATCCGTTACCTTGGACGAAGTCCACGATGCAGCAAGAGCTAACACGGCTTGCACAGCGATATATAATCCGGCGCAATTAAATGACTCGAAGAAGATTTCGGCCGTGTTTTCTCTATTTTCGGGAGGGTTCAACGGCTACTTGCAGTTAGTCGACCAGCGTATACAAGAAATAAACTGGAAGAAAGAGTTTAAACATACTGGCTCTGTGAGAAGAAAGTAATGATCTTCTGGCTCTACTCTGAGATACTTGAAGATGGAGTTGGACCAGAAACGTTCCATATGATCCCAATTCTCAACTTGACCGTGGCGAATGGGATAATGAAGGCCATATCCAGGACCAGAACTCGCGCCTAGAGCCTCATCACCAATGAAATAGTCCAGGTCTTCGGTACCCCTCTTTGCGGACAAGGAAGAACCAGGCCCGGCGCCTCCGGTCAAGAACGACGGCTTGTTTGCTACCTGCGGCCTGCCTGAGCCTGTTCCTCCGCTTCCTCCACTGGCCTTGGTAGCAATTGCGGTTGGGAAAACGAACGATGGAGAGTCATTTCCGGCAAACCCTTGGAATGGATTGTTAGTCTACGCAGCACAATGCAACATGGGTAGGCAACGGGGATGCACACCGAGCTTGGAGTATCCGGTACCGCTGAAAGTGGAATATTGTTAGCTTAGAATAGCGGTAGGAGCATAAAAAGTAGACTCATCATACTTGTCCATGACAACGGCGGGGGTTTGCGATGCCATCGCTACAGATTGTGTAAAGATGGCGGCTTAGCTGCCTGCTGTTGAACGGATATTATTCGATAATCCTAATGGCGACAATTGAAGCGACGGTAAAAGGGATATCACACAATGGCTGGTTTGAAATTGGCGAAGAGCATAGTGATGCGGGTTTGGATGTGCTGGGGAAGGGAGCATGAGGATGGTCGTGTGAAGCCTCCGCGTCATTTGGGTTTCCCTGTGAGATAGCGCCAAGCCCAACGTCTGAAGTCCCATCAGTTAACTCAGTTTGGATTGGAGGGAGTTTAGCGAGTTAAACTACATGTGAATTCTGCATTTATAAGTGACTGTTGTCTAGACTTCTACATTCCATCCTCACTACACGGGCCATGCTAATCCTCTCTGTATTGTGACCAAGAACACAATATTGGCGGACGAGGAACATTTCGATCTCAGTGAAACGGACGGGACGACATAAGCAACTCTGCGTTCTCAACCCGACGAACAACCGTTTTGGCATCAAACTACGCTATAAAGACTGTCTGTTTGGATGAAGAAGGAGAATGCACACTTTGACCGCGAAAGAGAGCTTAGTTCACTGGCCCATCTTTGCCCTCCCACACAAATTCGAGAATTCCCATGGCGGAACCTGGAGGCTCGACGATATTCTTAAGCACAAATCCAGGGTCAGCTTCTTCAAACAAAGCCTTCCAGTCGGCCTTGCTTCTTTCTTGAGCGTTGAAGGTATACGCCATCTCCAGATCCATTGACCTATACGAATGGCTTGTCAGATTGAGTCTCCTTTTCAACGCTTGGCACGTACCTCATGTCTCTTTCCTTCCAGTGCGCCACGAATTGTGTTTCTAGCATCAAGACTTCCTGTACAATAAGTCTTGCCCCGGACTTCAGCTCCGGCACCTGCGCTTTAAGCATCCGAATGCAATACTGATCTGGCTGGTTGTGGAAGGTCCAACGAAAGAAAAACGCATCAGCACTGATGGACTGAGGGTCAAACAAGTCATGAGCCATAAGGCGAACTCTCTCCGCTAATCTCCCGCATCAACATTCTCCACTACGTTGGCCATATCCTGCACAATGATACGGAGATGCCTGTATCGTTTCGCGAGTGCTAATGCAAAATGACCTTGGGCACCTCCAACATCAATGACTTGAGCGTCCTCCAGGGACGCCCAATCGTAGTAGTCTGTGCCGTAGGATAAGTCAAACTCGGGCCTCGACGTCATCACCTTCATTGCGTTTGCGAAGCCTGGTATCGTGATGCATACAAAGGCATCGAGAATGCTGGCCAAGTCCGGAAGTGAGAGATTGGGCGCGAGTTGGTATCGAGGAATTGGGTCTTGCGGGCGGAAAGGTAAGGTATTCGGCATGTTTGAGTTAGAAGAGGATTTTGATAACCTCCTTTTTTAGCTCGCGGATGAAAGTGACCGGGCTCGCAGGAGCCAAATGAGACGGTATTATCTACCATTTTTTACAGTACGAACCTAGTGCTGAACACTTATTATAGGGCTTTTCGCTTGCAAATAACACCACAGGGTCCATTTACGACGTTATCGCAAAATATTCCGACCTTTTGATGTTGTAGGCATATTGAATGGTTTAATGTATGAGGGTGGTTGGGGTGAACGGGTGTCTCGGTAGGTGATAGCTTACGTTAACTAGTTAAAGCGGCGGGCACCGGGCGCTTAGGTAACAAGTTAATCCGGAACCGGACAATCTAGGCCTTCCGGTATTAGTTAAGTATGGGTTATATGCAGAACAGTTAATGACTTGGGTAACTTACCAGATAAGAAGGATTGCATCTTGGGCCTTGGTATCCCGCTGTTTTTCGTCAGCTTGGAGCAGGTTCAAACAGTTGATATTTGGATTCTCACAAAAAGAAATGTATTAGAGTTGACCCCGTGGTAGTTAACTAGTAGTTAAGTTAATGGGCGGAAAAGACCTGAAGAAGCAGTCGTCGCTTATTCCTTCATCTTCCTTTCCCCCCAAGTTGAGCTTTTCTCTTCTTTGAGCTGCACATTGGGGGAAAGTTGGTCTCTTTGGTCAAGTGCGAGACGATATGGCAGCTTCCATAGCTATGTGATTACGCTATCTCTGCTTTTCTCTTTTCTTGCTCGAGGCCGAGGTGCACACAACCCTCGAAGACCTCACTCTTCTCTTCTCTTCTCTTCTCTTTCGATACCCCCTCTCGACTTCATAAGAGGAGAGCTCTATAATTGGGTTGCTTCCGTTGCTCTCTAGCCATTCGTTATTGTATATTCCTATCATCAAGCTATAATAATAGGTACATGACTGTATCCTTTATGTTGCAACAGCTCAGTTTGTCGCAGCCGTCTGTTAAATCCTGTTGGTATCACCTCAAGTGGCATTTAAATGAATCTATTCTCTGGATGAAAGCTCATGATTCCTTGCCATTAGATTATTTCGTCTGCATGTCTCTCGACTCTACCAGATGCCCTGTTAGCAGCTGCCTTGATATCAAAACCACCTTGGCTAATCTCCATCCTCCTTCCTCATCTCAGTTACATCAGTTGCCCGACTAACTCTCCTTTAACATTCGACATCCAAGAAAGCCTGGTATTTGGGGCTGTTACTGTGAGATAGAACATATATCTAAACGTCTCCTACTCGCTCTAGCACCGAGATCCTTGCATTAAATCTGAAGCCTTTTACAACTCCCGACATGGTACTCTCGCCTTCCCATGAGACAAAAGGCATGTCCGCCATATATGTTCATGCAGGTGCCGGCTTTCATAGCCTCCAGAGCGAAGAAATACACCTGTGGGTTTGCAATCAGTAAGCTGCTCAATGTGAAAGGTTTTTGTTGTGATGAAATGATGTTAACTAAGGTTGTAAAGGGCGGCGATTCTTGCCATGGCTGTCTTGAAGTCTGGAGGTAATGCTGTTGATGCTGTTGAGGTTGCGATCAAATTTCTCGAGGATCATGAAATCACGAACGCTGGCTATGGCAGCAATCTTACAATCACCGGCACAGTTGAATGTGACGCGACTATTGTGGACCACCTCGGTCGTAGTGGAGCAGTCGGGGCAGTCGAGCGTTAGTCACTTGTACCTATACGGTCGCTTAAAGCTATACTGACGCTATTTCTTTTCCCCTTAGATGTCAAGAATCCGATCGCGCTTGCACGCGTCGTCCTTGATGCATCAACTAAACCTTTGGCCTTTAATCGCGTACCCCCTAACCTTATTACGGGAGCTGGTGCTACAGAATTTGCATATGAGCAGGGAATCCCAGTTCTTCCCGCAAACTCACTTGTGTCTAGGGGCGCTCGAGAACGCTGGGTTCGCTGGAACCATGAACTACAACAATTGGAAATTCAGCGCCAAGCGAAAGAGTGGGATTCCGAACATCGTCCTTCACGTAAATCGACACCGAATAGAGTTTCTCAAGGATTCGTAGGGTCTAGTCCTAGTTCGTCACATCGCTCGGGACGCAGTGTCAATTCTCCGAACACTTTAGGCCGCATGGATTGTTCACCAACCCGAGATGGCTCTGTTCGAGATGATCTTACTTGCGCAATGGATGTGGACGTCGCAACCCATAAGCCTCTAGTTGATAGCAATATACCGGACGAGGGTGTATCAGACGCAGATGGGGATGCAGAACCTGACCCTAACTTCGTTGGCCAGACTGTTTATTGGCAGTCAATCCCATCGGCAGCTGCTCCACGAGCCAGGAATATTTCGGTGACACCCTCAAGCAATATTTCTGTCACATATCCACCTCCTGACAATCTACAACCTATTTCCGGAGCTGTTGAAGGTAATCCTGCTTCTTTGGGGGAGGGAATCTCGGGCACGTTCAAATGTGAAGACGAAGAAATGTTTGTCGGTAGCGATGATGACATAAGTGATACGGTTGGCGCTATTGCGATCGACTGCTACGGGAACATAGCCGCGGGTTCTTCCTCAGGGGGTATTGGAATGAAGCATTGTGGGAGAACCGGACCGGCTGCTTTGGTCGGAGTTGGCACTGCTGTCGTTCCAGTAGACGCCAAGGATGAATCGGCAACCTCTGCCGCGGCAGTAACCAGCGGAACTGGCGAGCACATGGCTACGACGATGGCAGCGGGCATTTGCGCAGAGCGGATTTATAGTAGTACCCGGAAAATCTCAGGTCAGATCGGAACTATTGAGGTAGTCACAGAAGATGAAGCCTTGAGGGCGGTTATTGAGCATGAGTTCATGGGTACGTCCTGCTCTTTGCTGGTATTACTTCTGGTCTACCTCCAAGGCAATCGTTGCCTAGTTATAGTTGACATCGCTTGGCTGTGGCTAACTGCTTCCTTTTCACATTCGGCTTATAGGTCACCCCGGTGTTAAAGCAAGTCATTGCCACGCTGCCATAGGAATTATGGCAGTCAAAAAAACAAATGAGGGCTTCGCTTTCTTTTTTGGACATAACACTGACTCATTCGTGAGAATTATATCCCGAAGTTCCCCGTTCTAGAATGTCCCTCTTGGGCTAATTTTGAATCTTCCCCCTGAATAGGCTATCGCTTCGATGACATCAGCAGATCCCGAGCCTTGTTGTCTTATGTCACGAAACAAAGGTTTCGGCAAAGTGGCACAAGGGGGACGATATACCAAGTTGAACAGGTGAATGAAATCTGATTGACCTCTTTGCATTGTCTCTAATGTCCCTTTCAGTCATCATTCACTGCACACGATAATGGTAGTAGATACATATAAATACTGATGAATTCTCCCAGTGATCGATCTAGATACAAGTCAAGCAAGGCATGAGCACAATTTTGCGACCAGTTGCTTAACGCTCTTGCAGTGATGTCCTCTAAAATCTGGGGAAGCCACAAGAAGCTCTAATAAGCCTTATAACCTCTGGAAGCCTCGCACTCTCTCACCTAATTGTGATCATAGACCCTGATCGCTCATCTTTCTCTTCCTAGAAGCCTTGTCACATCTTTCTCATGCACAAAAGTGGATGAGTATCGATTCTGAAGGAAACGAGACATATAATGATTAGAACGTTTGTGGCTTGACAACGTCGCTTGGTTCTAATTCTTTCGATTTTGGGGTGTACTCGGCGATTAGCGCCGCGGACGTTTTCGAACGCCTCTATAAATCATAATGTAGTGGCTAGTGTCTTCCTCAAGGCGGTCTTATTCAAAATAATCTTGGATGCCTTTTTTTCTTGGATAAAAGGCTGGCCAATTGACTATAGTAAGGATGCGACCCTCGCATGCAAACATTGACTCAGGTAAGCCTTGTAGAGAGTCTTTTAAGATAATGGGAGTGTTGGTGTTGAATTAGAAACTGGAGTTGCTCCGCCGGACGGGCCGCCATTCCCATTAAGCCCCTTTGTGGCACCCTTTTTACGCTTCTTTTTCCTCCCAACTACCACAGGGTTAGCCCCATAGTCGCCCACTTCTAGGTGCGTGCCACAAGTTAAACAGTTAGCGCCCTCTGGTGGGTCACAGAAGATGCTCAGACAGATACTGCACACGAAGCCCACGTCAACCACCTTTCGATGGCAGAAACATGCGGCACGGAAATCCACATCAATACGCGTCGGTAGGACTAAATGCCGCCTTGAACGCTGGTCTGGTAGAAATGCAAGCATCAGATATTGCAAAAGTCCGCGTGGATGATTGATAGGAACGTAAATCCCCCGTGTGGCGTCGCAAGCTTGTTGTAGGAAGACAGCGTCGCCAGAGAGCTTGCATATGTCAATTGGAATGTGTAGACGTTGGCAGGCGAAGATGCTATTCATGATTGGGATGTATTGGTGTGCCGAGCCTGTGGCACTGCTTACGGATATTATTAGGATGCGTGATTGGAGGCCTGTGGGGGTGCGGTTTGATGTTGAGGGGTCGAGGTTTGCGCCTGGGGGTGGGGGTAGGCCGGTTGCGGTTGGGGTAGGATTGGAAAGGTCGGAGTCAAGCTTGGAGGAGCCGTGAGTTTCGGCATAGGCTATTGATTCACGGTTTACATGGCTAAGGGCGAGGGTGAGAGCGCCGGCCATCATGGTTGAGGTGGTGGAGCTAACGGAGGATGGGGCAGTGGTTGCCACGAGGGCTCTGAGGTTGCGGGTTAGTTGTTCTTCGACGACGCGAAAGGGTCGGTATTTGTTGGATGTTGGGTTTTCGTTCGGTGCAGGGAACATGTTGATATCGCCGTCTGGGGCAGTCGAGCCATGTTTGTTGGTGATAGTGGTTGGGGTAGGATAGAGCCATCGGGCTTCCTGGGAGTGGCTAGCGACGACAGCGACTTTGTTTGCATAATTGCAAGCTAGATGGGCGTTTATGAATACAAGCAGATTGGCGACGGCGGAGGAGAGTGGGAGTGTGTCCTCGAGTAGGGCCCAAGCGTGAGGATTTGTGTCTAGGACAATGGCGAGGAGTGACGCAGCGGTATCTAAGCGAAGAAATAACACTGTTAGCTCTGTACCTTTTCTATTCCTGTGTCTCTCTCGGCTTAGTTTGTGTAATGGCTGAGAGTTCAAGCTTTAGTGTCGTACCCGCTGAGCTGGTCTCATAGTGATCGGAGGCATCAACCGTGGTCATGGTTGAGTGAGTGGTAAGTTGCCAACCGGTTCCTCACTAGAAACCCGAAGAGCCACCCGTGTAGTAACTCCTGGTAAAAGCTAGCAGCGACAACAGCAGTAGTGGGATGTCTCGCATAAGCAGTCAGCACCTCATCGGCATCAAACCGCATGCACAGGCGGACACGGCTTGCAGCTTCAAGCCGCCGAGCCCAGAGGCAATTGGATGACATAAGCAAATGCTATTAATAACTACCTAGTAAACTAACTGGCTATGGTTAGTTACCATTTGCTGTAAAAGGCGGAGTATTTAATACACCCTTATCAAGCCAAGAGCCCAGGCATGGAGAGGGGGCCCTCGTATTCGCCTTTTGAATGTGAAACGTATTCGCCTTTTGAATGTGAAAATCGCTCAACCAACCTCACCGTCACTTTCAAAATAACGGTGGACCGCAATCCAAGCATCCCCAGACAATTCGGGGGATACAACTTGTTTTATCTGAGCCAGAGTTAGAATCCATCATCAGTCGGCCGCAAAGTATGAATATTACCGTAACAGTCTGGTAACTGACCCTTATCAGACGTTGACTAATCAGTTACAGATCTGATAAGCATGAAAAAGTCACTTTCTAACATCAGCAATGCGTTTCGTGTTCCACCAGCAGGCCAGGCGCTTCTTCAGTTCAGGCGTGCTGAAATCAAGATCATGGCAACGAGCTCCTGGGTGGTTTGGGTGAACGGGAGCAGCGGCTAGGAGCCTGGCAGTGTCATTGGGCAAGGCCCGCGAGATTCTGTCGCTAACCTCAGCGTGATGTAACTTCTGAGAGATAAGCTCCACCAAGCATTCAAGGGCGTTGAGTGAACGGGCGGTTCCAGATTATTAGTCTTCCTTAATTCGGGCCAACAGTGAAGTCATTTTTTTTCCTTTTAATGGGCTCAAAAAGTGGACACGCTTACACTGCAACACTTTTACTCTCTCTTTCGCCATCTATGTTTCTTTCTTCATCTTGAAAGTATCTGTATATCAATATTTTCGACCACTTCACTGCATAATAACTAACTAGGGACCAAGCGGGCCTGACTCATCCACGGTCCCCAACAACAGATCGGGTTTAAGCCCAACTCCAAAAAGCGCCCTCAACAGAACAGTTCTTCCTACACAACCGGGCGCTCCCGTGGCAGCTTCTAATACGGAGAGCACACGGAGCTCTCCGTTCGCATTATCGCCTTTCGAATTCGTCGGGGGTTAAATCACCGAATCTTCAGGTTCCTCTCATCCCCGGAGTTTTAATCCAGCCTGCAGTGCCGTAGTACAGTCACCGCATCTACTCCCAGCTCTCGAGTTCTTGTACCCGCCTTATCTTTGTTATCTTGCACATAAAGGTCCCGCGTAGGTTCGCTTAGTTCAAAGGCGGTAACGAGCATCTGGGTTACTCTTTCTACAGAAAACTTTTTCCCTTTTTACACAACAGCCTGGATTGAAGCAACACGATAACGACATTCAGCCCAACCAGAATCATCCCCTAAGCTTCAAGAATATCGCCCATGGTTTCGGTGATTAATAACGATCGGGCGGCGCTACTTGCAAGGGAAGCCGTTGAGCTTGTCGATGCTGGCCATCGCGAGGTTTGTCCCGGGTCCTTTCAACAGATCTTCCCCTTTGTTCGCTGTGCTAATAGCCGCGTTATTCATCCTAGGCTGCCTCCCGCAACCTTCGCGAAGCCATAAACCTAGCTCCTGAAAATTCTGAAGTGAAAGCGGCATTTTTGAAGGTCCAGGAAGATGCAGAGAATAACCACACCCTGCTGAACCTCTGTCGGCGCTACATCCATCAGCAGGATGAACATGCTGGCATCGAGGCTGCGAGATACCTTCGCCAAGAAGGACTCGAGCCGCCTGCTGATGTTGCCCTGGCATCATTGAAGCTTGTTCTTGGCTCTCCGGCCCCAAAGCTCTCTGCTACCCAAGATGATATTATCAGTGGGCTAGCACGTCAATGTGCTTCTTGTCGCTCCTATTTTGCATCGGAGCTTCAAAGCTCAGTGACGCAATTATTCGACGAACTATACGACCGCGGTGACGGGTCCGTGGTCTGCTTGGATATGGTAGTATTGGATAAAGACCTTTGGCAGTCGGAGACGACCCGCAAGCATTGCGAAGGTGAACTCTTGCAGCTATTTATTGCGAAGTTGATGGAGTCTGGGCACGACCATGATGGCCGCTCTCTCAAAGGGATAGCCCGTCTACTTGCTGTCGATGCACAAAATCTACACTATCTAATAGACGAGGAGGGATTCGATGTGATCCTTTCTTCTCTTGACTTGAGACTACCCATTGACGTTCGGAGTCAGGCAACTTTGGCCACTGCAAAATACTTGGAGGCGTCTCAAGAAATTGGACAGCAACTTCTTACAAAAATTGCGAAGGCACGCGTTGCAAGACGAAGACAAGAAGACTATATTATCGCTTTTTCTGCTGCTACAGTCATTTTTCCACTTATACCCGCTACCGCATCGACCCTTTTCTTGTCAGAAGGGTTTCTGCAGTCACTTGCACCTTTGCTTTATCGACGACAAAAGTATTCTGCCCTGGAGTTGTCGGTCCTTGAACTATTCAATGCAGCCTGTGTGGATCGAGCATGCCGGGATGCTATTGCCAAGCACCACTCGGATTGGCTATCGCATACGCTCAGCAACGGGACTCAAGAAGCTGCGGGACTTGCTGCCGTAATTATCGCTAAAATACAAGCGTCCGAGAAAGCCGCAGAAGCCTCGTCAAGCAGCCGTGTGCAAGAAACAAGCATTGAATCACAGGACTTGGTTGGGCGATTCAAAGGATTGCTCTCTAAGCAGCCTTCTGGGGAGGGTATTGGTCATATTGTTGAAGGGCTAGCGTACTCTTCCGTGAGATCCGAGGTGAAAGAACAGATAGCAAATGATTCGAGCTTCCTCAAGTGCTTTTTTGACGTGCTGAGAAGCAAGAAATTTGAGAGTACAGTTCTATACGGAGGACTTATGACTATATGGAATGTCACCAAATATCGCCCAAATCTATCAGAAGAACAGAAGAAGCTCGCAGAGCTAAAAGCGTACGCAAACACTTCAAAGCCAACACAGCCTAATAAGCTCGACGACGAGGACCACGTGAAAAAGCGTTGCGCCGCTGTTATCGATGCCGGCATTATGTCATTACTTATTGAGTGCGAAAGGCAGAGTCTTTCTTCAATACAAACTCTTAATCACCAAATCCTTTTAGCTTTGTCAAAAGAGGCTAAATCGAGAGGCAAGCTCGCGCAACAAGGTGCAGTGAAGCTTCTAGTCGCAGCTCTTACTCCGGGAGGGGATGCTCCTCGGAAACTGGATGAGGCCACTTACAATGCCGCTCATGCGCTTGCAAGAATTCTAATCTCGGTGAATCCATCTCACGTTTTCCCTTCTTCGGGCTTTCCTCAAATCACATCTGCGGTCCGTCCGTTGTTGCTGCTTCTTACTCCTCCAGAGACCTCCGGTGCAGAGCAGCCTCGTGATCTTTTGCCTATATTTGAGAGCCTCCTCGCTTTAACGAATCTTGCATCGTCTCCCGATAGAAATGCGGGGGCGAGCATTGTCCGTGCAGGATGGCCAGCTATTGAAGATTTGCTTCTGTCGAACCACAGTTATATCCAACGTGCTGCGTGCGAGCTCGTTTGTAATTTGATGACATGTGAACAAGGTATCGGCAAATTTGCAGACAGCTCGGCACGGGCAAGCCAACGATTACATATAATCCTTGCGCTCGCGGACGTGGAAGACTTTGCGACTCGTCGTGCCGCTGGAGGCGCTCTGGCAATGCTTACAGAATACGAATCGGCTGTGTCGGCCATTCTTGATCGTAAACGAGGGTTGGAAATCATCTTGGGACTCTGCGCGGACAGTGATGATGGCTTGATACATCGCGGTGTTGTTTGTGTTCACAACCTTGTCAGAGCAACGGGAGACATTGGCAAGCGTGCGAAGAAGGACCTCCTAGAGAATGGAGCGGTGGATACGCTGAAGACTTGCCTAATGAAATCTCATAATCCGGCTGTGGTAGAGAGCGGAGTTGAAGCATTGAAGGTGTTGATCAACTGAAGGAGATACGTTTGGCGATAGACTGGCGTTTTTTTCTTTTTCCATTTTCGGTTTAATTTTCCTTTTCGTTCAGAGCATGGTACACTGGGAACAGGAAATTGTTTAGATGAGAAGGGGATGGGGAAAGGCGGAGATCCTTTTTGTTTTGTTTTCTCAGGCGCGGCAATCAGACGATATCAGCCCATTCACAGGCTAAGGAGATTATTTCAAACGGCGTTCGGATTGGCGTCGATACTGCACGCGATGGGTGTTTCTTATTCGACACTGATGAACCTTTTCTTTTCCATTGGGCGACTTGACTTGCGTTTTTTGAGATTATCGTATACGTTTAATAGTTATTCTGAGGCAAAGGGCAGTATCCAACTCTTTCTTGGGCTTCTACGTTTTACTTGCTCGGTAACTACCTTAGAGACTAGAGTTGCTTTTTCTTCGCGCCTTACTCGATTCTTTCTTTTGGCTTGCGGGGAATTACTTACATATACTCCGGAGATATTCTATCTTTAGATAGGATTATTCGTGGATAATAGCTGGTCTGCTACGGAGTACTCCGTAGTTGATGCATTATCAGCGGTTTTTTACTGGTGGTGGTGGTGGTAGTTATTGTCCAACGGGGAACGAGGCTGTAGGCACGCTTACTCCACAGTAACTAAATGATGAACGTAATTTATTCTCAAAACAGGGCTGCTGGCTGGCGAGCATTCAGAGCCGTTTTCGTCCGTATGAACGAACATAAGAAGGTTGAGTCGAGGTGACGTCGTTACATAAGCGCCTTTTCCAGGTTGCGATGCAAGCTGAGGTCCAAATCACTTTCTTCAACTCCCTTCAGACAAACTAGTCATGGCTTGGAAGAAGAACGTTGGGATGTAGAACCCTCCTCTCCCATTACCAGTGGTTACAAAGAAGTCAACTGAGCCCTCTGGACGTGAGTTTTCTTATCCCTGGTTCCTTGCTCCTGAATCTCCCTGAACTATCGCCAAGCGGTGTTTCCACTCCAATCGTCACTGCACATGAACCGCCACTGCGAATTGAGATAAGTTGCCGTGACTAGTGAGTTAACTCCGACTCCAAGGCTAAACAAACCAAGCTTTTCCTTCCTTTTTCCCTTCACGCTAGCACTTCACTAGTCGCAACTGGTTAACTGTCAACTGCTAGTTAAATTCCGGCCTTCTCAACCACAACCATCTCCCCCTACTTTTCTTTACTCTCGTCCAAGAGCAAGCTCCGCACCTACATACATCGAGGAAGAAAACTGGTATATCGCCGAGTCTGGCCTGATGTATTGACTCAATCCCTATGGCGCCCTCAACTCTCGTCTCGTTTGCGTTCCTTTCTTTCCGGGTTCGTTTACGCCGCTCTACTTTCGTTTGAGAACTAGTTGCTCTCTTTCTTGCTCTCCTGCGGTCTCTTCTTTTGCCTCCTTTCGGGTTACTCCTTTCTTTTCGTCTAGGAAATATTCTTTAATTTATCACTTTTTGTTACCTTTTTTTTTTTTTTTTTTTAATTGGATTTCGCGTTCGCGCCGCGTCGTTTCGCATCTGATCTATTTTCGAACGGGTGTCGTTACGGGTTCGCTATCTCTCACCAAATCGCACGATCGAGACGGATCAAAAATCATTTCGACGGGACCTACAGCACCGAGAGGATTTATTCACACTTGTCACCTAACGACATAACAAGTCAAAATGAAATTTGGGAGGAATTTACCCCGTAATATGGTGCCCGAATGGAGTGCCAATTACATCAAATACAAGAGCTTAAAAAAGCTCATCAAGTCTGCCGTCGAGGCAAAAAAGAAGGGAGAGGAGCCTGATTTGGCTGGTAAATAACAACCGCTAGGCCGTTGAGATTTTTCATGAACACTCTTGTTGCTAACCTCTGACGGCATGACCCTAGGTTTCTTTTATTCGCTCGACCGAAATCTTGAAGATGTCGACCACTTTTACAACAAAAAGTTTGCGGACTGTTCCCGTCGGCTAAAGTTGCTTGAAGACCGATTCGGACACTCCATGATGACCTCACAGCGGCTTGATGCCGAAGATCTAGAGGACCTTTTAGCAGCTCTGTTGGAACTACGTGGTCAGCTGCGAAAGCTGCAATGGTACGGCGAAGTGAATCGTCGAGGCTTCATAAAGATTACAAAAAAGCTAGACAAGAAGCTCCCTGGTGCTCAGGCGCAAATGCAGTATCTACCCACCAAGGTGGATCCATCTCCGTTTGCAACCAATGCTCGATTGACCAGCTGTATGAAAAGGGCCAATGATTGGCTGTCTGTTCTTGGAGATGAAAAAGCCATGGACGATGCCAGTTCTACCCACTCTTCCCTATCTCTGAAGAAAGTACCATCTCGCCAGAGTTTAAATCTCCCCGCAAGTCTGATTCATGCCGTCGACGATGCTCTATGCAGGGACGACACACATATCCTCTTGGAGCTCTTACAAACGTTGAAGATTGCCGCAGATGAACTCGGTGACAATGTCTATCCCAAGGTTTTGAAATCACTCTTGCAACGGTCCATTTTCAACCGCTCGAGATCGTGTCTTGTTGCTTTACTTGGGAAAATCGACAACCTAGATGAAGAAGACGATATCAACAAGCGAAACTGTATCCATCGCTTAGTGATATCCATTGGAAGATCGCAGACAACAGGCGATGCCGAGCAGCCTACATCCATGGTCCTCAACTTCCCAGTTGACACTTCGAATTATATCACACCAGCAGCGCCCCCATCGCTTGTGCCTCATATACCGGTAACTAAGGAATCAAACCAAACCACAATTTTGCAGCATGATGACCCTTCCGTCTCATTTCTCAAATATTTACTCGACAATCTCCACCCTCATCACCGGCCGGCACTCCTAGCTAAGGATCTTTCTGGCCGCACTGCTTTGCATTACGGTGCGCAATATGGGTTCAAAGTTGTCTGTGAGGTTATCATTGGGCACTTACAAGCTTGGGATATGTTTGATGCCTCAGAAGGCATTGATGGCTCTAACTGGCAAGACGAGGAAGGCTGGGCACCCCTCCATCTGAGTGTTGTTGGAGGGCATCCTCTTACCACCCGAGCTCTACTTGACGCAGAGAACTGGAAAGGACGGAGCGAGGAAAAAGCGGCCATCCGCAAACATGTTTCAAAATCCAGTGCTGTTCTCGCTTTGGCCACCAAGGCGAACTTTGTTGATATTGTTCAGCTTCTTGTCGATGCTGGTGTGGATATTAATTATCAAGATGACCAAGGAGAGACTGCTTTGCATGTTGCCGCCCGGTTTGGCCACGGCGAATGTGCGAAGGCTCTTCTCGACGGCACAGAGCACCAAAAGGCAAACACAGAACTTGCAGAAAACACATACTCCTGGACACCGTTATTCATTGGTTGTGTTGACGGGAACATCAACGTTGTTCAACTCTTGATTGATGCTGGCGCCGACCTCGAGCGGCCAGATTCTTCGGGATGGACTGCCAAAGAGCACGCCGCTCTAAGAGGCCACATTGCCATCGCTAAGCTTCTGACGGAAGCTACGTCTAACCCGGAATGTGGGAGTGAATCGGATGTGTCCGCGGCGACCACCCTTTCTTCGTCCCCTCCCTTGCAGTCTTCCCTTGCGGACCGTAAATCCAATACTAACGGAAATAGTCGACCTGCTGAAGCCATCAAAACCTTTGGCCATAGGTATCTAACTGATGAGAGCATGGTTTTGGTCAGTCTTGGAACCATGGATATGAGAAAGCATCTTCCAGCGGTTAACCTGGATCGGATTCCTATGGCAAATGCTCATCTTACTCAGCTTGATACTGCTTTATCAATCGTTGTTTCTGCCAGTGGTGCTCATGGTGAGCCGGAGATCATTGACCTGCCAATTCAAGATAATTTGTCTACTGAACCTATTGTCTTCCACTCCGCCGATGCGGCCAAGGTGAAAATTATATTTGATTTGGTCCCAACTTATGCCGGTTCAAAAGATCGGATCCTCGGACGAGGAGTTGCGTTGTTGTCCAGCATCAAGCCGAACGTAGGGTCTAAACGCATCAACCTTCAAGGTGATTCTACCGTTCCCATCATCGCTGCTAATACTCTTGACGTTATCGGATCGGTTACGTTCAATTTCTTAATCATCACACCGTTCAGCCACCCGAAGATGTCGGTCACGGAGGATCAAACGTATTGGAAAACAATGGCATCGACAATGGTTATCGGACATCGAGGTGATTTCACTTCGTGTTTTCATTCTTCTGTTTATGTGTACTCCTAACAAATTGTAATTGCAAAGGTCTTGGAAAAAACATCGCTGGCCGAAAATCATTGCAGCTTGGAGAGAATACGGTTCAGGTGTGTCGCTTTGAAGGATCTTGGATCAGTGTTTATCTAACCGTAACAGTCTTTTATTGCGGCTGCAAATCTTGGGGCATCCTACGTTGAGGTAAGTCTCTTCAGATATGCCCTATCCAGCGGAAATGTTCTTAAAGCTAACTGCTGCTTAGTTTGGTACATAGACCCCTCCTATGCCCTTAGGGATAAGTGTATTTGGCTAAATCGTACTAGATATTCAACTAACCAAGGACCATGTTCCCGTTATCTATCATGACTTCCTTGTTAGTGAAACAGGAATTGATGCACCAGTGCATACCCTTACTTTGGAACAAGTTAGTTACTGGCTTGAGTTGCTTCGGATATATGCTTTAAAGCTAACAGGTTGCTAGTTCTTGCATGTCAGCGATGGCCGAACACCCCGTCCAATGCAGAGTATCAAAGGCGTTCGGAGTGCGAATCCGTCACTGAACAATTTACGGGAGGCTCCTCTACGGCAGAGATCTATGTCTGTTGGCGAAGAGTTAGGTGTACCGAACCTTGACGAGAGAATGAAACATACGAGAGACTTTAAGAAAAAAGGCTTTAAAGGCAACACCCGTGGAAGTCATATTCAAGCGCCGTTCGCCACGCTAAAGGAGTTGTTCAAAGAACTGCCAAAATCAGTTGGCTTCAATATGGAATTGAGTAAGCCTTATTGGAGCGTCTACTGTTTGCAAGTTTGACCTACTAACCAATTTGTTTAGAGTATCCCATGCTTCACGAAAGTGAAGAAGAGGAAATGGACACCTATGCTGTCGAACTCAATTCTTTTGTCGACACTGTGCTTACCACCGTCTATGACCTTGGTGAAGGTCGCAACATGATTTTCTCCTCATTTAACCCGGATATTTGCCTACTTCTCTCCTTTAAACAGCCGTCGATCCCGGTGCTATTCTTGACAGACTCTGGTTGTGGACCTGTTGGTGATATTCGCGCGAGCAGTTTGCAGGAAGCCATTCGCTTCGCCTCCAGGTGGAATCTTCTGGGCGTAGTCACAACTGCTGAACCTTTGGTGATTAGCCCACGATTGGTGAGAGTGGTGAAAGAATCCGGACTTGTCTGCGTGTCGTATGGGGTAGTGAATAACGACCCAGGGAATGTGAAGGTGAGACCAAACCAAAGATTGTGTCGTGGCTTACTAGCCCTGATAAACCAGGTCATTAACAGACTTTGCTATACAGTTGCAAGTTAACGAGGGCATCGACGCGGTCATTGTTGACAGTGTTCTCGCTATCCGAAAAGGATTGACGGAAACAGAGAACGAGGCTAATTCATCTTAGCTTATTTTTGCCCTTTCTTCGTTGGTCGGACGATATGACTGGTAACATACGCTCATGTCTTTTTTTGCTAAATACAAAGTTGATGATCTAAGCGGTGTCTACCTCGTTTGGTATCATGTGCAAGTACTGCGTGCAATTATGCCACCCGGCGTCCTTCCTACTCTATTACCACGATTTCAAGCCGACTTTTTGACTTCGTAACTTATAGATACTAGTAATGTTCATGAAAACTCCAGGCCAAGCCAATAGATCTTATACCCAACTTTTTTCTTTTTAAGTCTAAACTATTATCGAGTGAGATAGTCATAGTCAACATATAGCAAATTTTATGTTCATTAGATCGGCTTATGAATCATCCAACAAGAGTATATATCCTTGCAAGCAATCCTCTTTGCCCTTACATTAAGCATCCGTCCTTGATGCTTGAATGGAACTCACTCATCGCTACACGAAGCTTTCTCACACCATTGCCAGAGGTAGCCAGACCCGTGCGTTCACGGAGCTCGTAAACCTCCACAATCCATTCGTACCATACCTTCCTGTCGTCAGTCTGTCGGTACATGGTTACAACCACTTCTGAGTTTTCGGGGACATGCAATGGCGTCTGCGTTCAAACCTCCTTAGTTTTCAAATCTGCCTTTAATTTCATGGAGATGCAGATTTGCCTAGGCTTACCTTTAATGGGAAATAGATTGGGAACCAACTTATCATCCCCTCGCTCTTCGTATCCATTGTTACCGGGTTTGTGGACAATTCCACATCGTCGTATAGGACTGTTTCAAAATAGCCACCTAAGCCGTGGCAGACACCACGCTCTTGACATGGAAAGGTAAGTCTGGTTTGGCGCACGTTGTGAGCGTTTGATAGGACCGATGATGACTTCGACGGTGGTGGGATATTGCCGTTTGGATGGGAGAACGACCATGCTGTGTGGACGATAGGGGCTGGACTTTGGAGAATGGGTGGAAACGCCGGGATTTTGGAGATCTTGGTTGAAATCGATGGAAAGGTTTGGCTGGTGGGAGATTTTGGTGTGGTCGTTCCTGAAGCGGGTTTGGTTGCGGAGAGGAAGTCAAACGCGTGGAGCATGACAACATATGGTGTTTCGGGAGCTGCTGGATTGGAGGCGCTTTGGGCTGTAACATCGGCGTGGAGACGAGGCGAGGATATAGGAGTGAGATGGGCGGAGTATGATGCTGGAATGGAAATTCCATGACTTGGGTTTAGGTGATGGGTGACTCCATCAAGGCATTCGGGTGACAATTCATTGTCTCCGAATGATCCCAGAAGCTCGGAAACTAGAATATCAACTGGGTAATGAACGATTGAACGTTCAGCCGAACTTGAAGTATCTTGCGAGGCCGAGTGATGAGGACCTTTCCAGCTCCTCATATCAGAATATTCCAGGTTTACGCTTTCTGCCCATACAGTACTGTTTTGTCGTTGAAGGTGGACAAATGCGTTTTGATTTTTTTCAACGGCCCAGATCTCAATATCAACGCCTGCCTCCACGCTTGCTCTTATTGCCCTAGTCACCAGTGGCCCACGGCCAGCACCAACCACTGCGACGACGACACGTCCATCTGGAGAGGAAATTGTTTTCTTCTGAGTTATCCAATCCTTTAGAGCTTTTGCAATCGCACGTTCATACCATTCGTATTTAATGGGATCCTTTTCAAAAACCTCATACGTCACACTTTCGAGGTTAACAGTAAGCGGCTGCAACGGCGCCTGTAGAAAATCTTGATATCCAACGCCGAAACGCTCCATTGGCGTCCGCGGCGGCTGCTTTGTCCCAAGATTGCGAATGTACGAAAGGTGAGGGGTTGGATCAAGATTCTTTTTGCTAGAAGTAGGGCCTGATCTTTGCATTGCTTCTGCCGGGGTTGGAGAATCACTACTTGGTTGAAATGTGTTAGGAATAGGGCCAATGTCGCACAAAATAATCCAAGGTTGTACTTTCAGTCGCATAAACCTAGAGATTAGACCCTGATGCGCTCTGGAAAGGACTGGGTATCCCTTTTGGTTTTTTACAAACGTGTTAGCGTCAATAGTCAGAATGTGGACTGGCTCGGAGAGCCACCTTGTTTGTACTGGTATAGACGGAAGATATTTAGGCAACGACAAGGCTAAAGTGAGGGAAGTATTAGTAATATAGCCCATACAAAGGTTGGCATATGCTTTTTGTCATTATGCAAATAGTGTAGGAAAGCATTGGCCAGCACTTGAAAGTTTGCAATAGGAGAGATTAATAAATTCTTACCTACGAAAAGACGCGCATGGTATTTACAAACTCTCCTGACAGCATCCCATGCATCCCAGGTACCGAATAGGTCTGAATTGGCCAACTCTTGCCCAGCCAGGTATTCTGCTCGAGGAAAAGAAGCTAGGTGGTCAAGTTCGGTAACTTCCATACTGGGGTTGTCGGTCATTTGGAACCAAATATGGGCTTGGATGTAAGGCGCAAGGCTCATGGCCTCCTGGACCGCGCGAGCGTAGTACATTATGCCTTCACCATGGAGGCTCCCATGGTGTAATTTTGGCCCCGGGATAACGACATAGCTCACCCCGCAGAATGCGGCGTAGGCAATCTCATGCATCAAGACCTGACGAGAGATATTCGCGATCAGAGGATCCGGCGAACAGAGGTCAACCCACTTGCTCGTGATTGCAATCACGTTATTTATAGACCCATTAGGACTCAAATGCGAGTCAGAGAGCGATAGAGACGGGATTATTAGTGGTTTCGTATTCTGGGATGTCGCCAATGTGCCGCAGAGGCCAGGGCGGGGTGCCTCCAGGTTAGATAGATGGAAGGAAAGCAAGGCCAGGACTTTGGAGTGAAAACCGGTGGTCGTAATTGGCGTTGTAACAATATCATACTTTAGTAAGGTTAGCCAGCGCGTGTCTATGAGGTAAAACGCAAGTGGACCATACATTGCAATCGTGAGCCTGCTGGACAGTTTCTATGCTGACTGGGACTTTACGATCGCTTTCATGGTGGCCCACCACAAAAGTAGGAGTCCAGCTATCCGAAGCTTCCATTTTCCTCGAAACGTAATGAAAGGTGGATAGTTTGAATTGACTCCCTCAGCTTCACAGAAGGGTCAACCTTCAACTAGAAAGGAGCGGCGCAAGAGGAGAGTTTGGATAGTTCGTGTATGGACTGCTATGCTCACCTCATCGTGTCCTGTGAGAGATGATAAGAAGCAGTTAACAAGGAAGAGAATTAAAAAGCCTTTCTCTAGGAGTCATTCTCAATCTGCCTCAACGTAGAGTTGAGTTGCTGGATATACCGATTTTGGTTGAAGAGATATTGTCGGGGCCTAAAACGGCAGGTCTGGCGCGATAAGCAAACTCGGCTAAATTTCCCGTCTCGCCCCCCGTGAACTTTTTTCTATCGCCAATTCAAACATCAAAGGAAACACCGCGCTCTCACCAACCACTTTACCCCGTAGCGTATCCGACAAGGAACCACATACCCATGGCTGACAGGCGCCCCGATACCGAAGGGAATCCTCGAGCAAAACGACTGAAAACCACTGCGACAAACACGGATCCCAGGGATAACCCATACCTTGCCCATGTGTTTGAGAACGAAAGCTGGACAAATGGGAACGGCAGAGTGAACGGAGTTGCAGAGGACTCGCCACTCGCCAAGTTTCAGAGACACAAGACAACGGCTGCGATGGCAAAGGCGGCAGAGGACTCGGAAACCAATCCTTTCACTGGCAAACCAGTCTCCGACAGATATCTTTCTATCTTGAAAACGCGCCGAGATCTCCCTGTCCATGCCCAGAGGTGCGTGGTGGCGCGCGTATTCCCTCTTCAATTTCACTGCTAATATGTTCTTTACAGAGATGAATTTTTGCAGCTTTACCAGAAATCCCAAATTCTCGTTTTCGTCGGCGAAACAGGCTCCGGTAAAACAACGCAGATCCCTCAATTTGTACTCTATGATGATCTTCCGCATCTTCGAAATAAGATCGTGGCTTGTACGCAGCCTCGTCGAGTAGCAGCTATGTCAGTTGCTGAGCGTGTTGCCAATGAGATGGACGTTAAGCTTGGAGAAGAAGTTGGATATAGCATTCGATTCGAAGACATGACCAGCTCTAGAACTATTTTGAAATATATGACCGATGGGATGTTGTTAAGAGAAGCAATGCACGATCCGGACCTTAATCGATATAGTACTATTATCCTTGATGAGGCTCACGAACGCACTATGGCGACAGATGTCCTTATGGGACTACTCAAGGAGGTTGTCCAACGCAGACCCGATTTGAAGTTGATCGTCATGTCTGCCACTTTAGATGCACAAAAGTTCCAGAGGTATTTCAACGATGCTCCATTATTGGCTGTGCCTGGCCGTACCCATCCAGTCGAAATTTTCTATACACCAGAGCCAGAGCAAGATTACGTGGAAGCTGCTATCAGGACTGTTCTTCAAATCCATGCTACTGAGCCTCAAGGAGATATACTGCTATTCTTGACTGGTGAAGAAGAAATTGAAGATGCTGTTCGGAAAATATCTTTGGAGGTAGATGAGATGATCCGGGAGGCTGATGCGGGCCCAATGAAAGTTTATCCATTGTATGGCACACTTCCTCCAGCTATGCAACAGCGCATTTTCGACCCGGCTCCCGCGCCTCGCAAACCGGGTGGACGTCCTGGTAGAAAATGCATCGTTTCGACCAATATCGCCGAAACCTCTCTCACCATTGACGGTATAGTCTATGTCGTGGATCCGGGATTCTCCAAACAGAAGATTTACAATCCTCGTATCCGCGTGGAATCGCTTTTAGTTTCGCCTATATCCAAGGCATCAGCGCAACAGCGCGCAGGTCGTGCCGGTCGAACGCGTCCGGGGAAGTGCTTCCGCTTATACACTGAGGGCGCTTTTAAAAAGGAACTTATTGACCAAACATATCCGGAAATTCTTCGATCCAACTTGTCCACAACAGTACTTGACTTGAAGAAACTCGGCATTGATGACCTTGTGCATTTCGATTTAATGGATCCTCCGGCTCCTGAAACGCTCATGCGTGCTTTGGAAGAGTTGAATTACTTAGCCTGTTTAGACGATGATGGAAATCTCACAGCATTAGGTCGCCTTGCATCAGAATTTCCCCTAGATCCCGCTCTAGCCGTCATGCTAATTTCTTCTCCTGAATTTTATTGCTCCAACGAGATCCTCTCCATTACTTCGCTTCTTTCCGTTCCTCAAATATTTGTCCGCCCTGCCTCCCAGCGGAAACGTGCAGACGAAATGAAAGGATTATTTTCACATCCCGATGGCGATCATTTAACCCTTCTCAACGTCTATCATGCATTCAAAGGCCCTGAGGCACAAGCTAACCCTCGTCAATGGTGTCATGACCATTTCCTCTCCCTTCGTGCTTTACAATCTGCAGATAACGTGCGTCAACAATTGCAACGTATTATGGAACGAGAGGAGATTGAGCTGGTCTCCACACCATTTGAGGACAAGAAGTACTACGAAAACATTCGACGAGCTCTCGTTTCCGGGTTTTTCATGCAAGTCGCCAAGAAAGAAAGCCAGGGTAAGAGCTTGTATAGAACGGTAAAGGACAATAATGAGCCGGTTCTTTTACATCCAAGTACAGTCCTGGGCTACGAAGCGGAGTGGGTTTTGTATAACGAGTTCGTTTTGACCACAAAGAGTTTTATCCGTACAGTGACAGCTGTGAAAGGGGAATGGTTACTTGTAAGTCGTGCACCAATGATTTACTCGCCCCCATTCTTTGTCTTGAATCCCTCCAGTATGCTGACCTTTCTCGCTATAGGATATTGCGCCGACATACTATGACATCTCAGGCTTCCCTAAAGGTGAAATTAGATCTGCTCTGCTTCGAGCAGCAGAACGTCTCTCCCGCAAGGAGAAAATGCGTTCGGATTCTCGAAAGCAGCGATAAAACTACAATGTTCATCTCCTGTTTTCCCGCCGGACTCTTTCGTCTTGGCTAAATACTAACTCTATTCAGACCTTTACCAATGAGGACTGGCTTATAGAACTGTTACTAGTATTGCTAAAAGATCAAATATGTAATATAGGCGGAATCCTTACCCTTTTTTTATCTCAGTAATCTAGTGCATAGACTACAGTTATAGTATTTGGCATGTTTCCTTAGAAAGCTTCTGCAAATCACAGGGGACTAAAGGAGTAGTTGACTTCAAAGACAAGGGAAACATTAGGTGTAGAAGTGCTTGAACTTCCATTGTCATCTCACATATTCTGGTCCAGGGTATAAAATATAAATCCAATACCTAATGTGGAGCGAAGAATGCCCGATCGAGAGTATGAAAAATAGTTTTATATAGTAACCAGAAATTGCCTAATCGTACAAGTATATCGAAGAAAAGATTTCTCGAATGTGGGTATTCAACGTATGCCATGGCACGACGTCAAGAAGGGAAATGGCGATGCAAAGGTCAAAATGCTAGTTAGGAGATGAGAATAACGCCTCAAATCATGTCAAGGACTATTCGGAAACGGCGATATTCCGGTTGATATCGTCGTTGGTAACTTTCGGGCTTTCAATTTCACCTTGCCCTCGTTCACGATGGGCTGGAGAAGAACCTGATTTGCCTCGATTGAAAATGGAAAGCAGCCGGTACCGATTATCCGCCAAAGTGCTGTGAAACCGGTCAGATTTGCGTTTTGGTAGGTTATTTTGTGGTTGCCCGCGGGGTGACCATCTGCTTTTTCTGGGTTCACTATCACACATTTCTGGACGAGATGATATATAGCCCTCCAATTTTGCAATCACCGCGCTTTGAAGGCTGACCATCCCCTGCAATTTCTTTAGCTCAGCTTTGGTCGATTCTATCTCGTCCATAGGCGAGTCGCCATTAGATTTTGAGGGGATAAGGTGAGCAGGCTTGTCACCGTAATCAGATATTAGCTTGTAATATCGCATATTAAAGCTTTCTTCAAGTCGAAGCCGTTGCACTGTCAAGTCATCCTCCGGAAGAAACTCTTCAACAGCTTCTCGAATTCTCGGTTCGATTTTTCGCGCAAACTCAACATATTTCTCTCCTGGTGAGAGGTCGCTCAAACCATCCACTGAGTATATGCTTGCATCACGCCATTTTTGTACTGCCCACAATAATGCGGGCCTCGAGTCTCGTTCGGAGGCTGAGCTTTGCCATCGAATCCCGGACGAGACTGCTGCCGCGATGATTGAGTCGGAGACCAGCTTCTTGCCGCAACATTCGCATAGGATTATCATGTATAGTATCAATCGCTCAATTTCATGCACCGGGTGATTTTTGCTCGATAAAAGATAGAAAATAACCCTCATCAAAACGTGCCGTCCTTTCTTCCAGTTAGCCTGAAATGAGTAATACCGGAGATAGGCACCCAAAGTCGGTACAGTGTCGTTGAATCCAATCGCTCTCAAAGCGTCAAGCCAGGCATCTGCTCTTTGCGGTTGATCAAATTGGAGCGCACAAGAAATGAGGGCATTGAGTATGAAGGGGTTTGGTGTTGAATTAGGCGGGACGGCTACTTCAATTCCGCCAATGCTGGCCGAATCCCAGCGCATGTGCATATTGACAAATGGATCAGGGCTCTGTAGCATGATTAGGAAATTGTCAAATCCCGATAAGTCTTTGGTCTTGTTGAACCAATTCAAGGAAGAGACTATAATGGGAATCGTCAAGAGGAATGTATTTTTGAAAAAAGAATCCATCACCATTTTCACTACATCATTCAATCGTGCGCGACCAAAATTAGAAATCAATATCTCAACGGCCCGGGGAGACATGGGTTCCTTTGCGGATATAAGCAATTGTGCGACTCGCACAATGAGATTGTCGATTGAGAGTTTCCCGTGTTGGTGGAGATTAAAAAGTTTCCGTAGCTCGTATGTTGCTGCGTCTCTCTCTTTAAGGAGTAAGGCATGGACTTCAAGATTGATATTGTCGCAAATATCAGCATAGTAGGCATCCGCAGAGGATCTGACCCGTACAAGCCGCCTTCGGGTATTTTCAAGTTTCTCAAGTAACTCTTCTACGCTTAAATTGGTTAACTCGCAATCGTAAGCGTAATGTTTTGCCTCGGCTCCGTACGAATGAGCAATAGAAGGTCGCAGTAATAACTTGATTCCTAACATCCTCATCGCCAGTAGCTGAATAGCCCTCCTCCGTACTGGATTTAAATCGGTATCCTGATGCCCAAATTCGTGTTGCTGACCTTGAGAAACCATAGTCTCATCGTCAAAAGAAGCAGTGGGAGCTACCTCGGCAGACCTAGGAGTATGATCCTTTTTCCCTGTCGATTGTGAAGCCATACCCCGGTATCGCTCATACTCCGCCATCGGGTTCGCAGCTGTGCTATAGTGCCGTCTCGCATGTCGGGGAGAACGCTCCATCGGTCGCCATCTTTTTGCCAACGACTCCAGTATACGGAGTTCCTCCTGTTTCATTTCCTTCACTTCAGCCTTTACTGCTTCAATCTCCTTTTCCCGCTCAAGGCGACGCCTTCCTTTAGATTTCGCATCTAGCATTACAGCAGTTACAAAAATTGTGGAGTAAAACATGGTAATGGAATTGCCGAACAGAAGACGTCTCCGGCTGGCGGCCGCGGCCGCCCTATTTGAGACCGCATTGGAGCTAGTGCTTAGGCAGGATAAGCAGCGGCAGGTACAGGTCGGAGAGGCGGATCGGAACCAGAGGCTTTGCATGGTTGAGTTATATCGTAGTCATTGCGGCCGCCTCGGCAGGCGTTAATCCCGTACGAATTTGGAAGTCCGCAGGATGGATTCGAATCCGGAGTAATCCTAAGCTATGGAATTAGATACTGATCACAGTGATCATAAACCAATAGCTTGGGGCAGCACGAACAATAATGTTCTGTGGCTGATACTCTTTTCCCAAAAAGTTGTCGTTGGATAAACTCGGAGAAGTGGGCTAACCTGATTATGTAATTTAGCTATTATCCAGACTTACAAACAGTGCAAACAGGGACCTGGCTCACGAAGCAGAGGACAAGTTGCTCCTGGTTCTCATGGCGTGCGTTAATTCGTGCAGCTTCTGTTGAAACGGCGAAATACTCGGCTGCCATATTCCAGAATGACGATATTAAGCAGTTTATTAATAGCGTTATTCGTGGCAGCGCCACTTATCTCTGCGCACGCGCCGGAAGTTCCACTAGACGCGAACCTCGACTGGGAGACGAGACATATGATAGGTATTGAGCACTAGAATTGATATCCCCCGATACGTTGATATAGACGTGAGGACTTTCCATTTCGGATCGGACACTGACCATCCATTTTACTAGAGGAACACCACATTACTGACTTTGATGCCGCCTCCTTCTTCCTCCTCCATGACTACGATACTAGCGGCACATGGACTCCTGATGAAGTGCGTAAAACTTACGGCCTCGACGACGAATCTAATTCCAACCTTACCGAAGATCGAAAGAAACAAATTCTTACGGAGGTTTTTGCAATTTTTGAC
Organism: Amauroascus verrucosus; assembly: GCA_001430935.1. Taxonomy (NCBI): domain Eukaryota; kingdom Fungi; phylum Ascomycota; class Eurotiomycetes; order Onygenales; family Onygenaceae; genus Amauroascus; species Amauroascus verrucosus. The sequence goes on from LJPJ01000186.1 coordinate 87,890, forward strand.
CCTAAAAGGACTGGTGTAATCACCAAAGACGAGTGGATTAGACTCTCCAAGGAAGGCAAGAAACTTCCTGATTTTGGTGTGGGCCCGGGCCATCATGGCGATATGGAATACGAATATGAAATTCACCATTTTGAGAAGTATCATGGTGATGATGCGAAGCCGGAAGATCTAACGCACCCGGAGGATATTGAGCATTTCCGCAGGCATGATCACGAAGAGGATGCCCAGAAGAAACTCGACGAACTGCAGATGATGTCGATAGTGGAGGCGAACATTCCTGAGAAATTCAAGAGAAGCTCGTTTTAGCCTTCAGCTTTCTTGCTTATATCCCTATCCCTGATGTGATTTCATATACATATCATGAATTGTTCTCATGTTGATACCTTATGTCCTGGTTTTAGTTTGCCATTTGCGGGAGTATGGTTTTAAGTCAGTTGAAGGAATTTTGAGAATTAGGTTGCCCCTCAAGCTGTTTCCATTCATTTTGGTTCTCAGTCATGAGCATTTGGAGCGAATCTGTATATCAAATATTTTGCATTTCAAGAGATTCCCACGTGTGCGGTCTCTGGTACTATAATATCGAAAACACAATGCATAACTCCTGGGGCATATGTTTTTACCTTTTCCACATGCCGACATCCTACGCCTGCATGTGTACTCCGCTCTAGCTTTGCTGTGTTGGTGGATTGTCTTAGTGACTGGATCTTATTGACGACATGGTCACGGTGTTTGTCGATATCGTTCACGCCAACATTCTCGTGAACATGAACCCAACCTTGGTTTCCATGGTCCAGCAATCGAACCGCACCATCCCAAGATCCCTGAGACGTAGGGAGTAGACCGAGATTCACGTGTCGGATACACTTCCAGGCTCCCTTTGTCTCCAAGTTTCCCTTCAGTTGTGATAAAATTGGCACAGCAAAGCTATTATCACCGTGGAATGCGACAACTCGGTCCTCGTCACTCAACCCATCGATTAATTCTTCCAATCCATTCGCATTCCCAGCCGAATCAACCCGTATACACTTGACTTTCCAGCCATTCGCCTGACAGCCTCTCTTTAACCCTTCAATTGACCATCCATTCAGCTCCCATGCCCACACTCGCCCAATTCCCCTTTTCAAATACGGAAACACGAAGTACCCAATCCCAGCATACATATCCACCACTGCAACATCTTTTAGCCGTTGTCCTAACTCCGACTCCGTGAGCCCTTCAAAAGTCGACCCAGTTCCGAGGATTCGTGCCTTTTCCACAATATTGCCCCGACTAAACATTGAGAACAGTGGTGCCCAGATCTGGACGATTCCGGAATTCTGCACCGCCTGGACCCAAAGTGCAGATTGTAGATCTGAGGTTGTGGGATTTTCTTCATCCCTCGTTCCGTAATCACCTGGCAAATGCCCAAAATCACCATATAGTGGCGTTACGCCTGCGGGGCTCCGCGTTCGATTTCCATTTTTTGAGTGCCCTTTTGTGAGTGCAATTGGGGCATTAATGGCGATGTGAGTCACTCCTTGAGTTGAGAATGCTCTCGCTATGCATGTATATAATGTGTTCAATTGTTCCTGACTCAAGGTAGAAATTAACCTCTGCCAGTGAGAGCTGGCACTGAAGGCGTTTTGAGGGAGGAGGAGGAGAGGTGGGTATATGGTGTAACGTTTAGGAAGAGAGGAGATCAGATCTAATTGTGAAAGATTGTGCTCAATGAGAAACGAAGAAGAGATATGAGAAGTTAGAAACTCCTTGATTCCGCGTTGTAGGGGATTTGTCCGACTCTTGCGCTTTTGTCGTGCCTGAGGGGTTTCAGGGTTGACATCCAAGAATTTTCTTTCCTTGCTCTGATGATCTTGTGTCTTGTCCATAAAGAGCGATTGTTTCATGAGAAGCACTCTGTAAGGCAAAAGTTTTATCAGAATAAGCAAATTTAGATTATAGTTAACTGGTACTTTACTCTTCTCTGGTTATTTGGTTCTCGCTTGTTCACAAAGCAAATCCAGAAGTGGTTTAAGGAGTTTAACAAATGCCAGACTGAGCTATAAAGTATAAACTGTGGTGTAGTTACCCTATTGAAGGAAGGTCTTACAGATGCAAAACTTAGGTACTATTATAACCCACCAAAATTGGACAGAGAGCGGTAATGTCTAGGCTTTTGATTAACATTAACCTATGTAGATTGAGCAAGCCTACCTGCTCCAGATGGTGGAGGACCTTCAAAAATATCAGGACGATGGGGCCTACCCTTGCGACGAGCTACATGCCCTCATTGAATACTATCTGCAAAATGCCGTAAACGTAAGCCGTATGATCTGATTTGTATTATGCATTCACTAAGCGTGGCAGATCATTATTCCAGGTAGCCTGATCAAGCATACCAATATCTGTCTTGCCACAATGTCCAAGGAGCTTTTGCTGCACCTCACCAATGCAGCAACTCTGACATTGCTCTTAATAATGCCACCACTTCCAAGCACACTTAAGATTGGGTATTGCTTTGCACCACAAGAAGTCCTTGTTAGAGTGAAGGCTTCAAACCAACCAAGCAGCATCCTAAAGGGAGTTGAAAATTCATCAGGGGTACAAGTCAGCAATCTATTATCAACTCTACCAACAACAGCAGAAGCAGAGAATTCAACAACTGACTTCCCTGATCTCTATCTAGATTCATTGGTTGGAATTCTCATTGGGCCAAGTTCCAGTACCATGTAATTGATAGTAAGATCTTTCAAGAGAAGGGAGAAGCAAATGTTTACCTTGAGAAGATGGGTGACCAAGGCAAGATAAAAGACCCTGACACCACAAAAGTCCACCCATTGCATAAATCAGACTTGGAAATTTCTTGGGACAATGATTTGCACAGTATCAGGCTAAAGGACAGTTGGTTTTCCACCCCCCCGACCAATATGTGATGAAATACACTTCCAGCTCCTTGTACAAAGCCTTCCTTTTTCTCAGTTGCGCGCCAGTCAATTGTGTCCAACAAGGCAGAAAGTCTCTCATATCTAGAGTTTCTCAATTCATCAAAATGTTGTGTTGCTGTATTCGGCCGTGGGCGTTGGGAGACCAATGTGGCATCTTATTTCGGTCTGTAATTCGTACCGGCGGAATTACTACTCCTCCCAGCGTTCCGATTTTCTGGGATTTTAGTGCACGCAACTGAGGCAAAACCTCCATTCTAATGAAGTGTTCGGCATTCCTCAGAGTTTCCTCTCTATTTTCCTTAATCCTGTCGAGGCCCAAGCCACTATATGTCCGCTCCACCTTGAGGTGATAAACACCATCAACCTGGCCAAATTCTAAGTCTTTGGAGACCGGGATCAAAAAGGAGCCTGGATGGGATCTTGCAGGGCATAGAGCACCGTCACTCACTTGGTATTGCTCATAACGATATCACACCAGCCAACATCATGTTCACCGAGGATGGCGTGCCAGTTCTCATCGATTTCGACAGCTGCCAGCGAGTTGGGGAGTCATTGCATGACACGAAAACCAAGAAGACATATGAATGGCATGATCCTGAGGTCAAGATGGCGTTGGAGAAGAATGATCTTGATGCATTTATGGAAGACCTGGCTGGTTGGATCGGTCACGGAAGAATTTCTGTTCAAGTAACTTAAATACCGGTTCTGCGTTTGCCGTTATCCGGGAGACGATATATAATGCCTGACTTGGCAAAAGAATTAACATACTTGGATTGCTCACTGACGACTAGTTAATCTACCTAATGAATGGATATACACCTGCTCTTATGATAACTTGTCTCTGTACGGATCTCACGGTGGCAGAACTTATACAATGAACAAGGCAAGTCAAGAGCTATTTGGCACAAGTGCCCCCTCCATCGCGAACAGAAACCAGTGTTCAATCAAGCGAAGGCGGAGGAGACATATCACCATCATCTTTGAAGGGCCAATTCCTCCAACAAATCTCACGCTCATTCTTCTCGGATTGTCGTAACATCTCCATCCTGAATTGGTGATTCCTCGCGGACGCCTACTCAAATTTTTGCTATATCCCTGCCTCCTTCAAGGTCAATTCCTAAATCGTTTCTGATCGCGGTGACCATAGCTTCGGACTCGTTCCATTCTTGAGATTCCACAATTGCTTTCTCTCTCGCTTCATCTGAAAATGTCATGGGGCATGGCGAGGTCGAGGTGGACTCCCACACGGCTGGAATGGTAACGCCAACAAGATCGGCATCCCAAGGATATCCGGTTTGCTGCATGGAATTATGCGGAAGCCTGAGAGCTCTCATATGCCCTACATTATGTATGCCCGTGGCTGCCGTGTAATACAGATTCGCTTCCTCCACTTAGTTTTAACTTGGAATTGCTCTTCCGGGGTCATGCTGTCAAAGTCTTTGGGGGCTTGGGAATCTCAAGGCTCTGGGGCTGCGACGAGTCATGTTGACAGAAAGCCGGATACCTTGATTGCATAAATAACGGAAAGATAACTGCATCTTGCCAATAATGATGCTAGCGATCTTGGTTGACCCAGGGACAAGCAGGATGTTTGCCAAGCTCAAATCGGGATGTCGGAGTGTCGGTGCACTGAGATTAGATTCTGGGGCAACCAAAAAAGGTGCTAATTTAAGAATCTTTGAGAGAAGGGAAATATGCTCACTTGGATCAATGTCATGTTGTGTTGGGAGAAGGAATGTTTTCCGAGGCTGAGGTCTTGCATAATCCACTAGATAAGCCATTTCTCGACGCGCAGCAGAAGTAAGACAGTCCTCCGGTAGAGTCCCTACAGAATATTAGTTCTGAGCCAAAGTATAGTATAGTGTATATTACAATTTACATGGGCCGCGATCGACATTCATATCACGCCTTTCATCATGCCAGAACTGCCGTCTGGCAACTGGCCCATCACAGAAGTCTCTAACCTAGAGTGGCATATATTGCTCGTTTCCGATACCAGCACGGTGATACAAGCTCCCATATCCAGGGAACGGGAAGGAAAATATTTTCTGCTCGATCTCCGCTATCTGTTTCATAATATCTGCCACTTGGCCAGTTGTAAGAGCAAGCCATCTGGACGTGAGGCTCTCGCCATGTGCTCGTTCCATTATGATGTACTCGGCTCCGACTGGATTATCCTTTGAAGGTGAATAGCTAAGGATCTTCGGGACAGGAAGTTTGAGAACATCGCGGAGAAAGTTTACAGTTGCAACTTCACTTGCAGTGGTGTAATGGGGTGGCCCAGCAACTGGGGCAGGAATGCGTGCGATGACTTCCGCAACCATCTTCAGCCGCGAGAAGGAAGACCTTATTGAAGCCACCCTCGGCAACCTTGTCAATATGAGGGCACAAGCCTCGGCCAATCGCTTTTGCTGCTACGCGCTGTAATTTTGTTGGCCGAAATTCCACATATCTCTCTTGCAATCGCTGCTTTTCGTTAAAGCTGGTGGTCAGGAGTTAGTTAGTCATCATCCCAAGTAAGTAAATGAACCCAGACTAACGCCCAGCGTCTAGATGTCTCCCTAAAGAATGAGTCGTTTGGAGTTGAAGATGTGGAGCTGGTACATTTTTGGGCTGGGCCAGTGGACCTTCCCAAGTGTCGGCACGTGTTTATTGCGCAAGCAATGGACAATGCAAAAGTGGCAGGTCTGGAGCTACAAGTAAAGAGAACATGCTATTATTTATGTGTTAAAAGCATATTTAGTTAGCATACTCTGTACTCAAGCTCCTAAACTCTTGTTCAGTCCCTAGACAACATCAACCAATAGGAGGAGCTGTTTGCTCTCTTGCTTAGGTAGCATTAGCTTCCCCTTAACCCCTCACACAATTCAGGACCTGGAAAATGAACACATTCCAACAGATATGCCACAAGAATATACATATCCTACAGTTGACTCATAAGTGGTAGACACTTTGTCTTATTATGATAACCGACTTCGCTGTCAACCAAACGCCATAAACGACCTTAGTGACTACATATATTAAACATCATCTCTAACAGCAATGCGAACTATATTTTCATCCTTCTTCAATCGACATCTTCGCCGGGGTCCATTTATTTCTTCATTAACGGATCTGCACTAGAGCATCATTTTTGTCGATGCTGACTGGCATATAACATCGCTTGTGGATCTTGAGTGGGCGTGTTCCTTACCTGCCGAGATGGTACAACCTCCTCACTGGCTTACCAGTATGGCTGTTGATCGCATTGTATCTCACAAGTATAATGAAGTTAGGTTGGAATTCATGGCCACCCTGAATCATGAGGAGGAAATCTATCATTCTTGTGCCAGCAAGAGTGATTCTTCGGCATTGAAATTATCAAGTCTAATGAGCACAACTTGGGACAGGGGAACCTTTTGGTATAGCCTGGCTCTGTCAAGTCCCACTGGACCTTTTTGCAACCTTTGACAAGGAGATTCAACCAAGGTTTATTAATAGATGTTCAAATCACGATGCCTTTCATCAAATTATGCCATGGTACTGGGAGAGAGGCATTGTGGCCGCCTCAAGACGCAAACTTGCCGATAGAGAAGCATACGACATCCAACTCCGACGCGAATTCGAGGTTGACATTTGTTCGACGTAGGCTAGTGAGTTAAAAATTAATGAGATCAGAATTGGGTGTTTATTGCATTGGGATGCTCGTTGGTTAGTTTATACTATCTTTATCAACATCAAAGACCAGATTACTGCCTTTTTTTCGATAAACTTGGTAAGAACAGCCAGATCCCCAGGCATGCGACTAAAACCGCAAGAATGAACGGCTGCAAAATCTGCACACCTTTCCCCTGGGCGATGGCACCCACAGCAAATGGGAATGCAGTGGATCCGGAGGCACCAATAGCCGCTGCAAACCCAATTGCAGATACGTGAATGTGCTTCGGGAGCAGTTTCGTTGCGGCAACGATAGCAATTGGAAACAAGGGCCCTAGGAAGAAGCCAAGAAGCGACACCATCACTGCAGACACATAGAACTGAGGTACGAGCCAGAATAGTAACTCTAGGCCGATAGTGCACAAGAGATACACAATAACTGCGTGCTTTTCAGATCTGAAGACCCGCGGAGTCACAAAACCAAGAACCACGCGGCCTACTGTAAGTCCAAGCCAAAATCCGGTCGCACTCATGCCCGATGCAAAGGCACTTCCATGCCGGATGTTGATCATGAAGGTCACAATCCAACCTCCGAGTCCAACCTCAGCACCGGCATAAATTGATATAAATATACTGCATATCCAGGTAACTCGGTTCTTTAACGCTTCTGCAGTTCGACTGTTGCCGAACGCCCTGTTGAGTATCATACTCACTTTCTTAGTCGACTCGGGTGCATGTGCTGTGATATGAAACTCCGTAGTTGCAGCAGGAGGATTCTCGGCCCGATATCTCGCAGCAGAGGCATTCCAAAATGCTGCTGTTAAAAACACCAACTCTAAAAATGCAGCACCGACAATCAAATAGTAAAATTCGAACCATTTCCATTCCGCTTTTGTTATAAGCGTGGTTGCAACGGTGGGTGACAGCGTGGCTCCTAGCCCATAGAATGCATGTAGAATCCCCAATAATTCATTCGTATTCGCCATTCCGCCAACCCAGGCATTCCAAGCAGCATCTGCAAGCCCATTTCCGAAACCAGCTAATATAAAAGCAATGATAAGCACTGGGAAGGGAGGGTGTAGGCAAATGATAACATAGGCAGCCAGGTGCGCTCCAGGGCTAAGCATAGCAACACCTCGCTGGCCAAAATGCATGTGGATCATATTGTTTATCGAAGCTGATGTCACATATCCTACTAGAGGGGACAAGAAGACTAAAGAAACCACCGTGTAAGTGACGTTGTAGTGTGTTTCAAGCTGGGAGGCACATTAGAAAATAGGATATCTAGTCGTTGAGGGAAGCTCGACCTACATAAGGGATTAATGCCTAAGTAACTCGGTCAGCCCGGCGCTCTCTCTCCCTCTATAAACCGATATCTGAAAGGCTCACCCCGTAAGCGGCATCATTGGCACCAAGAATGATAAAGCTGTAATTCGACGCGAGAAACCGCCATAAATTTATCCTAGGCTGTTTCCATGTCTGCTGTACAGTGGTCGCTGTTGACGGAGCAGGCAGTTCCTCAGTAGGCAAGATAGAGTTGTCTGATGAATTCCGGCGCTCTGGTTCTACCATGTTTATGCTCCGTGCAGTTCCAGTTCGGCTCGGACCTCGAGAAGTGGGTTGAAGTTCCATCTTTGTCTTTGAGCAGATATGCCTTAACCTCGGTTTCTATGGAGGGAGGCTGCAAGAACCACGATAACTCAACGACGGCTGCCTGTCCCAACGGTTGAAAGGAGAAAGATTAAAATGAACAGGGAAGAAAGCTATTTTGGAAGAATTTTGTTCATTTTTCTTCTTCTGCAATCCCGACGTACCCTTGTTGAAGGAATGGATCTTCTGGGGTGCTTTTCTAGTTAGCTTCGCTGATCAATCAATTCTATTTCTCGCCGATTAACCTAAATGGAAATGTATGAACCGAACTCCACGCCCTTCAGATTCAAAGATCAGAGAAGACGTGTGATCGTTTGGAATGAGTCAAGATTTACAACAGCACATGCCTGAGCTTCCAGATGACCTTGAAGCGAAACCCCTGCTTGTCGACTTGTTATTGGCCTATTTTTGGTTCGCTGCGTAGGTTCTGCTAGGACCTTTATTAATGCATGGTTAGGAACGGCAAGCAGGACGATATCTCTATACGAAGCACCCAAAAGTACCCATTTGGCCATTCTAGTCTACGGGAATGTGCAAACACTGGTAATCTCGACTGATATATTATTATATCTTATCTGCCTTACGCCAACGATGAGCTCGGATAAGGTCCGTGGTGAGATGAGATATCCTCATTTGACAAACCTTTCCGAAACAACATTAGGAATAAATCGCTACAATGCACCATTTAAACGCCCAGTCACTCACAGATCACAAAGTCGAAGACAAAAGCAGGCCCAAAAAAGGCTAAGAAGTCCGACCTGGTATCACAAAGTTTGTATCTCAATAATCTAATTCTGTTGAACCCAGTCTATCACTGGAGTCAAGCACTCTAGTGAAACCGTCAGGTATGGGTGATAAAAGGAATCCAGGAGGCAAATTAAAACTTACGAATATTGCTTCACCAAGGTTCCCTCTCCTCCCTTGGAAAGGTCAATGTTAAAAACGTAAAAGTTACCTTCGTTCGTCACCACCATTACCTGAGGCGTATTGCTACTCATAGCAACTACACACCGTACGGGCCCTGAGCTGCCATTTGCACTGCTAGGTTTAGGCAGTTTAATCCAGGCAAAGTCCCGTTCCGGCTCCCACATTTCGGTAACCCCCTTGGGTAGGTAGCCGCCGACCGTCGCAGCAAATGTATTACCAACGTTTTGTGATGTGCGTCGAATAATCCCCATGAGTGTACCGTTGTGCTTTCGAGATGAAATCTCAGAGTTAGCAGAGTCGATAGCGGATTCATCCCCGGAACCTCGACTAAAAGTACGACTGGGGCTGTTGGCTTTCCCTGAACCTTGTTGCTGTCCGAGTTTGAAGATATGAATAGTCTCGGTTGCTGATGATACGCACAACAGGGTGGAGGTTATGTTAAATGACATGCTATAGATCCGGGACGGCATTGATCCTCTTCTGAACTGGTACAGCTTATGGGCCGCAGGAACTGAGAAGACGCGAATAATCGTTCCCTTATCGGAAGCAGTCGCTAGTAGTGTGCCTTCACTGTTTAATGCAAGGAAAGATAAAGGTGACTTATGTGCTTCCACCACATTAACCGCCTCGAGTTTATACGCGTCGAATATTAGGACCTCACCACTTGTGGGAGGAATATGAGTATTAGAAGGGGGAGCATGAGAGGGGGGCGAGAAGCTTGGTGGTGGAGCTTTTTGTGGAAGAGGGTATGCAAGGTAGCAATTATCCGATGAGGGAGCTAGGGCGCAGATAGCTAAAAGGCGAAGGAGAAAATTAGCCCAGTTTACAGTGGTACATAATGACAGTAAGCTTACCGTTTGGGTTCGGCGATGTCTCGATAGTGTAAACTAGCTTCATAGTCTGAATATCATAGATATATATCTGATCTTCCAATATAATCACAAGTCGTTTCCGGTTTAATCGAATGGCCAAAACAGTGGTCGGAAAGGTAAGCTCGCATATAACGGATTGTCGCTATGGGTACCATAGTAGTTAGCAACGGTGAAGCCAAGAGAGTCTGCAGGATCTGTGGAAACTTTGAGGGGAGAGGTAATTGTACCTTGGTATTCATGATCTGTAGGCGACGTGGAGAGAGGATTACGGCGACCAGAGACGTTGAGAAGAGCATCTCCAGTATGGTAACATTTCCCTCTTTAGTTTCATAGCTTTTCCCAAAGGGATCTGTCGTGAATATTCGAAATCCTTTTGAGGTACCTAAAAATTTAACAGTGAGAACCGAATGTGAGGATCAGAGGCGGCTTGTACGGTCATACCAACAGCCAGATAGCTGTAGTCCTGGTTAAAAGTCACGAAGTTCATAGACATCTTGGGTAAGGATTGTCGGACATCTAGAAATATAGAAGAGAGATGCTATCTGCCGGTAACCAGGTTTGCAGGCAGAATCGCGATGACCAGGCTCTCAGGTCTGAGCTTCCTCCACTCTGGATACTCTCCACTCGAAAACGCTATAAACCATTCATAACAGACATGCCTTCAACTAAATTTGCGTTGATTTGATGGTATAAAATATTAAGAGCGGCGTATGGAGAAGGAGGGAAAAAAGAAAAAAAGAAACCCCGCCAGGAAACCGAGCTATGAGATTCGTTGCCTACCTGTAGGGTGGGTGGCAGTGATTGTCTGTGACTTGATGGATATGCTCCCATGCGACGCATGACGGCAGTGAAGCTTGGCATCCAAAAACCGTAGTTGACTAGATAGTATGAGATCCCTTGACTCCTGACAATGATCAAAACACAACAGCGAGGGTTATCAAGCAATAATGTGGGTGCACGACAGTATGTACATGTCGCCCTTTTTCACCTAAGCATTTGTATGGTCTTGAGGGCCAGGAGTTAAACTTGGATTGAAATGTTTCGAGTGGAGCTTCAAAAAAGAAAATGAATAAAAAATGGCATGTCAGGGTTTCGAACTTGGCGTTCCTAGGAAAAAATTGTTGTAGAAAAGAATCCCCCAGTTTCCCACTTGTGCTAATCTGACAAAATTGGAGGCAAGGCTATTTCATTATATAATACCAATAAAAAAAAAAAAGACGATATCTGATTGGCAAACCTTTTCCGTCTAGTTCCACCACGGTTGGAACTTGCTAGATGTCAGATAAGTACATTTTCGAGCGCAGAGCGCAGAAGCAAAATCAATAAAACTAATGAAGAGCAAGTGGCTTTATAACTCTAGGGAAAATGGGTCCATCAAACGCCCGTCGCGTTAGGCCGACAAATGCAAAAACAGAGCTAGAGAAAAGTTTGGTCATGGGTGTGAGTTCGTTGCAGGTATCGCCTGGTGGGCTTTAATTTGCTAAGTCGGCCTGCATTTAGACGAATGGAAGTAGTATCGTTTCGAAACGCAGTGTCGAACAATTATACTATCCTGAACCACATTTCATCCGGTATTTTGTCAAGAAGCGACAGAGGCGGTCACCATTGATCAATCGAGGGTATTGGCTGCGGATGTATGCCATTGAGCAGTCAGTGCGAACATTCCTCGAACGACCTTGTATTCGACCAAAGATCATTTTGAATTTTGGCTGTGGATTGTTAGTATTTACAGCAATCCTAAGAACGGAATCAATTTTATGGGGGGTTGACAGATTTGCTCTCTAGTGATCCATTGCCGTTTCAATTTCTCACTCGCGACCGAGAACTATGCAAAGATGTCCGGTTCATTGATGTTGATTACCATAAGCTCATGGTCGAGAAACGAAATACGATCCGTCAAACCGATGCATTTAACAGCCTTATCCCAGACTCAGAATACCCTGCAGAGCATGGTGCTGTGCTTCTTCGCAGCAAAAATTACATTGGCATTGGATGCGACCTGGTTGATCTCTCAACATTGGAAAAGGTTCTAAGGTCTGAACTCGGTTCTCCTAGCAATTTTTCTATACTCTGCACCGCCGAAGTATCTCTAACTTACATGGATGTGCAATCTGCAGATGCCCTTCTTCGGTGGGCATCGAATTTAAGTGACGGTATGGGTAGATATGCTTGCGAGCTTTCCGTACACTAACTAATCAAGCATAGATGCTGAGTTCTTTCTACTCGAACAATACTTCCCCGACGGACCTGAACACCCCTTCGCGCGGACAATGATGAACCATTTCCGGAAATTAAGGACTCCTCTATATTCTATCCACGAATATCCTTCATTGCGACAACAAGAAGAACGATTTATCAATGTTGGATGGAAGCAGGCGAAGGCGAAAAGCTTATGGGAATGTTGGAACGACGCCCGGTTTTTGAGCGATTCAGCGAGGATATCTCTGGACAAATTCGAAGCTTTCGATGAATGGGAGGAATTTGCACTTTTCGCATCCCATTATTTCCTTCTTCTTGCCTCGACAAGGACCTCGGACACGAAAATTGATGCTAGAAAAAATGCCGGCGAAACATATCCTTGTGTTGAACATCTAACGCTGGTACCTCAATGTCCTCTCAGGTTTAATGGACAAAGGCGGTTTGGATCTATCGTTCCAGTCGAAGGGAATATGGTTGGCTTACATGGTGGGTTGGGACTCCAAACCCGCATCGCATCCACGCAAGTCTATAGCGAGTCGGCCGTGGGACATTCGATCCATGATATCCCCCCAACAAGTATTGGGCCAAGGATGTGCCATTCTACGACCATTCTTGGCGAACAATGCTTACTCACAGGCGGCCGAGCCTCACCAGTAATGCCCTTTGGTGACTGCTGGCTGAAGTCAGGCGGAAAATGGGACCAGGTTGATAGTCTTCAAACTCCATGCTTCCGGCATTCTACAACTGCGGTTGACCTCGGCAAAGATGGTAATTGCGTCTTGCTATACGGAGGAAAGTCAGGTTCTGGCGATGTCTTAGGGAAATTCTTCATATGGTCCGAACCAAAGGGGTGGAATGATGTAACCGTCATTGGGAAAACTCCCAAACCACGATTCGGCGCCTCACTTGTTAATATCGATGGCCAATCGGGCATATTGTGTGGGGGTATGTCACAGGGAGGCCTGGTTTTGAATGAGTTTTGGAGTTGGAAGATATCGAGATCGGATACTGGCGACATCTCCCTAACGCTGGATGATCTGACCCAGAAGCTTTCAGCCAGAACGCCGTTGTTCAGATGGCTGGGGAGGTTCGGATCTACAGTTAATTCGATGGGAAATAGAATCGTCATAAGCGGTGGTATAAGCGTTGATGGTTGCGTTCCCCAGAAATATGAGATCATTCTCCTAGACCTGAACGCTCTCGACTCTTTATTGCAAGACCCACTACATGGTGACCCTATCCTGATACCAGCTGGCTTGGGAGTCGAGTTCAACGGTCCACGGCTGCTGCTTGTTGGTCATTCTTCGCTTGTTGTTGACGAACGTAAAGTTTTGATAGTCGGCGGTGGAGCCGTATGCTTTTCCTTTGGAACCCATTGGAATAACGGAACATGGCTTTTACAATATGTAACTCCACATGCCGTGAACGAATGGCTCCTGGTTGAACCAGCCATGAATTCAGAACAAAGCCTGGCGCGGACAATAACTGCGACGCCGCAACCGGTTATCACCAGTGCTGAATCAATAGTTACAATTCCGCGGATAAAAATCACTAGCTCGCAAGATTTTAGAACAATTGTTGACAAGTCAAAACCGGTAATCTTGGAAGGACTGGACATCGGAAAGTGCGTCGAATTATGGACGAAAGAGTATCTGCAAAATGCCGTTGGGCATGACCGGAAGGTATGCTTGTCCTTTATCAGTTAACGCGAGGCCCTGGTGCAATGTGGGTTAATTGAGAGTTAATTGATCTAGATCGTCGTGCATGATTCATGTTCGGAGTATATGGATTTTCAGAGGAAGAACTTCAAGTATGTGACAAAAGAGTTTGGGACTTTCATGGAGGATGTGTATTCTGGCTCGCGCCAATATCTACGCGCAATATCATCGGACAAACCTTCCGAGGAGCCTGCCAACCTTTCAGTAGATTATCCCAGTCTTAAAGACGATTTCCACTTGCCACCTGAACTCTCGTTAGTTTCAGAGAACGCGCATAGCTCCCCTCTAAGGATATCTGGACCGGTGATCCTGTGGCTGCACTATGACGTGAGACTTCTCTTCTGTTTCCTAAATGCTGTCATTTGGCTTAAGCTAACGCGAAGTCGTTGAACGTTCAGGTACTCGCCAATGTTCTCTGTCAAGTGCGAGGTGAGAAGAAATTGATCCTCTATCCGCCTTGGGACGTTTCGAAACTAGGATTCGCGCCTGGAGCATCAAGCTCCTCAATCAACGTTTTCCAGAGTCGATTTGATGATCAGCCCACTTCCCCAGACGGCACAACTGCGCACGAAGCCGCCATGAAACCTGGAGATGTGCTCTTCCTACCGCCACTCTGGCTCCATACTGCCTGTCCCACCGAAGGCGTCAGCGTGGCAGTCAATGTCTTTTTCCGTAACCTCACGCAAGGCTACGCACCTGGGCGGGACGTATATGGCAATCGCGATCTACATGCCTATGAGAAAGGGCGAAGAGATGTGGAGAAGATTGCTCGATCATTTGATCGGCTACCCCGCGATGTTGCCCGGTTTTATCTTGATCGGCTCGCAGACGAGTTGAAGGAGAAGGCTGGCACGTGACCATGACCAGTATGGTTGGTGAGCAACAAGGCGTAAACAGTTTGGTAGTTTGAGGGAATGGGCAGGGTTGACATCCATGTCAGACTCGCAGACCGCGGATCCGAAACAGAAACAAACAGATACATGTCTGCTACATGTGCTAGTACTTGTTTTGTATCCTTCTTCGTACAACAACAGCTACAGGGTTGGTTTTAGAATGATACTATTCTCAAATAACTAGCCTGTCAATGACTACGTATGCTCATGCACTCCAGACATTGCGTCTCCCTAAGCAATAAATCACTGGGGTACGATGGGAACTTGCATATTTGAATCTCGAGACTCATGTCCTTTGCTTGAAGCTTGGAGGCCTGGATTCTGAAGTCTCCACAATGCCAATTTTCATACTGGGATCAAGCCAACCAGAATGTGCAGGGAAGTCGGGCCGGACTATGATCACATCACCCATTTGTCAGTCAGCGAACGAAATAGGTAGCCCATAGATATGGTGATACACTACAGTGAGTTACATAACTCCATTCTTCTGTATACAAGCCTCCAAGTATTTTATCCAGACAGGATGAGCAGTTCTCTCGGACTGGGAATTTCCCTCGTTGAAGGCAGGACCAACGCGAAACAGTTTGTTGACGACTTTGCTACCCCACCATAACCCAATTCGGCCCACCCCACAATCCACAGCCTCTAATTGGCTAGCCTGCTATGTGGGTTGCCACCCCACAAAATCGTTTTTGTTTTCCTGGGGCAGGTGCGATGGCAGAAAGAGGCCAGTCACCGCACAAGGCAAGTGTCAACGACTTGATCGTGTTCAACATACGCACCTTTCTTACGGAGTAGATAGCTGTGGTTCATGTTCATAGATCAGACAAATAAACACCCACCACTTCTTCTTCCTCATATCTCACCTAATCACATGCCCGATACTTCACAGCAAGAAGGAAGTACTTTGAGCCCTTGATAGAGAAGGCACTCCCGGACCCCGGTAACAATCCCCCCCAGTCAAAGGATACGGAAATGGTACTTAACAGGTACAACCTGCAGGGTTGTTTGCCAGACAGAGTTCGTTGTCCAAGTTGCTCACAATTCTCACAATTCTCACAATTCTCACAACATGGAAAATCTCCATTGACTAACCTACCAGGTGAAGAAAAAGGGCAACAAAAAAGGGTAATGCAGCCAGTTTCAACTCTCCTACTTTGAAACATAGATTCTCTTCTCGAATTGCCTCACTGAAACAGATGCTTGCCTCGGAATAGCAGGAAGAGAAAAAAGGACCTAGTCACAAATCAACTTTCCCTCCGATGTAGCCATCATGTCACTCTCCCAAACCATGTATCAGAACGCGCATCTGTTGTGTTCCTTCATCGCGGGGCTCCAAGTCTTCTTCTCTCCAGCAAATCAACGCCTTCGATCCCAATAATGGCATTTCCCCTCCCCTTCCATCCATTCTCTCGCCAACCAAACCCCCCACCCATCGATATCAACAGCTTTTAGTCTTCATATCCGTCTTTCCGCCACATTCCTCTCCTCTGTCTACCTCCCACTCTTCCTCTTAACTTCGACTATCTTTCTTCAAATGTCGTTAGTATTGGAATATTTTCTACATGTGTTGGCGTTGTCTACGTAATTGAACTTCGATTTCCTCTTGGCGCACTATACCAGTCGCGATTGAGACCTAAATGACGAAGAATTGAGCGTGAGCTTGCTGGTGGTTTTCGACTACATATACAGTTGTTGTGACGCTACCACTTTTTATCGATATTCTGATATCAATTTATACACTCCAACACGCAAATCGATGATGGCTGACTGTTGATGCTTGCACTTTGCTCTCACCTCGGTACGTGGGTTGATTTTCCTCTTTGGGAATGACTTGCTGTCCTGGCTATTGACACTGTGTTACCAGTTGATCCTCCCGTTCAACTTGTCGCTCGCTTGTATTCGCCCCCCCATATGCCCCAGGGGTTGTTCCAGCGTCCATCAGTTCGCATACATCACAGCCCCGGACAGTGTGATTGCGTGTTATACCAACCAAGTTTCCTGATACTCACCAAACAGCTTCGTGAACGGAGTTTTCCAAATAGCACTCGACCTCTCGAGATAATATAATATGGCGACGATTGTGGTTCAGCAACATCCAGTGCAGCACTCCTCGACCCCTCCTCCTCTCTCCTCAGCCCTCAGCCTTAGCACTTCCGCCGCATCGAGGGGTCAAACACCAATACCAAACAAACACCTCCCGATTTGCCCCACAGGTCCACCTCCTGCTGGCTCAAAGATACCCGCTGCGTCGATATCGACAACAAAGCCTATCAAAACATTCCTCCATCCTCCCAGCAAATTCCCAAAAATCTATGACCATCCTCCGGTCTATGCACTCGACGCAAACCAATTGGCATGTGCCCTCGATGAGGCGTCTGCGCGACCATTACCAGACCCAAACAAGGTATTTCCGTGGCTGCATGGTTTACATCCAGACAACCAGATCCAACTCGCATTTTTCGTCCCAAGGCGAAGGACCCTACGGCGGACGCCGAAATGTCTAAGAAGTATAATCATCGTCAAGGTGGGTGGGGATTTGACTCGCTCAAGGATCAAAGGGGCGGTAGCACCCGATGAGATCATCAATGGCTCTTCATTCATTGACGTGGACCCTCCTGTCGGGTTTTCCGTGCGAAACTTCCATATCCAGACGGCGAAACTTGCTCCTATCTCTGATATTGTCATTTACGGAGAAGATGGCGTGAAACGCGCCCAGCTGCTGTTTCTAGCTAAACAAATCTCATCCGCCCAAGAATCATGGAGGCAGAGATTCGATCCTGGAGAGGAGCGCCGCCTGGTTAACACGTTTGTTCTATCAAGTATGTTCTCCCTTTAACAGTCGCACTCTCGAATATGAATTGACATAGGTTAGCCTCTTTTCGAGATCTTCAAGTTCAACATCCTGAATTAGTTGCCGTTCGTTCTGACGGGCAGACGGTTGATCGCGTAACGGATTTTTGTAAGTTTCAATGGCCCAATCGTCTCTTCATTGCCATTAGTAAGGAATTTAACAGAGAAAATCTAGTCCGATGGGAGCGAATAGAAATGTGCAACATGTCCTGCCCATCTGAAATATCGAAAAATGTTTACCTGGGTTTCACGCCAGAGATAATTGACTCGAATTTAACTAACGAACAAGGGGTGGAGTTCGATCTTAAGATCGAGACTCACGATGTTGCCAATATACCCGATCCGCGGTATCTCTCGAGGGTCACAGCACTTCTTGAAACCGGGCCTCAGTCTATAGAGTTCCCCTCATCGGGAAGTCTCATAGCCTCCGAGCTGAGTCAAGTCGAAATATTTGACATTATTCATACCTGCAAGTGGATATATAATACCGCACACTCTCACGAACAAGAGCAAGTGTCAGTTGATGCTGATGGGGATATCCAAATGGTATCGTTAGGTTCACGTCCTCGAAGGATTCTAATACATTGTGCCGATGGTTATACCGAGAGTTCCCTTCTAGCTTTAGCATATTTCATGTTTGCGGAAGGCGTGCCGGCTCACGAAGCATGGCTGAGGTTGCATTGCGAGAAGAAGAGGAATTTCTTTGCATATCCTTCAGACGTCACATTCTTAACAACCATCCAACATAAGCTATTGAGTGAAAGCCCGGTAGCGGGAGCTGCTAGGCTCGTCAATCAACCAGATCCTAATTGGATGGCGCGGTTAGATGGTTCCCTTCCAAGCCGGATATTGCCATATATGTATTTGGGGAATTTAACACATGCGAATAATCCAGAGTTGTTAAAAGCCCTGGGAATTACCCGGATACTGAGTATCGGAGAACCGGTGTCTTGGTCGGAAACAGACCTTAGGAATTGGGGATCAGAAAATCTGATGATGATAGGCGACGTTCAAGATAACGGGATAGATCCTTTGACAAAGGAATTTGATCGATGTTTGAAGTTTATCGGTGGGTTATTTTTCTCCTTTTCCTGCATAATTGCCATTTAATTGAAGGCCCGGAAGCTGACAGTCTTCAGAGCAAGGGAAGCTGGACGGCACTGCTGCCTTAGTACACTGTCGTGTTGGGGTTTCGAGATCTGCGACTATTTGTATAGCAGAGGTCATGCAATCTCTTGGGTTGCCCTTTCCTCGAGCATAGTGCGTTTCCGTAACGGGCCAACATTTTGAGGCAATTACTGATGTTCTCTTTAGCTGCTACGTTCGAGCCAGGAGGTTAAACGTCATCATTCAGCCGCATCTACGATTTGTGTAAGTATTTGACTTTCCCTGCTCTGTGTACTCATTTCCTTATTTTTGTCTGACTCTGATGGACTGTTTAGCTATGAACTTCTCAAATGGGATGAATACCTCCAGCAAAAACACAATCAGCCAGTTCGACGGGACCTAGAATGGACGACGATTGCTCGCGAGATCGCCCTCATGAACAAGCCGTACTCGAGACAATAGTAGCTGTTTGATCCCATTTTTCAGCCTATTTTTTCCTATTCTGACTTCTTTCTTTCCGACAAGATTCTTTGACATGCAATGGCTTTCGAGCGGCCTCTTGGGGGATATGTATATACATACTGAGACGACGTGTTTGATGAACTTCGTGCTTGTTGCGCGATGACGACTTCGATGTCTTTTATATGATGGGAGCGGATGGGCCTTCTTTTCTTTCTTTTTTGGTCTGTTCCGGCTTCAGTTTTCAATTCTCGACACCTCCTTTATACTCATGGGACAAGAGATTCATGGCCTTGAGCTCGACCGGATTGGTGCTAGTTTGGAGTCGAGGTGATATTTATAAATGTTTTATCGCATGGGAAACGACTGGACAAGATACGCTGATACGATCTAACGTCTTTTATTCTTTTATTCTTCCTTTTTTCCTCCTTTGACTTCAAATTGATGTTCTATTTATCTCAAATAACGAGGGTTCAGAATCGATTTACATTCTTCCTTTCACCGTCACTCATCCTTAGGTTGATATGTCATCTGGCCATTGCTCTTGTTTTCGTCCCGTTTCTATTCATTGCCTTTACGTTTAAGTGACGGAACTAGGTACCTATATAGTCGGGGAACTGATTGGGATATATGTGTTGGCTTAAAAGGGGGAAAGGAAAGGGTCATGCTAGCACGTCATGATTGTTATGCGCATTGGAGAAATGGAAATGAGAAAGGATTGAAGATCGGAGAAGAAAATGAAAGGTGATTAAAGTGAAGGGAAAATATTTTTCCTTTTTTTTTAAAAAAAATAAAAAAATTCCCCTTATAAAGCATCTTCTGAAAAGAGCAGCCCGAAAAAAAAAGCGATAGAGATTTCAGAGGACGGGAAAAGGGTTAAGACAATTGTTTTAGAAAATGATCAGTGGCCTTTAGCACCTCTCAAAAACCCTGTACAGGCCCTTTAGATCAGCCACCTCCACGACTCCCCGTACCAAGTCTTCCGTCGCCACGAGCCGGGATCTGGCCGCCGGGAAAAGGATATGTTCTAGCATCCACGCTAATTGCGTTCGCCTACGGGTTATCGAAGGGTCTTCTTTTGTAAGTTGTGGCGGTGTAGAGGGTGATTGGGTTTCTGGCCGATGGTGGAGGCTCGTATGTTCCTGTTCTCCTTTCCCTTCATGTTGAGAATTGGAATCGGCAGTGCTGCCAGGAGTGGTAGGAGGAGGAGGTATGCTAGGGGGAGTGGGTAGTTGTTCTGGAGTATAGAATGCAGCTAGTTCCCTTAAGAACGTCCTGAAACAAGCCTCTTCGTTGGTCCAGTCGATGTACGGGCCTAGTCGAAGTAGGAACCGTGGAAGTTTTGCCAGGGAGGGCATGTAGTTCTTCAGTAGTAGGGGAATGGATAGGAGATTACCATCTTCCGAAATGGAAAGGGAGAAATACTCATTTAGCATTTCTCTTCTCTCAATGAGATGGGCAGCTATTATCTCTGGCACTCGGCTGAAGTCGATATCTTTCGGGTCCTCATTTGACACGGTCAAATCAGATTTTTCTCCACCTGTTTTGGTGCGCTGCTGGTGCTCATGGCGTTCAACAGTAGCAGCAAGAGATAGCAAGTCGACTAGACGCGGAGACGATTCAAGATTTATCACTCCGAAATTTCCAAAGTCAGTCAAACCAATTTGATAAAATAGTTCGTTACAGATCATCCCATAGTCCACAAGATAGAGCTTAATTCCAGACTGGATGGCTGTAATCCGGCGCCGTTCGTCCACCAAGCCAACATAGGTTAGCGACGAGAAAACGTCCGTTAAATTGTTGTGCATCGATGAACGAACTGCAGCTCGCAGGTTCTTTACTGACGTAAGACGAATATGCACCGGCTCACGGCCACTGGCCTCGTACTGAGGAGTGTCGGGCGATTGGCCTTCCCCTTCCTGGTTTGCACTTTGTTCGGGCGTACTGACTGGGAACATCGACGTGATCTTTCGCATCTTTATGTCCGTTCGGACAAGGTTATTTTCGTAGGGTCTTTTCGAACCTGCTAGGGTCCGTAGTGCAACCTTTCCGTCTATCGTAGATCCAGGCGAGGTGGTATCAGCGGGTGGAGGTTCGGATGGTTGTACGCCGGGAAGTAGTGTCTGGGTCATAAAAGTGCGACTGGAATCGACACTGGCTAATCCCACCCTGATTGCGTTGCAGATCAGTTCGATAATTTCGTCTTCATTTAGAAAATTGACTTCCCGCTTGGTAGGGTGAATGTTGACGTCCACTCTGTGAGGCTCAATTTCGAGGTTTATATACGCGAAGGGATGCCCGCCTTTGGGTAAGAAAGCAGAGTACGTTTGGTCCATGGCTTTTCGTACCGCCGACGATTCCACGGACCGATGATTGATAAACAACAAAATGGTTGTCCGCTTAGCATGATAGTTTGCATTGGTTGCAAAGCCCGACGCGCGAAATCCCAATTTCGAGTCTTCTACGTCAAATGGAATAAGCTCATTCGCTACGGCGCTTCCATGAATCTGTCGTATGCGGTCAATCGTACTTGAATTCGTCGAAGTTGATATGCTAACACCAGAATCCCCATGTTTTTTGCAAGATAAGGAGACACCGTTACAATGCACGGCGTAGCGACCGACGGTATCAAGAATTTTTGCGTACTCTTCGCTTGCAGATCTGAAGGCACGACGTCGAGTTGGAACGTTGTAAAACAAATCCTCCACCTAGAATCAGATTAGAACAGCACTTTAGGAGATGGTACATATAGTTCTGTACCGTTATCTGGGTTCCACCTCGACCGGCGGTGGGTCTAGGCTCTGCGCTTTGCCCAGGTTTCGCGGGCACAAGTTTCCCATCCCGATAATGAGCTCTCCATGCGCAGCTCGAGCCCGCTGTTTTGGTGGTCACGGTGAGGTGCGCTATATGACTGATACTCGCCAAAGCTTCACCCCGAAAACCATAGGTAGCGATGCTGGATAAGTCCTCAAAAGCCTTGAGCTTCGACGTCGTAAATCTTTCGCATAGAATCGGCAGATCTTCGTTCTATGGAATTAATTTTTTTAGGTTAGTTTTTCATGATATAGCCGAGTACCAAAAGGCCGACTAACGTCTATTCCGTGCCCGTTATCAGTGATTTGAAGAAGTTTAAGACCTCCATCTTTGACTAGGATTTCCACTGATGTGGCACCAGCGTCCACCGAGTTTTCGATCAATTCTTTTAGTGCATGCATAGGGGCAACAATGATTTCTCCGGCGGCTATTTTGTTGACAACATCGGGATCTAAAGCCTATCCCACAGTTAATCAGGTAGTGTAGCATAGTTCAAAGACAATTCGTACCTGGATCTTCCTTGGGCCTTGAGATGGGAAGCCGGCGTCGGCCGCGGTACGTTTGACTCCTCGCGAGTCCTCAGTACTATCTAGCTCCATCTTATCATGATCCATTTGAGATGGAGATGTCGAGAATGGATGCAGGAGGTGGGTTCAAGCACCGGCTACTGCGTAGTTCATCAGGCGAACTCGGAATTTAACTACAAAGTGCCAGTGTTCATCGCGATATGGGGGTTGATGAAGGTTAAATTGAACCGCGAGGTGCAGCATGAATGGCTTAACTTATACTTGTCAATATAAAGGTGAAGATTCAAGAGGATATGTCTCCACAGCCAGATGTCATAACTTAGGCACCTTTGTAGCTTTGAAGGTACGATAGTGGGAGAGTTGACGTTGATGCGTTGACAGCCACGGCAACCGCCAAGATGGCGGGACCAGCAATCAATGGCCTTCTAGACCCAACCTCCCAAGCACTAATCCTTGAACGAACTTCCATCACAAAGCTCTCCTTTTCGCAATCAGCAATTGCATGTTTGCAATGGTTTTGGAGGTAAGCTGCGGACGATCAACAATCGTTTAACCCAGCAATTTCTCCAACACATCACTCTGGATTTTGTACTCTTCGAATGACAGAATCGTGCAGAGGAGCTCCTAGGGAGCACTGCATCAACCGCGCGGACTATGTCTTTATCAAGGCAGATATTCCTTGCAGACGAAGAACTCGGGAAAAAGGATGATGACCATTTTCGCAAACCCGTACAACTCCGACGATCTCCTTTATCTCAATGGCGGCTTCCACGCCGTCGACGTGTCGTTGTCGCGGTCGTTGCAATCATCCTCTGCTACCTCCTCCTAACCCGTGTCCCAGTTCAGAGTCCTCCCGATAATTACGAGTCCAGCAAAAATACGTTTGCCGACCACCTATCCTATCCACCCCTTACAAGTGTTTCCCGGCCAAAGGTACCTCCAGAGGTTTCGCGCCAGGATCGGCAGCACAAGGGTCATTATTTCAATGGCCCGGTAAGATTTTACACATTGGCCAGGTCGTTATATTCCGCCCGAGGGTTTATGGGCTATCGCCGTGAAAATGAGATGGTGCTCTTCGCTGCCGCGAACCTGAAATGCCTATCGGAGATGCTGCCACTTGCTTGTGAGATGTCGAGAAACAAGCTAAACAGAGTACATATTGCACTGATGGGCCGGGATGGCATATCGATTGAAAGAATTCAGAATGTGAACAGCTACAATGAGTCGGAATGCTCCTTGATTTGGCATGGTATGCAATTGTAGCCCGTGCTTTTGTGTCTGCTTATTGACTCGGTTAAGATGCTCGTCCTGACTATGGTCCCTGGTCCACCGACATGAGAATGGAAACTAGCGTTAAATCGGCGCTTACCCATATATATAAAGTATTGCAACCCCGCATAATTATCACTCATGAAAGTCGGGATGAGCCTTTCCTTGTGAAAGGCGTCAAAGCGCGGGCGTTCCAAGCAGGCACAACACATATCGGCCTTAAAGGTCGAGTTTCCAGTTTCAGATGGATGGCGAAACTAGATTCCAACTCCCTAGCAGGTATGAGAGGCTGTTAGATCTTTTATCCTCTTTTTTTCTTGCTTTCTAACTAGTCTACAGCCTGGAATAAAGTCCAGATTGAGATACTTGTCTACGCCCCGCCTGCCTCGTCGGGATCTCTCTTACGACTCCTTAAGTCCCTACAAAGGGCTGATTACTTTGGCCCAGCCCCTGGATTAACGGTCGAATTACCTTTCGACGTCGATACCCTATTATTGGACGCTCTTACCGACTTTACATGGCCACCGCACACTGAAAACCGCCAATTTACCTTGCGCCGTCGCATTAGGCGTAATGTAACGGCTGAAGAGGCGGCTGTGAGAAGCATTGATGCATTCTACCCGCAAGATTCATGGTATTCCCACGTTCTAGTACTTTCCCCACAGGCGGAACTAGCGCCATCATTCTACCACTTTTTAAAATACTCCATTCTAAAATACAAGTATTCGTTGAGGGACAAACTGGGAAGATATAATTTTTTGGGGGTCTCCTTGGAACTTCCCTCATCAAAGCCGACTGATGGCACCGAGTTCTCACCTCCAAGTATGGAGTTCCCCGTTATTTCCGATGGCGGCCATCAATTGCCTGTTTTCCTTTGGCAGGCCCCTAATAGTAACGCGGCGCTCTACTTCGGCGAAAAGTGGGCCGAGTTCCACGCTTTCCTTTCGAATAGATTCTCTCCATCTTTAAAAACCAAGCAAATCGTTCATCCTAAGTCTATTTTAAACAAGTACCCTTCCTGGATGGAGTATATGCTAGAGTTTATCCGAGCTCGTGGCTATTACCTTCTATATCCGGCTTTTGGCGTTGAAAACGATTTCTCCCTGGTCACCATACATAAGGAGCTGTTCCAGATTCCGGAAGAGCATCGACATGCATCATCACCACCCAAAGGTCCTGAGCCTAGCCAGGGAAAATCTCACGATATGCAGCAAGCGTTGATGGGTATGTCACTACGTGATCGTAAACCCCAGTCTGTTGAGAAGCCCGCTCCAGAGTCTATCTCTATATCTAATTTACTCACCTCATTTCCGGGGCATTTGCCGCCCCTTTCATCCCTGGATGTTCTTTCACCGTCTGGCGTCAAGGGTGGATTTCACGATCTCCTTAATTCAACTGACAAGTATCTCAAAACTTTCCGGTCGGAGATTGGGGGTTGCGAGCCCCAAACAGAGCCTCCTGATTTTGTCTCTGCGGATACCAGAGATCTATTTTGTTTGGACGACACGGCGACGCCAAGTCATAATTGACATTGACATTACGTCTAAATAGAATTGTCATGCATTAGGATGCCATTGGCATAGTTTTCTCTGACTACTACTTATGTGGGCTAGATAGGTTTTTGAGTGAGAGCTTTTGTCCGCTTATCTTCATATTTCTATTGGGTCAAGCGCCCACTTTGTGTAATATAACTTATATTTCCCTTGACTTGTATCAGCCAGGAATACCAGCCTTTGCTAGGAGCGTGGTCATTCATCTCAAGAAACCTCGATCTTGGTTGGAAACTAATTAGCTTGGGGCTGACTGAGAATGCTGTTCTGTCGAATCTGACTAAGCAGGCTCCAAGGTGAGCTGTATCGCCCAGCAACTTGGAGCTTCGACATCAAGCACTTCCAAAGATCAATTTAGATCATTACCTACGACCACCTTTTCCCTGAGTTGACATTCACGCTCGCGATTGACGTTTGACTTATTTCAGCCAGTAATACATATTCTTTATTTCCTTGCCACAATTTCCAGGATGGCGATAGAGGACCAAGCTGGCGCCTTAGACAAGGGCAAGGGAAAGGCCGACGATGTTCGAGAATCACAGGAAGATAAAAAGGATAGCAAAGATGGAAAGCATGTGATTAATGGGAAGAAGGGTGAAGAACTCAAACAAGGTATGGACCGAATAACTCTTGTCCGCGACCTTGTCGCTCTTGATTGCTGCATTGCTAAAGGGCGTCCTTGCAGAGGATCTCAGCGAGGAAGACCAGCAACTGAAGGAGAAGCTTGAAATGCTGGTGGAAAGATTGCAGGTAACATAACACGCGCATTCCGATAATGTGACCATAAGCTCACTTTTCGCCTCCAGGAACCCAATACCTCGTTATACCACCAAGCCTTGGAGACCATCAAAGAGCTTATCAAGACCTCCACCTCATCCATGACCGCCGTGCCCAAGCCCTTAAAGTTCCTCAGACCGCACTATGATGCGCTCACGACTCTATACGAGCAGTGGCCGGCTAGCGATGACAAGGTAAATTAGAACTGGGTGCTTTTAATACGGAACTAACGACGTGCAGGATTCCCTTGCGGATATGCTATCGGTACTCGGAATGACCTACGGCGATGAAGAGAAGTTCGAAACACTCAAATATCGCCTCCTTTCACGATCAGACAACCTTGGCTCGTGGGGCCATGAATATATCCGACATCTCGCTCTGGAAATCGGCCAGGAATATCAGAATAGAATAACGGACGAAAAGGACGTACAAGACCTGGTTGACCTCGCTCTATCCCTCGTACCCTATTTTCTCAGACATAACGCTGAAGCCGATGCTGTTGACCTCTTGAGCGAACTAGAAATGATCGAAGAGATCCCCAAATTCGTTGACGAAAATACATTTCCCAGAGTCTGCCTTTACATGGTTAGCATGGTAAACCTTCTCACATATCCTGAAGATCATCAATTCTTACGAACGGCGCATGACATCTATATGCGCTACAGCAAATTTACGCAAGCTATAGTTATTGCTATTCGCCTGAATGATATTGAATTGATAATGAGTGATTTCAATGCGACTTCAGACAAGTCAATTAGGCGTCAGATGGCTTTCCTTGTTGCACGGCAGCAAATTTGGCTCGATCTCGATGATGAGGAAGATGATGAACTGGCAGATTGTTTAAATAATACCCATCTCTCCACGCACTTCCGGACACTAGCGAAGGAGCTTAACATTCTCGACCCAAAAATGCCTGAAGATATCTACAAGTCCCATCTCGAGAGCAACCGTGGTGCAGGCCTCACCAATGTCGACTCCGCGAGACACAATCTTGCTAGTGCTTTCGTTAACGCCTTCACTAACGCGGGTTTCTGCAATGATAAGATGATGTTGGTTGAGGACGATAAGGGGCCATGGGTCTGGAAAACAAAAGACGACGGTATGATGTCGACCACCGCGTCCGTTGGAATGCTTCTTCAATGGAATGTCGAAGAAGGTTTGGATAAAATTGATAAATTCACCTATGCTGAAGCACATCAGATCAAAGCGGGGGCATTACTCGCAATTGGTATCCTTAATTCCGGCGTGCGACTCGATTCCGATCCTGCATTGGCTCTTCTGGGTGATTCAGATAACTTGTCAAGTAAGAATACTATGATGAGAGTCGCGTCGATAATGGGTCTAGGCATTTCATATGCCGGGTCGTGCAGGGAGGATCTTTTGGATCTACTACTCCCAATTGTCGAAGACGCGTCTCTAGCTATGCAGATTTCGGCTATGGCTGCAGTGTCTCTAGGGTTAATATTTGTTGGCTCTTCAAACCACCAGGTTAGCGAGGCCATAGCCACGACTTTGATGGACGAGGAGAGACAACCGCAACTCAAAGATAAATGGACCAGGTTCATGGCGCTAGGTCTTGCATTGCTTTATTTTGGAAGGCAGGAAGAAGTCGAAGTGATTCTTGATATCTTGAAAGCGATCGATCACCCAATGGCTAAACCAACTTCCGTCTTGGCCTCCGTTTGTGCCTGGGCAGGGACTGGAACTGTCTTGAAACTCCAAGAGCTACTCCACATTTGCAATGATCAGATTGAGGATAAGGAAGAAAAAAAGGGAGAAGAGCTTGTTCAGTCGTATGCTGTTTTGGGCCTATCCCTTATCGCTATGGGAGAGGATATCGGGCAAGAGATGGTCCTCCGACAATTTGGACACCTCATGCACTATGGAGCTGCGAATATTCGGAAAGCTGTTCCTCTGGCTATGGGCCTTATCAGCGCAAGTAACCCACAGATGGGCGTTTATGATACTTTATCACGATATAGTCACGACAACGACAACGATGTTGCCATCAATGCCATATTTGCCATGGGTCTTCTTGGAGCCGGTACCAACAACGCTAGACTTGCACAACTCCTTCGGCAACTTGCTAGCTATTATCATCGTGACCAGAACTCTTTGTTTATGGTCCGTATTGCTCAAGGCCTCCTTCACATGGGCAAAGGCAGTCTTACATTCAACCCATTCCATACCGACCGCCAAGTCCTATCACGAGTGGCAGCAGCCGGCTTGCTTACTGTTCTAGTCGCTATGATCGACGCTAAAGATTTCGTTCTTGCAGACTCTCATTACCTTCTATATTACCTTGTCACCGCCATGTACCCTCGCTTCCTGGTCACTCTGGACGAAGATTTGCAACCACTTAAGGTGACCGTTCGGGTTGGTCAAGCCGTGGACGTGGTTGGCCAGGCTGGTAGGCCAAAGACAATTACCGGCTGGCAGACTCAAAGCACGCCAGTTTTACTATCATACGGGGAAAGAGCAGAATTAGAAGACGAGCAATACATCAGTCTCAGTAGCAGCCTTGAAGGGCTTGTGATCTTGCGAAAGGTAAGCAATAACACTATTTTGGGTTTATCCAATAAGTACTAACTGAGGCGTTGTAGAACCCTGAATGGGAAAACACATCATGAGGTACTGGCATTATGTCCGGGTTTGGAATGACATGTATTTCCTTTTGCATCATTACTGCTAGATAAACTGGGGTTTTTGCTTTGTGGCATGGAGGAATGTTCAATACAAATTAATTTCAAGGTTTTGTTAATCAGCCATTTATCTTTGGTTCACTCTCGCTAGGCCGTGGGCGTAGTAATGATGATGATTATTACCGACTGCACGCCATTGATGAGGCGAGTGTTCGCTGGGCGGGCTGCAAATGGTGCAAAATCACGTGGCTGATAAGCTCTTTGATAACACAGAAAAGTATTGAATCAGTTTGCGGATACCAAAGTCCAAGACAAGGCTGATGCCTCTCAGCTAGCCCCCCGGGATACATGAATATAAATATTTTTTGGCTTCATTGCAGGAAAGGGACGATTGAAAATGAAACTGGACGCGAAGGCTATACGATACCTCACGAACGAGGATTTTCGAGTTCTTGCAGGTGTGCGTATCCCAAAACGGCACAACGCTTCGAGAACTGTACCTGACAAGGTCATACACTTTGCAGATCGAAATTGGCAGTAGAAATCATGAGGTTGTACCGACACCATTGATCATACAACTCTCTGGCCTCCGTGGCGGCAGCGGCGTTCATAAGTGTATATCGAGTCTTGCGAAGTTGAATTTGATAGGGAGAGTTAAAAACGCAAAATGTACAGTGCACTTGATTCTATCCTTGATGAAATGATAGCATAGACTGAGATTCCATGGCTTTGCTAGACGACGGCTATCGGCTAACGTATGGTGGCCTCGATTACCTTGCGCTTCACACCCACCAGAAACAGAAAACTATATATTCTATTGGGAATCAAATCGGTGTTGGAAAGGAGTCCGATATTATAGTTGTGGCAGACAATACAAAAACCCAGAGAATATTGAAGATCCACCGACTGGGTCGAATATCGTTCCGATCAATTAAAAACAACCGGGATTATCTCCGACATCGAACCTCAGCGTCGTGGATGTACATGTCTCGATTAGCTGCCGTTAAAGAATTTGCATTTATGAAGGCGCTTAGGGAGCATGGATTCCCTGTTCCGGAGCCAATTGCGCAGAATCGCCATACTATCGTCATGAGCTTGATTGACGCCTTCCCCTTACGACAAATCGCTTCAGTGCCAGACCCTGCATGGTTGTACTCCGAACTGATTGATATGATCCTACGTCTCGCACAATATGGGTTGATACATGGTGATTTTAACGAGTTCAATATATTAATCAAAGAAGAGTCAAGAAAAGCAGCGAAGGGGAAACAACCTGAAGGATCAGAAATTGACCCTGATGATATTAAGCTTGTTCCAGAGATTATTGACTTTCCACAAATGGTCTCAGTAGATCATGTAAACGCGGAGATGTATTTTGACAGGGACGTCAACTGCATCAAGAGATATTTCCAGAGAAGGTTTGGCTTTGTTAGCGATGAACCTGGGCCGTTCTTCCGTGATGCCAAAAAGCTAGTTGGTAGAGACGGTGCCGCGAGGCTGGATGTGGATGTTGAAGCGTCTGGATTTTCGAGGAAAATGGCTCGAGAGTTAGAAGCGTATATGAAAGAAGTGGGTGTCGACGGTGACAATGGAGGTGAGGAACGTGATGAGGATAGCGAATCTGAACCGGATTCTGATGAAGACGAAGAAGATGGAGGTACGTCTTTGGAGATAGATACACATGATCAGCTTGATGGAGGCAACCGCTCTACACCATCAATATCGAAAGATTTCCCGGAAATTGATCGGCTTCGGATTTCAAAGTCATCATGAAGTTGACGAACAGGATGGTTGTTGTCTTTCGGGCAAGTGAAAATAGCTTAGAGAATAAAATTCTACGCATTCTATTTTAGACCTTAATACTCCTTGGTTACTATATAACTCGTCTCGCAAACAAACCCCAATATTCAATCTCGAAAACTGCGCTTCGGTACAGTGTGGACTGCTGTAGTTACTAGGAGTAGAGCTACGGAATGCTGTGCTGGCCCGACACGCAGCGGCATCTCGAAGCTTTAAAAAGATTCACGCCGCCAGCGAGACTGGCCACACGATTGACTTTCCAGCTTAAGCAATTCAACTTCGTCCTTCATCATTTCAAGCTATCTTCTTTTTGAAGTATTATTGAAAACACTCCATCAAAATGCCTAGAGCTCCAAACGTCAAGAAACTCCCCTTCAATTGGTACAAACCTCCGCTTCCAGTTGAGCAGCGGAAACAAATCTATCTGTATGCGCAAAACTCCTTTACCTATATCATTCCCGAAGAACTTCAGAAGGCTCCATCGCTAATATCAGTCTAACTCAGACCCGAATTCACAATTACCCTAATCCGCACACCTTTCCTCCCTCCGCGATATGCCTCTTTCTGGGTTCCCCTCTCTTTCAATAAGCTAGATATGAAAGATTATTTGAAAAGAGTATACGACGTCGATGTTATCAAAGTACGAAGCTATGTCGAGCAGCAGAAGGTGACGCGAGAGAGAACGATGGGAAAAGAAGGCTACGGCCCTCTTAGAAGGCCAATGGCCAGGAAGAAGATGACGGTAGAAATGACAGAGCCATTTGTCTGGCCGGAGGAACCGACAGACTTCGCACCGTATGTTTTCACTAGAAATCCTATATATAAAATTTACATGCGGAATATTTTTCTTTTTTCTTCATGGAAAGCGAGACATTAGTGCTGATGAAACGGTTTACATTTTGTAGATGGGAACGAGACACTTACTTCGAAGCCAAGAAAATGCAAGAGGATTTTCAGGAGGCGCACGCTCCAGATGCAGGTATGAAAGCTCCGGAACGACAGAGAGAATTGCTTGCCGAGCAGGCGAAGCGCATGAAAGAAGGAAAAGAGACGTGGCAGCCGACCTGGCAAACTCTGGGGTTGAATTTTGAGAGACCTCTTCTCAGGCCGCAAACGACACAACAATCGCCTGCTCAAAAGTAATCGGAGTGTATGCACCTGGGTGAGGGATAGCTGCAGGAATGCTTGTGAAAATGTGTGTTAGGACAGTTTGTTAGAAGGCCACCTACACCTCTGGAACGCTGTTAGGCATAACTCGGTGGGACTGGAAACAACATCGCGTAGTAGGTTGCATTCAATTGCGAATTTGTATTATCTATCATTTTGATTTAGCTTAAGGGCCACGCTTGTATCAATAGACATGAAATTTACTTATATCGCCGAGAACTTCCAGCGAGCTGATAGAAGATAGGAGAATCTCAAGTAACAACATTATGAAATTATAGTCCTCGTGTCATACAGGTTTATATATGTTTCAATCAAACGCTCAAAAGCAGGCCAAAGTAGAGTCGAGTGACCACATCTCTCCAACACCGTCGCTATATAATAATATGTATAATCAGACACGAAAGAATCAATCAAAACTCCAGGGTTACTAACTCTCGGGAGACGTATTGGGAACTCTGGATTTACAATCTGCTTTCGAAAAGTGGGTGACGGTGTTCACCAGGCCAAGGTCCGTGGGGCCAGATGTGTCGAATGGCTTCCCAGATATGCCTTCAGGGCATCAGATTAGCATGGATTTTGAGGTGGCCGCTGTACGGCTATAGAACGGAAACCAAAAAAATGAAAACCAAAAGACAGGTCATCTTTAACTTACTTGACATAGACAATTTCTAGGCTGTTCTGCACTTCCATTGGAACATCCCGAACATCCTTCCGATTATGATCGGGCAGAAGGATGGTTTTCACTCCTGCCCTATGGGCACCGATAAGTTTCTCCTTAATACCGCCGACAGGCATCACACGTCCTCGGAGAGAGATTTCACCGGTCATGGCAATCTCCGGTGGCACGGTTTTGCCAGCGAAAAGCGAAACTAGGGCAATAGTATGAGCGAGGCCTGCAGAAGGTCCATCTTTTGGAATGGCTCCAGACGGGCAGTGGACGTGGAGGCTGCGATGTTTCATGATATCTTCATTCGGATCTTGAGTAAGACCTAGTTCGAATGAATGGGCCTTCACCCAAGTTAAAGCAACTTCTACGGATTCTTTCAAAACATTTCCAAGTTTGCCAGTCAACTGGACGCTTCCATTTCCTGGCATATCGGCAACTTCAATGAAAAGGATACTGCCCTGACCACCACTCGAGTAAGCAACGAGGCCAGTAACAATTCCAGGTCGTGCATTTTTCTCCGCGATTTCTTCGTCAAATTTCTCAATGCCAAGAATTTCGTCGAGATCTTCAATTGTAATCCTGGGGTTATATAAATCGGGCTTATCAGAGTCCTTCGCATCTGCGAATTGAACTGCTTTAAAACGGCAAACGGATCCAATTTCCCTTTCCAGATTGCGAACTCCAGACTCGCGAGTATAGGACGTAATAATTTTATCAAGAACTTCATCAGTCAACTCAACTTGGCCATCAGAAAGACCATTTGTTCTGACTTGTTTCGGAACGAGGTGTCTTCTGGCGATGTGTCGCTTTTCGATGGTCGTATAACCGGACAGCTGTATTGTTTCCATGCGATCAAGTAATGGAGCAGGAATCGTATCCAACGAGTTGGCAGTGGCAATAAATAGAACTTTGCTTAAATCAATGGGAATGTTGATATAATGATCAGAAAAACTGTGATTTTGCTCAGGGTCCAGTACCTCAAGCATCGCCGCCGAAGGGTCACCGTGAAAGTTGGCACCACCCACTTTGTCGATTTCATCGAGCAAAAACACGGGGTTGGCTACGCCAACCTTTTTGAGACCGTTCACGATGAGTCCAGGCATAGCTGCAACGTAGGTTCTGCGATGACCTCGAATCTCAGCCTCATCTCTTACGCCTCCCAGTGAAATCCGATGGAATTTACGTCCCAAAGACGTTGCAACAGACTTTGCGAGGCTGGTCTTGCCAGTGCCGGGAGGCCCAACTAGAAGTAAAATTGGGGACTTATCAGTCTTTCGCTTTGCCTTAAGGACCTGGAGCTTGGTCTCGATATTGTTGCGCTCGGAGTCGGGCGCAGGTTCTCCCTCGTCTAGTCTGCTTTCTGTAGTAGTTAGATCCGCAGATAGCTTAGAAATCTCGGTATCAACTTCGTTATTAAGAGATTGCTTGAGTTTGAGGACTGCTAGATACTCCAGCAGACGCTTCTTTATTTTCTCTAGTCCATAGTGGTCATCGTCTAGCTGCTTTCGTGCTCGCTGCAATGTCTCAACGCCCAGTTGGTCTTCTGTCACTTTCGTCCATGGAATTTCAGCAAGATTTTCTAGGTATGTACGGCACACACCATATTCCGCGTTGATTGGGTTCATTTGACGTAATCTCTTTAGTTCCCGATCGGCGACCTTTTGAGCTTCAGGGCTCAGCTGCGCATCCTGGAGCCTCTGCTGGAGCTCATCGATTTCATTATTCTCCTTTTCTTCGCCCTCACCCTTGCCAAATGGAGGATACGGGATAGCCGCGCCCGCAGATCGTCTCGCAAACATTTCTCGTTGGCGAGGGTCCAACGTATTTATGTCAATCCCAATGTTTGGTGGAAGAGTCGTTGTGGATATTGTGGTGACTTTAATGACGTTCTTGATGGACTGCACTTGTTTAGCCAACAATTCAATCACCCGTTCCAATCGAAGCTTGAGATCCAAAGATGCCAGTACTCGCAACTTCTCTTCAAAGCTTCCATCTGCTATTTCCGCCATGAAGTCGGCTAGGCTACCAGCCTGAGAAAGATCCTTTTTCGAAATCAAAAGTTCAAATCTTCTCGCAACAAGCGGAGACATGCCCGATTTTGATGAGAACATCGACGCCAATCTCAACAGTGCGAAGAACTCGCGGGATAGCTGTTTAAGTTGGTCGAACAGTTCCGGAATTTCGACATCGATAGAATGGGGCACTAGAGGATGAGAGCAAAGATCAGTACAAGCCCAAACCAGACCTTTAGTTGAAGACAACTAGGATGAGTATACCTGGTTCATCATAAATTGTAACCTCAGCTTCAAAATGTGGTTTTTCTTTCGTAATTTTCCGAACACTAAATCGCCTTGCTCCTTCGACAAGCATGTACGGTTCAGAATTTGGACGTCCTTGGACACCAATAACCTTGGCAACGGTACCGTAGCCAAAAACATCCACTTTGGATGCACGGGCTGGATCTACTTTGATGTCATCTTCAGGCCGTTTGGCCTCGTGGTCTCCATCTCCGAGCAGGCGTTGGCCGTCCTTTGATAATAGCGGTGTGCCAAGAGGGATGCAACCAACAATAACCGGAGCGTTGCCATATCTTTGGGAAGGTCGACTGAATAAGGAGGTTAGGAGAATTGGAATATCCGGGCGGTCGGCCAGAGGAATTCTCAGGGTCGTGCCTGGAAGGAGGAGAGTCCCCTTTGCTAAAGGGATAAGAGGGAGCTTCATGATTCGGTTGTTAGTCATCGTGAGTGTGTTGTCTACATATGTGTTTGCCAATTAGGCCATAATAAAGGGCGTAGATTGTAGGGTAGGTAGCCAAGTGGTGTGGGAGATGTGAAGAAGAAATAAATACAGGAAATGGTAGAAAGCCCGAGAATCTCCCCTCAGATGAAAGGAAGATGACGATGATGGCAAGATACCGAGGTTACTGTAATACGGTATTTCGCTGACCATGACACGTTGTTTAGCCTGAAGCGTAACTTAACTCTGTTAGTCACCCAACAACTGCAGAAGCCCGACTCGCCCTCGAATTCCTTCGGTCTAGGTGAATGCGTCTCGCTTTTGCCTTAGAGATATTACTTCGTGATGCCGGACTAATAGCCCTGTAACGTGTCTTTAGACCTGACTAGGGTGAGTAATAGGCAATTGCGTGTTATGAATTGCCGTTGTAACTAGTTAGTTAGCCAGCTTCGGAAGGCCAGAAATTGAAAGTCTGAACATTTGAATATTGGAACTGAATGCTATCAACCACATCAACTATCAACTCTCAACTATCAACTGTCAAAATATTCAAACCCATTCCTTTCCTTCCAGTCCTTTGATGCTTCTCTCAGTACTACCTCTCATTTTCCTTGGGTTTGAAGTATTTTTGCATTTTTTGCTTGTCCCTTCCTTCACTTTGCCCCTCCCGCCACCAAGATACCCCTCATAAAGATGACATCGGCAGAGAGAAAAGTATTCACCATTGGGACGCGAAAGTCACAACTCGCCCTCCTACAGACAGACCTCGTCCGAGGTTCTCTCCAAACCGCCTGGCCTGATTGTGAATTTAAAGTCCATAGTCGCCATGCCGCTGGAGACTTAAACAAAGTCACCCCTCTGAAAGAGTTCACAACCAAAAATCTCTGGACTGAAGAACTCGAAGAAGAACTCATTGCCAATAAAGTGGATCTCGTGGTAAATTCATTAAAAGGTAAACAACATCTCTATCCCACCTAGAATCTCAGACCTTGCGCCTTACGTCTTTTCTCGCACTAGACATCCCAACACAGATCCCTTCCGCCTGCGTACTGGCAGCCGTCATGAAACGTGAAGATCCGCGAGATGTACTAGTTTTAAAAAAAGGCATACCAGCAATAACTTTGGACGAACTACCTGCTGGCTCAGTCGTGGGAACGTCATCAGTTCGACGAACAGCCCAACTTGCGCGGCACTATCCGCACCTTAGAATCCAGGACATCAGGGGCAACATAGACACTCGACTGGCGAAGTTAGACGCTGAAGATGGACCATTTACCTGCTTGATATTGGCGGCTGCTGGATTATTGAGAACCGGTCGCGCGGATCGCATCTCGCAATACCTAGAGTCTAAAAACGGTAAGATGCTCCACGCTGTTGGACAAGGGGCATTAGGGATTGAAATTCGCGCCGACGATGAATTGATGAAGGACATGCTCTTCAAAATTGGAGATGTAAAGACAACTTATGCATGCCTAGCAGAAAGGAATTTACTGAGGATCCTTGAGGGTGGTTGCAGCGCACCCCTTGGTGTTGAAACAGAATGGGTTCAAGATGATAATGGAAAAGACCTTCTAAGGCTAAGGTCAGTTGTGGTCAGTGTAGATGGGAAAGAAGTTGCGGAAATTGAAAAGGATGGGGATGTTAAGTCGAACGAGGAAGCAGAGGCTTTTGGGCAGGAGGTTGCACTCGAACTTGTTAATAACGGAGCTGGGAAGATACTTGAGGTTATTCGAAGCCAAAAAGGAAAATAAGCGGTTGTGCATGGATCTACTTCGGCTGCGGGAGATAGACCGTTATTAATTACAATCCCCCATTCCATAGAGGCTGCAAGCGTGAATACGTTTCTAAACACTTGACCATCGTCATTTTTCCTATTTTGCGATGTGTAGACATTTCTATGTAGTCCAGGATGGCTGCCTGGTGAACTTCGCGGGGTCCTAATACCAATCTATCAATCATAGACCAGCTCACTTCTGCAACCCAAGTCAACAGTCAAACCCCACCACAACCCTTGGCCGCTCTGCAACGAAACTAGAAAAATAGAATAAAATGCCCTTGATGAATGTGCGATCTAGATACTCAGGAGACGAGAAGAAAACTCCGGATGATTACCCTCGTATTTACTTGTTTGGTGATTCTCTAACAGAATGGGGTTTCGAGGAGCAGGATTATGGTTTTGGATGGAAATTGAGCCAGTATTATGACAAACGTGTTGAGGTTGTTAATGAAGGTACTCATCATGGAATCTTCTACTCTTTATCGAGTTGAGCGGCTGATATAGAGAGAGATAGGCCACGCTGGGTACGGCAGTCATTCGTTATCTTTTGTTTTTGGAACTTAGACTGACATGAATTGCTAATATCAACATATACAGACAAACATCAAGATCACTTCGCCAGGTCTTTGAGCAATATATCCTTCGGATTGCGGAAAAGCGTGGCTCGCCGGCGCCGCTTTTCATAACGATATTTTTGGGAGCTAATGACGCCTGTTTAAGCGGCGCCAGCACCTATGTCCCAATAGAAGAGTACGAAGAGTGTATCCGATACTATGTCAATAGCATCCTAAGCTTTCCCGCAACTAAGGAAACAAAAATCGTCTTAATTTCACCGCCACCAATCGATGCACCTACCCCACAAGAAACCATTTCAGATATTCCTTCGGTTGCTGAGTCTCTAAAGAGCGAGGCTGCTATGGGTCGAGCCCATAGGACTTGGGAATCGAAGAGGAAATTTGCGCGAAAAATTGTAGAAATAGGGCATGAATTCGAGGCCAAGACAGATCAAGTGACCGTCTTGGACATCTGGACCATTATCACCAAGTTTAAATGTCAAGAGGACAACACGGACGATTCCATCGATATCTTTCATAAGCTTGATCTAGAAGATAAATTACCAGGTAGTGGTATGCCAGGTTCCATGGAATTCGGACGCAGTTATTTCACAGATGGCCTTCATTTTGGGAGAAAGGTAGGTCTATGAAAATGACGGTTCACCGTGTCTTATTTTGCTAAAGCCAGTTGATAGGGTTATGAAATCCTTGGCCGCGAGCTTTTGGACCTTGTTTTAACGCGATGGCCGGACTTAAAAAAAGATAACTTTTTGATCCGCGTATGTCGTGTTTCATCTCGGTTCTGGAATTGCCTGTGCTGATCATTGACGGCCAGGATTGACATGCAAGTCAGTACTTTTGCGAAATCATCAAATAACCAGCTCTAGCCCCTGTTTAGCGTGTTGCCGGATCCTCTAGGATTTTCCTCTTTGAATTCGTCCCATGCTCGTGTCTTCATAGTTTCTTCATCAGCCTTCTCCATGTCATCTTCATCGATTTCTTTTGGTCTAACAGACTGTTCACCGCCTTCGATGATACCTCCTCTTCT
The DNA here is from genome assembly GCA_001430935.1 of Amauroascus verrucosus. Taxonomy (NCBI): domain Eukaryota; kingdom Fungi; phylum Ascomycota; class Eurotiomycetes; order Onygenales; family Onygenaceae; genus Amauroascus; species Amauroascus verrucosus. Next base: position 126,453 of record LJPJ01000186.1, read on the forward strand.
TCGCTCTTCTTCCAAATATTCTTCTATTGTCATTGTTGGTAAATTATGGCCTGGCCGGAAAACGCCTCTCTGGAGTTCCGCTCTTCGGCTTGTAAGGACGAATGGTTGAAGGGGTACACCATTTCTACCTAGAAGAGGTCCTCTTCCTCCACCGCTACCCGGGTAAAGGCCGATATCTAGGCGGTCCGAGTAACCTGACGCATCGCCTCCACTTGGTCTCCTGGAGTCTTGAGGAGGCTGGGGTGCGCTTTCTGATGCGGCTTTTACCGCGAGTTTCAGCATAGATAATTCTTGCGACAGTATATCCAAAGCTTGAAAGGTTTGGTGTGTGTAGAGGCTAATTTCTGATAGATATAATTGCCTTACAATGTCATCATCGTTCTCTACGGGTCTCTGGTTTTGGGAAAGAGACTAAAAATCGCCGTACCACACAAGTCAGCAAACTGCTTAACTGTAATTATTTGGTACAACCTTTCAAGTTATATACCTCAAGTCTTTGTTTCAACTCTTTCTCTTCACGAAACCGGGTTATTTTGACATGCCTCCGGGCGCCAGCATCGTTTTGGGGGGCAAGGCTAAAGGAATTTGGATACTCCAAGTATTGTTCGTAGAGCTTCTTATCAGCCGCAGATAGAATCCCATACTGATCTAGCAATCCCAAAAATCTTTCATATTCTTCTCGGCTGCGCTGGACGTTCTTCAAGCGATCCGCGCTATTCAATCGTTGGAGCAACTCGGCGAATAGGTAGTCAACAGTTAGGTATCTATCAATCGATGAATGGTGAGCGAAAAAGAGAGCAACGTTGCCAGCAAAGATGGAAGGAAATCGTACTGCAAGTTAACTGTAGTGATGTCCTCCAGACACTCATTTGGGCTAAACATTGATAGCTTAGAGATTAGTTTCTGGCAAGTTTCAAATGCCTGGACAGCGGAGCTGAACTGATCTCCACATGATGGATCATTGATGTTGGTAGACGTTTCCAAAGCTTTTTTTTGAGACTTTGCCAACGCAAAGGTGGCGTGTAGGCTTTTCGGTTCCTCATCCATTGTGATTCCAATGTGCTCATCGACAATGGAGAGTGATTAGAATTGGCAGAGCACTTAACGAGTTGTATAGCTAACTACCTAATAGATGTGTCATGAGCTTTGAAGGTTTCACATAACAAGCGCAAGTTTGGACAAAGTTTAGAGGGCCAAGCTCATCTCATCAAACCCGGATGCTTAATACTATCATAGAGATGATGTGCTGCTGCGTGTTTTGACATCTATAACGTATTTGCTTTCAGTAAAGAGCTATTCAGTTTATTTGGGGAATATCAGTATCTGGACTTGTTGAATGAATTACTATCAGTTAATGCTCGGTGCCTTCCGACGATGTCTGCACTAACTTTCGTTGACCTTCACTTCATCCCCAAACTCCCGAAACAAGCAGCAAACAAACCAAAGAGGGAGGGAGGTCTTTGCCATGTATGCCATGTGGGTTCATACGTAAAGGCTACTGGAGAGTGAATGTCTACAAGCTGTTTCTCCGGCTTTTCCCCTAACTTTTGTTCTTGAGGAGTGACTAAAAACAAAACGGCGGGGTAAATGCGTGTCTGGTGACTCTTTGGTGAAAGAAAATCCATTGCCTTCTTTGCATTCTGCCAATGGCCTGAAAATCCTTCGCTGTTTGAAAGGAATGACAATAGGCTGGCAATGTATGCTCAAGTCTCTACGCTAAAATCTAGGTTCCCATCCTTATATATCAATCTCCGGTCCTCTACTTTTCCTTAGTATTGGCCCTTTCCTGCATACAAATATCGAAGCCTTGCATACAACGCATCTATCAGCAAAATGGAACTGTCGACTGTAGCTGATGTGGCTGTGGACTCACTTGGACAAGAGCCGGCAGGCATACCTGGGCCTGCGGAATCGGACAGTGAGGATGAGGTAGATCTCAACACAGCTAACGCGTCTGATATGCGGCGAAAACAGAATATGCGGTTCAAGGAGCTGTTTGTTGGACCTCTGGAAGTGCGCTAGATTATCCTTCTCTCTAACATAGTTGTATATAGGTTAGCAGCAAGGGCGGAGACGATCACGGCCGAAGATATCAAGGAAATTATCAAGTCGACCAAAGACAGTGAATTGTCCATGTCCAATATCCTTGCAAAACAAGACTTTGCTGCTGTAATACATGACCCTCGAGAATACCAACTGGAATTGTTCGAAAAGGCAAAGGCAGAGAATATTATTGCTGTTCTAGATACTGGTACATTTAAGATTCGCCTTCTCTCCCTTTTTTCCACTTCTCGGTCTAGACAATATTCGGCAGCGGAACACTAATTGCATTTAGGATCTGGAAAGACCTTGATTGCAGTTTTGCTTCTGAAGCATATCATCGAGCAAGAGTTGATCGATCGAGGTGCTGGAAAACCTAGTCGGGTTGCATTTTTCTTGGTTGAGCGCCCTCCTGTTTTTGAGAACGTTCCTTTGGCTAATATTTCACAGGTTGATAGTGTTACACTCGTTTTCCAGCAAACAGCAGTACTTCAAAACAACATTGACCAAAAGCTTGACAAGTTTTGTGGTGCTATGGGGACAGATATGTGGAGTAGAGAAACATGGGCTAAACATCTTGCCAGTAATATGGTCATTGTTTGCACCGCCGAGGTTCTTTATCAATGTCTACTCCGCTCCTTCGTTAAAATGGAAGACATCAATCTATTGATCTTTGACGAAGCTCACCATGCAAAGAAAGACCATCCTTATGCGAGGTGAAATTTAGTGCCTCTCATTTTCTTCATATAAAGCTGACGATACTGATAGGATCGTGAAGGATTTTGATTTGAAGGAGCAAGGGATCAGAAAGCCTAAAATATTTGGCATGACAGCATCGCCCGTTGATGCTAAAGTGGATGTTGTAAAAGCTGCTAGGTAAGTCTTTTGTGTCTGCCGCATACATGCAATTCGAATCATTTATACGTAAAAGGAACCTTGAGACAATGCTTAACAGCCGAATTGCGACCGCCTCCAATCTTTCCCTTCTACGGCAGACTGTTGCACGACCCAACGAGGAAATCTGGGAGTATGATCGCTGTAATAAAGCTTTTGAAACCCCTTTATTTAAGGACTTATATTCTCGCTTTGGGGACGCTCGTGCCTTTAGTAAGATTTTTACATATTCTCGCGATGCTTCTACAAGCTTGGGTGCTTGGTGCGCGGATTGGATATGGTCGTATGCATTGACGGAGAAATCGTTGCCGAAGCTAGAAGGGCGTGCAACCAAAACTGCCATGGGCAACCTGCCATTATCCAAGATTATGAAACCCGAAACTGAAATACCACGCATCCGCGCGGCAACCGAATTTTTGCGGTCGCATAAATTTGAAAACCCGCAGGCCCAACCAGAATACCTTAGCCCGAAGGTCCGAAGATTATATCACGAACTGTCAAAATATTTCGAGAGACACACAGATAGCAAATGCATTGTATTTACAAGGCAGCGCCATACAGCGAGGATTTTATGCGATCTCTTTTCCCAAATTGGAACCAAATATATTCGGCCAGGATTGTTAATAGGAGTGCGGACAGATATATATGGTGGGATGAATATATCCTTTCGCAAGCAAATTTTGGGGGTCGTCGCATTCCGAAAAGGAGACGTGAATTGCTTGGTAAGGTCCCCGGTTTATCTTGTGGATTTTTATTGACAAGCCGAAGTTTGCAACTTCTGCTGCCGAAGAAGGCCTCGATATTCCAGATTGCAATCTTGTTGTTAGGTATATATGACGCCCGCCATCTAATGTAATGAAATCTCTCTAAGTTCAAATGGATAGATTTGATCTCGCAACGACGCTTACGCAATATATTCAGAGCCGTGGACGAGCCAGACACATGAATTCGACAGTGAGAATTTTGCATTTTCATAGACTTAGTCATTGCTAATCTTGCTACTAGTTTGCGCATTTGGTGGAGAAAGATAACCTGACTCACAAAGAGACCTTGCAAAGCCTTCAGGTATCAGAGGTAAGAAGGATTGTTATGGATCGAAATTGTGTTTGGCTGAAAGGCGTCTTAACCGAGTTCTAGGACCTCATGAGGCGATTCTGCTCTTCCCTCCCCAAGGATCGCATCCTTAGTTCCTCTGATAATATCGATGGCCTGTACGAAAGTGATCGCAATCGAAGAACTTACACTATTCAAACCACCGGGGCAAAACTAACATATACCTCCGCATTGATTGTTCTTGCGCATTTTGCTAGCTCGCTGGTAAGGAATCGCACATTTATTCGTTTCAGTGCTAATAATTCTCTCCAGCAATATGAAAAAGAAACATCTACTGATGTGAATTATTATCACCGGTTCATTCAGAACGCATTCGTTTGTGAGGTAGTCCTTCCGGAGAAGTCGCCTATTCGTGGTGTCAAGGGAAAACCTGCTTCGAAAAAATTGACAGCTAAGCAATCTGCTGCTTTCGAAGCATGTTTATTGCTCAGGAAGCATGGGCTCCTTGATGATCATTTTGTCTCCACGTACCACAAGCGTTTACCTGCTATGAGAAACGCCCGCTTGGCAATCTCTTCCAAAAAAAGCAACCAGTACGAGAGGATGGTGAAACCAAAGTTGTGGGAAGAATCTCGTGGAGCGATCCCATCGTCTCTTCACATTGTGGTCCTTAGCTTTCGCCCAAGCAAGCCTCTACAAAGGGAGTATCATCCATTAGTCCTGTTAACTCGAGGGAAGCTCCCGCGGTTCCCAGAATTTCCATTATATTTGGAAGATGACGTCGAGTGTGATGTTGTTTGTACCGAAATAGGGCCTGATCTCCAATTATCCAACCAGACACTGGAAATTCTCACTACATTTACGCTCCGAATATTTCAGGACGTATTTAACAAAGTATATCATCGAGACATACAAATGATGACCTATTGGCTTGCTCCATGCAATTTGAAATGTGACCTTTCTTCTAGCAGTTTACTGCCACATAACGTCTTAGATTGGGATATCTTGCAATCTGTTTTTAGCCAACCAGATTTTCCCTGGTCACCTAAGCACCCGGAAGCCTTTTTTGTCAACCGATTTGTTTACGACAAATGGGATGGTAGATACCGCTATTTGACGGTTGGTATCGAACCGAATCTTCGCGCGTCGGACCCTCCACCCACAACAATGGCACGGCGACGGCATATGAAAAATATAATGGACTATTCTCTTAGTTTGTTTAAGAATGCTAGAACGAGATTCTTGGAAAATTGTGACTGGGACCAACCCGTTGTTAAGGCAGAGTTAATTCAACTGCGCCGAAATCTTCTAGACAAACGGACAGAAAAAGAAAAGCAAAGCGAAGGAGAGTATTTCATTTGTCTGGAGGCTCTGACAGTTTCCGCGGTAAGTTCAATCAAAACATTTACATGGAATGTTCAGTTGACATATTTAAAAGCTCCCAGCTCCAGTCGCTGCTTTCGCTCTCGCATTTCCTGCAATAATCAGCCGGATCGAATCATACCTTATTGCTTTGGAAGCTTGCCAAAAATTAGATCTATCCATTCCATTGGAACTTGCGCTTGAAGCTTTGACTAAGGATTCCGATAACACGGAAGAGCATTGTGCACTACAGATACAATTTCGGAGAGGGATGGGAAAGAATTACGAGCGGCTAGAATTTTTGGGTGACTGCTTCTTAAAAATGGCAACTTCTATCTCATTATTTGTCCTGAATCCGGATAACGACGAGTTTGAGTTTCACGTTAAGCGAATGTGTTTGGTCTGCAATCAAAACCTTTTCAAAACTTCAGTATCTCTTAAACTCTATGAATTTATTCGAACTCAAAGCTTTTCGAGGTACGTATTTCGGAATTTGGGTATTGGCACTCCTTACTAATATACGGATAGGAGAGAGTGGTATCCAGAGGGCTTAACTTTACTTGCAGGAAAAGGACAAAACAAGATTACAGAATATAAGCACGCACTTGCAGATAAAACTATTGCAGACGTTTGCGAAGCTCTAATCGGCGCAGCCTATTTGTCTGGCAGCAAGCCTCACAGGTTTGATATGGCTGTTAGAGCGGTGACTGCACTAGTTCACAGCAGAGATCATGATGTTATGAATTGGGATCACTATTCAGTACTTTACGCCTTGCCTAAGTACCAAACAGCTAATGTAGATGCAGCAGAACTGGATTTAGCAGCCCAAATTGAACGAAAACTGGGCTATCGATTTAACTACCCCAAACTCCTAAGGTCCGCTTTCACCCATCCGTCATACCCGCCCGCTTGGGCTAGAGTTCCGTGTTACCAAAGACTCGAATTCCTTGGCGATTCTTTACTTGATATGGCTTGTGTTGAATACCTTTACAATAACTATCCAGATAAGGATCCCCAATGGCTCACAGAGCATAAAGTAAGGGCCCGATGCACTTTGACTTCGACTACATTTGCTGATCTCTGCAGATGGCGATGGTGTCAAATAAGTTTCTAGGTTTTGTTGCAGTGAAGCTTGGGCTTCATTCGCATCTTCACCACTTTAGCACGTCACTCCAGGCGCAAATCTCAAACTACGTTGAGGAGATTGAAGCCGCGAAATTAGAGAGTGGTAACTCACCTGATGCGTGGTCATCAACTAGCGATCCACCCAAGGTACGCTGTTGTGAACTAAATTCTCCGTTACGGATCGAAAACTTACGTGATAATCCAGTGCCTTCCAGATCTAGTAGAAGCATATATTGGCGCAATATTTATTGACTCGAATTTCCGTTTTGAAGTGGTTGAGGAATTTTTCCGAAGGTGCCTCAAAAGCCATTTTGAAGACATGAGCTTATACGACACCTACGCAAACAAACATCCAACGGTTCGGGCTCCTAACAACGAGAAACATAGGATACAGGCTAACAATACCACAGACATATCTACATAACCGACTGACAATCGACTTTGGCTGTTTCAACTATTGCTTGAAAGCTGGGGAAGTGCCGTATATTGATGGAGCTGGCACGCGCGTTCTTGCGGCTGTGATTGTACATGATGAAGTAATTGCTGAAGGTGTAGCATCCTCGGCCCGCTACGCTAAATTAAAGGCAAGCGAACTAGCTCTCTCACAACTAGAGGCGCTGCCGCCCTTTCGATTTCGAGAGAAGTATGGGTGCAACTGTCAAAACGGAGTTGAACGCCGGGACGGTTAATGGCCCTTGAAGCCTATCCATTCACAATGAGAGAAATAGAATATCCAGTTTGTCAATGAAATCGACGCTTTGATATTAGATATGTTATTATAGTGACAGTACGGCGTACTCTGTACTCCATAGTGTGACTTTGCAAGCAAGGTTGGGAGACGCGAGAGGTGCCAGCCGTTTCAGCAACCCACAACATGAGATCCACGTCGCTGGGCCACTAGTAAATCAACTAATCCCAAAGCGGCATAGTTCAGTTTAAGGTCTAATTAACCGCAACCCCTGATCTCAAATCTCGTGACCTGCATAGTTAGTGAGATTAAACACGCCGCGTCCATCAAAAAGTTGAAGCAGGGGATACAACATTGTCAAACTAAAAGAGCTTGATTCTATCATACTTCCTTGCATCATTTTAACGACCACCACAAGACGGGTCGATGCACATATGACTCTAGATCTTTTCTTTTTACATTTGCATTTTCGATGAACGCGTGGGATTAGGGTTCATAGGTACCAGAGTATGGAGGTCGCCTCACCAGGGGCGTCAAATGGCCTTGCTCCGCCAGCGACGTTCCCAACAACGGATCCAGCTATCGTTGTCCAACACCTGACAGAAGTCCTTCAGGGAACTCTCGGTGCGCTAAGGAAAGATCTAGAGAGCTCGGGAAGCCTTCTATCCAAGGCAGAGTATTCGGAGACTCTGCAGAGATGTAGTCGATTTGCTTCTGAGTCGCAGACTGCGGTTTACGCTCACAAGGAGCTTTCTGAAGAAACGAAGATTAATGGAACAGAAGACGAACCTTGTATGTAATGTCGCGGTCCTTTTCATTCGTACTCACAACAGAGAACTAACTAATTTCCTCCGCGAAGCCTCATCAACCCGATATTTCTATACCCTTAGCTCCGAGATATCAATATCATCAAACACGGTCGCCGCAGTCGCGTTTCTCAAGTCACCTTCGCCTCTCGATCCCGCAATTCCTATCTCAACTCAGATCCACGTGCTCACATTACCTGGTTTTTCTACTCTAAATAATGCCGCGGTATCCCAGGGACCTACAGTATCGCCTTACGAAGTTCTTCATTTGCTTGTTCAGCTGGGCTTGGCACCGTACTTCGAAGCGTATACAAAAGGCCAAGATGGATCCAAGGCGAAAGGAGACGCCGACGCGAAAACTGGTGTACCCGGTGCGAAGAAGAAGATGGCCGAGCTTGGACTTAGCTTTCTACATCTTCAGCAAAATATAGAAATTCCGGTCCTGAACCTTCCTATGCATGAAATCGTGCAATCAGCGCTAGATGAAGCCCAAGAGCGAGGTGTGAAGCCGTCAGTTGATCTTGTCCCAGCAGCGGTGCTTGACAATCATCTTGTCATTAACAGTATTCAGAGCACTGTTAATGGATGGATCAAGTCAATCCAGAGTATCACAAAGATGTCGCGGGACCCTGAAAGCGGATCTGCGGCCCAGGAAATTAATTTCTGGCTTGACATGGAAACCGCACTTGAAGGAATCGAAGCACAACTTCAAGCAGACGGGGTTCAACTGACCATGGATATTCTCCGACACGCGAAGCGCTATCAAGCCACCCTAAGTTTTGTTGCGGATACTGGTTTAAAAGAAGCTGCAGAAACTGTGCAGAAATACAATCAACTACTACGCGATTTCCCCCTACCAGAGCTACAATCAGCAACATCACTGCAGAAGATCCAGGAAGCATTGAACCTGATTTTCGCTCATTTAAATAAGAAACTTCGCCTGTGTCCGTACCCTATCAAGCGCGCGTTGTCTCTCGTAGAAGCCATTTCTGGAGATCTTGATACACGGATTCATACTTTAATCAATGGCAAAGCGATCATGCACCTTGACTTTAAGGACTTCCGAGTTTTGATGCGCGCTGCTCAAGTAGTATGGCGAGCATGGGATGAAAATATCAAGGAATTCACCAACGTCGCTCGCGATGCCATGAGGCGGCGGAACGAAAAATTCATTCCAATCAAAGTAAGATCGAAGCACGTGGAGACTCAGGAACGTCTGAAATATATTAACACATTCCGAACAAACCATGAACAACTTCAACGCACGATCATGAATGTACTTGGCCCCAAAACGTCACAGTCTGGAGGCGCTCTGGCCACTGAAGCAGACACGATTACACTCGATGACATCGGCGACGTGGATGCCGTGGAAGAAGTGAGACAAGCGTATGCACCTTTGAAAGATGTAGATGTGCTAGATGTTTCACCAAAGGGCACTGAGCGGTGGATTCGAGAAGAGACAGCATACAATGAGAGAACATCGCGTGTTGAAAATTTGATTATTGCACGGCTTCGGGATCGACTTGCCACTGCTCAAAATGCAAATGAAAAATTCCGGGTGTTCTCAAAATTCAATGCCTTGCTTGTCCGCCCTAAAATCAGAAGCGCTATCGGAAAGTACCAAACCGAACTAATTGATGACGTGAAACAGGACATTGCTGCTTTGCATGAGCGATTTAAACAGCAGTATGGCCATTCTGAGGCCCATGCCATGGCACAACTACGAGATCTTCCACCGGTATCAGGCGCTATTATCTGGGCACGGCAGATAGAGAGACAGCTAGATGGGTATATGCGAAAAGTTGAAGACGTCCTCGGAGAAGACTGGGATCTTCACACCGAAGGACAAAAGCTACAGGCTGAAAGCAACATGTTTCGTAAGAAGCTCGACACTCGACCCGTATTCCAGGCTTGGTTACAAGACGTTCAGAGACGGAATATCACGATATCTGGGCGATTATTTAATATCACCCGCAATAGAGCCGCTGGAAAAACCCTGGAACTTGCTGTCAATTTCGATTCCCAAATCATTGCTCTATTCAAGGAAGTTAGAAACCTTGTTTGGCTTAATTTTCAGATTCCTCACGCAATTAACAGCATATCAAAGGAGGCCAAACGCGTATATCCTTTTGCGATCAGCCTAATGGAAAGTGTCCGGACGCTTCACCAAACTATTCGGTCAATTGCATCTATGTCACAAGCAGCCATACTTTTGAGCGGTTATCAGAATGATGTTCAGACCCTCATCATGAAGGGTTTGCCTTTACGCTGGGAGTCGTTCATTCATTCATACGAGCTTCACGTCAAGCAAGGCATTGCCAATGGCTCTGTGGATCCCTCAGTCACACCCGCTCGAGGCGAAAGCAAACATGTTCAATTCGTTCGAGAATTCGCTGTTTCCGCATCGGTGCTGCAATCTAAGTCTGCGACATTAAGTTCCATTGATGAAGCCGTTCAGAAGACCATCCTTGAACTTAAGTCTTGCCCTTATGATGCTAATGCTTTCCGACAGCGGCTAGATCAAATCCAAATTGCTGTTGACAAATTGAATTTGGAGAACTATGCCAATCTTGAATTTTGGGTCGCTAACTTGAATAATAAGATCGAGTCGATCCTTCAAGAACGTCTCCGCCGCGCAATTCGACACTGGATTCGGTCATTCCAGGAGGCCAAACACGAACAATCACATAGAGCTAGCTACGGAGAATTTTCTAATGCAGCCGGGGAGGAGGCGGACATCCAGGACATCCAGTTTCCCAAACTTCTTCACGAGATCTCAATGAGAAACCAAGTCATGCAACTTGATCCGCCGTTGGAATTCGCAAGAGCCAACTGGTTCTCTCACTTTGGCCAATGGGTTGGGATTTTATGCAACTTGGAAAGGATCAAATCGTCGCGATATAAGATGTCCATTCATGTGGAAAAAACTCGACTTTCCGAAACCCATTTTTCAGCTCTTCCCCAGTACTGCTCCATGGAGTTGATAGAAGTGTACTCTGTAGTGGAAGCTAGGTTACAAGAGATTTCTGAGTATATCGAAAAGTGGTTACAATTTCAGTCCTTATGGGATCTCCAGTCCTCTTACGTCTATGATGTTCTTGGCGATGACCTATCTCAATGGCTGCAACTTCTTCAAGAGATTCGTAAGAGTCGGGCAACATTTGATACCTCCGAAGTCAGAAGATCTTTCGGCACTATCAGGATCGATTATGAGCAAGTGCAAACTAAAGTCAATGCAAAATACGATCAATGGCAACGTGAGATCTTATTGAAGTTCGGTGGAAAGCTTGGAACTCGTATGCGCGAAGTTTATGCTGAGCTCCAGGCGGCACGAAGAGATCTCGAGGGTCAGTCTTTAGAGGCGTCATCAACCGCTCATGCGGTGTCATTTATTACTATTGTCCAGCAGTGCAAGCGAAAGGCTCGCGTATGGGAACCCGAAGTTGATCTTTTCCGGCAAGGCCAAGCTACTCTTGCTCGTCAACGCTATCAGTTCCCCAATGATTGGCTGCACGTTGAACAAGTTGATGGTGAATGGCTAGCTCTAAACGATATTTTGGAACGCAGAAGCAAAACTGTTCAAGACCAAACCGATGCATTAAGAGCTAAAATTGCCGCCGAAGATAAAGTTATCAATGACAAGATTGCGGAAATTATTACGCAGTGGAACGAAGAAAAGCCGGTGTCCGGTTCTACTCCACCTGCGGAGGCCTCAAGGACACTTGGCTACTTCCAGTCTCGACTGGAAAGCCTGCAATCCGAATTTGACATGGTTTCCAAAGCCAAAGAAGCGCTCGACTTACCCAGCAGCCCCGAAACTGCTCTTGCTGCTATCCTTGAGGAGGTTCAAGATTTCATGGCTGTTTGGGCTGCTCTATCAACGATCTGGAAGAGTCTGAATGACTTGAGGGATACTCTTTGGAACAGCATCCAACCTCGTAAACTTCGACAATCTCTTGACGGCCTTATCAAGATGACAAAAGAGATGCCTAGCCGAATGAGGCAATATGCCGCGTTTGAACATATTCAGAACATCCTTCGCCAGCTCTTGAAAGTGAATCCTTTACTGTCCGATATGAAATCCGAAGCAGTACGTGACCGCCATTGGCAAAAGATCTTCAAAGCCCTCAAGCCAGGGAAAAGGTTCTCCCAAATTTCATTGACCCTTGGTGATGTCTGGGATCTAAATCTTGCAGCCAGCGAGGCCGTGATACGTGACATCATCACACAAGCACAAGGGGAAATGGCTCTAGAAGAATTTGTGAAAATGGTCCGCGAAAACTGGCAGAATTATTCATTGGACCTTGTGAACTACCAAAATAAGTGCCGTCTAATTAAGGGGTTCGATGATTTGTTTGCCAAGTGTAGTGAGAACTTGAACTCACTTCAAGCGATGAGACATTCCCCCTACTACAAAGAATTTGAAGAAGAGGCTACGTCATGGGAAGATAAGTTGAATCGCGTGCACGTCCTTTTCGATGTCTGGATCGATGTCCAACGACAATGGGTCTATCTTGAAGGTGTCTTCACAGGCAATGCGGATATCAAACATCTCTTACCCCTCGAGTCAGGCCGTTTCCAAAACATTAACTCAGAGTTCTTTGCCGTTATGAAAAAGGTCTACAAATCGCCATTTGTTCTTGACGTTCTGGCCATTAATGGAGTGCAAAAATCCCTCGAAAGGTTGGCCGAGCTTCTGAATAAGATACAGAAAGCTCTTGGTGAATATCTCGAGCGTGAACGTGTGTCGTTTCCTCGCTTCTATTTCGTCGGCGATGAGGATCTCTTGGAAATAATCGGTAATAGCAACGATACGCTCCGTGTTGCGAAGCACTTTAAAAAGATGTTTGCTGGATTATCCGGACTAGTAATAGATGACGACGGGAATATTGTCGGATTCGCCTCTAAAGAAGGGGAAGAAGTGAGGTTGAAGAAAGAGGTTTCCCTTCTCAAGAGCCCCAAAATCAACGACTGGCTCACAGCCCTTGAGACAAGTATGAAGTCGACTTTGGCAGAGCTTCTTGCAGAAGCCATTGAACAGTTTGAGCCTATTTATTCCGCCTCCGAAATCGACCAGACTGCTTTCAATAGTTATCTTGCAAACTATCCAGCGCAAATAGTCGTTCTTGGAAGTCAGGTTGTTTGGACACACGCAGCCCAGAAAGCTCTTGAGGATGGTGGTATAGGGCTACAAGCCCTGTATGATGCTGAAGTTAGAGTTCTCGATCTTCTAGCTGTCACAGTCCTAGGTGAACTTGATCCAATTACAAGGAAAAAATGCGAGCACATGATCACCGAGTTTGTTCATCAGCGCGATGCGATTGCGAAGTTGATTGATAGCAATGCTACTTCCCCTACTCATTACCTATGGTTACTCCAGATGCGTTATGTGTATCGCGCTGAAGGAGATTTCTTGCAGCGTCTGCATGTCCACATGGCCAACGCAAAATTAGACTACGGCTTTGAATACCTAGGTGTCCCAGAACGACTTGTTCGCACTCCTCTTACTGACCGCTGTTTCCTTACTCTTACCCAGGCGTTATGCCAGAGACTTGGTGGCTCTCCATACGGCCCTGCAGGTACGGGCAAGACGGAATCTGTTAAAGCACTTGGCTTACAGCTAGGTCGATTCACTCTCGTTTTTTGCTGCGACGATACGTTCGACTTTCAAGCGATGGGTAGGATTTTCTTGGGTATATGCCAGGTGGGTGCTTGGGGCTGTTTCGACGAGTTTAATCGCCTTGAGGAACGAATCCTTTCTGCAGTATCTCAGCAGATACAGAATATTCAAATTGGTCTCAAAAATTCTGATGACGAGGCGAAAGCTCAAATTGAACTCGTGGGCCGCCGGCTTCGCGTCAATCCTAACACCGGAATTTTCATCACCATGAATCCCGGCTATGCTGGCCGTTCAAATCTCCCAGATAATTTGAAGAAACTTTTCCGAAGCGTTGCTATGTCTAAGCCAGACAAGGAACTCATTGCCGAAGTCATGCTATTCTCACAAGGATTCAAACAAGCTAAATCATTATCTCGTCAAACTGTCCCTTTCTTTGATCACTGCTCAACACGCTTAACAAAGCAGGCTCATTATGATTTTGGTTTGCGGGCCTTGAAGAGCGTGCTGGTGAGCTCCGGTGGCTTAAAGCGTCTCCGTCTTGCAAACGCCGGTGGTGATCTTGGTCCTGATGCAGTGGTCGAGCCGCAAATTATCGTCCAGAGTGTCCGAGAGACAATTGCGCCTAAACTTATCCGTGAAGATGTTGATACTATGCTGGATATTCAGGTTGAGGATTTCCCTGGTGTTGAATACGTAGCCGCCAACTTCGAAAAACTAGCAGAAGCAATTCGCGACATCGCTGTCGAGAATCATTTTGTTGCTACAGACACGTGGATTACGAAAATTTTACAATTGTACCAAATCCAAGGCATACATCACGGTGTCATGATGGTTGGCAGATCGGGATCTGGTAAAAGCTCAGCGTGGAAGATTCTTCTGCAAGCCCTCCAAAAGGTCGAAGGGATTGAAGGCGTTTGCCATGTCATCGACTCAAAAGTCATGTCCAAAGAGGCCCTTTACGGAAACCTCGACAGCACCACTCGTGAATGGACAGATGGTCTCTTTACCGGCATCTTGAGAAAGACTGTTGACAACCTTCGTGGCGAAGATTCCAAAAGACACTGGATTGTGTTCGACGGCGACGTGGACCCTGAGTGGGTTGAAAACTTGAACAGTGTATTGGACGATAATAAATTATTGACACTACCTAACGGTGAACGGTTAAATCTTCCGTCAAATGTTCGCATTATGTTCGAAGTTGAGAGCCTGAAATATGCCACCCTGGCCACCGTAAGCCGATGTGGTATGGTGTGGTTCAATGATGACACGGTGACTCCGAATATGATGGTGACGAACTATATCGAGTCTCTAAAGACCAGAGCTTTCGAAGACCTTGATGACGATACTGTTCCAGCTGGCCAAGCTTCTGCTAAGACACTTGACACTCAGAAAACACTTGCATTATTCCTTGACCAGCTTTTGCAAAGGGATGACCTTATCCTCACAGTTCTTCAGGAAGCTAAAAAATACAACCATATCATGGAATACAGCGACACGCGGGCTCTTAATACGCTTTTCAGTCTACTTAATAAAGCTTGTCGAAATATCCTTGAATACAATATCCAGCACATGGATTTCCCACTGGAACCGGAAGAGATGGACGCGTATCTTTCGAAAAAGCTACTGCTGGCACTTATCTGGTCACTGACAGGTGACTGCCCATTAGGTGAACGAAAGTCGTTTGGCGACTTTCTTATCGCCCTCTCAACTATCGATACTCCATTGCTTGGGGATTCGGCGTCTCTCATTGATTACGATGTCACCTTACCCAAGGGCGAATGGACAACTTGGCAGTCCCAAGTGCCATCTGTGGAAATTAATACTCATTCAGTCACGCAAACAGATGTCATTATCCCAACCCTGGATACTGTTCGGCATGAAGATGTCCTATATTCTTGGCTCGCCGAGCACAAACCTCTTCTCCTTTGTGGTCCACCTGGATCGGGAAAGACAATGACGCTCTTCTCCGCTCTTCGCAAGTTGCCTAATATGGAAGTTGTTGGGCTTAACTTTTCCAGCGCGACCACACCAGACCTGTTGATCAAGACTTTTGAACAATACTGTGAATATAAGAAAACTCTCAATGGGGTAATAATGTCACCTAGCCAGATTGGTCGTTGGCTCGTCATTTTCTGCGATGAAATCAACCTTCCAGCACCAGATCAATACGGAACCCAGCGCGCAATTTCTTTTCTGAGACAACTCGTCGAGCAAAATGGATTCTGGAGAACTTCAGATAAAACGTGGATCACCTTAGACCGCATTCAATTTGTCGGCGCCTGCAATCCCCCGACTGATGCTGGCAGAACTCCCCTTGGCGAGAGATTCCTGCGTCACGCTCCTTTAATCATGGTCGATTATCCTGGAGAAGTTTCCTTGTTGCAAATCTACGGCACATTTAACGCAGCGTTGCTCAAGATCATTCCTATGCTTCGTGGTTATTCTGAGGCTCTTACAAAGGCAATGGTCCAGTTTTATTTAGAATCTCAAGCAAGGTTTACCCCGAAGATCCAACCACACTATGTCTACTCCCCTAGAGAACTCACTAGATGGGTCCGTGGTGTATATGAAGCCATCAAGCCACTTGAAAACTTAACCGTTGAGGGTATTGTCAGGATATGGGCTCACGAAGCACTGCGTCTTTTCCAAGACCGGCTTGTGGAGGCAGATGAGAGGCAGTGGACTGCTGACACTGTTAGACGCATCGCTTTAGAGCACTTCCCAACCATTGATGAGCAGCAGGCGTTGAGCGCTCCAATTCTTTTCTCAAATTGGCTCTCGAAGCATTATGTTCCGGTGGAACAGGAGCAGCTACGCGAGTTCGTGAAGGCAAGACTAAAGACCTTCTGCGAAGAAGAGGTAGACGTACCCCTCGTCCTGTTTAACGACGTTTTGGAGCATGCATTACGCATCGACCGTGTCTTCCGACAACCTCAGGGTCATCTTATCCTTATTGGCGTCAGCGGTAGCGGTAAGACAACCTTGTCGCGCTTTGTTGCCTGGATGAACGGTCTGAAAGTGTTCCAAATCAAGGTTCACGGCAAATACTCGGCCGAGGATTTCGATGAGGATCTCAGAAGCGTTCTTCGCAGAGCAGGTTGTAAAGGAGAGAAAATTTGTTTCATCATGGATGAATCCAACGTCCTTGATTCAGGCTTCTTGGAACGTATGAACACACTCCTTGCTAATGCTGAAGTTCCTGGTCTCTTTGAAGGGGATGAATTTGCGTCCTTGATGACTGCTTGCAAAGAAGGCGCCCAACGCCAAGGTCTCCTTCTAGACTCGCAAGAAGAGCTTTACAAATGGTTCACGCAGCAAATTGTCAAGAACCTTCATGTAGTGTTCACGATGAATCCTCCAGAAGATGGTTTGTCATCGAAAGCTGCGACTAGTCCCGCGCTTTTTAATCGTTGTGTACTCAATTGGCTGGGCGATTGGTCTGACCAGGCGCTATTCCAGGTTGGATATGAGCTCACACAATCCGTGGATCTCGATAAACCAAATTTTGTTGCTCCGGATAGTATCCCAGTGGCTTATCGAGGCCTCTCTCTTCCTGCACCTCATCGCGATACGATTGTTAATTCAATGGTTTATATTCATTATTCGTTGCAAAGATTTAACCAGCGCCTGCACAAACAACAAGGCAAGACGACATACCTTACACCTCGACATTATCTCGATTTCGTTGCCCAATATGTCACACTCCTTACTGAGAAGCGCGAAGACCTGGAAGAACAGCAACGTCACCTCAATGTTGGTTTGGAAAAGCTTAGGGAAACTGTCGACAAAGTGAGGGATTTAAGAGCAAGCTTAGCCCAAAAGAAGAGCCAGCTCGAAAAGAAGGATGCAGAAGCGAACGAGAAACTACAACGAATGGTAGCCGACCAACGTGAGGCCGAGCAGCGTAAAGCAGCTTCTCTCGAGATTCAAGCAGCACTCGAAAAACAGGAGAGAGAAGTTGCCAAGCGAAAAGAGGTTGTTTTGAACGATCTTGCGAGGGCTGAGCCTGCCGTCATTGAAGCCCAGAAGAGCGTCAGCAATATTAAGAAACAGCACCTTACTGAGGTTCGTTCTATGAGTAATCCTCCTGCAGGCGTTCGCCTTGCTCTCGAATCCGTGTGCACACTTATTGGTCACAAAGTGGACAGTTGGAAGACCATACAAGGTATTATACGCCGGGATGACTTCATCGCGAGCATCGTCAATTACGATAACGAAAGGCAGATGACTCGTGGACTTCGAAACAAGATGCGAAATGATTATCTATCGAAAGAAGTTTTCACCTTCGAAAGGGTCAACCATGCTAGTAAAGCTTGCGGTCCTTTGGTACCGTGGGTAGAGGCTCAAGTTAATTATTCGGAGATCCTGGACCGTGTAGGGCCGCTTCGCGAGGAGGTTGGTCAATTAGAAGACCAGGCTCTCCAGACAAAAGCAGAAGCCCAGGCAATCGAAAACACCATCAACAATCTCGAGAATAGCATTGCCACGTACAAAACCGAATATGCGGCACTCATTAGTGAGACTCAGGCCATCAAATCTGAGATGTCAAGAGTGGAGTTCAAGGTCGACAGGAGCGTTCGCTTACTTGATAGCTTGTCATCCGAACGCTCACGTTGGGAAGAGGGAAGCAAGTCATTTGAAACCCAAATTTCTACTTTGGTTGGAGATGCTTTGATTGCTGCTGCTTTTCTTGCATACAGCGGTCTATACGATCAACAATTCCGCAAGGCTATGGTCGATGACTGGGTGAATCAGCTAGCGCAATCCGGTATCACCTTCAAACCACACAATCCCATCACTGAATACCTCTCTAATGCGGACGAAAGACTTTCCTGGCAAGAGAACTCTCTTCCTGTTGATGACCTATGCACAGAAAACGCTATCATTCTTAAGCGCTTCAACAGATATCCTCTTATCATTGACCCCTCAGGACGTGTTACTGAGTTCTTGCAAAAAGAAAGCAAAGAGCGAAAACTTACTGTCACAAGTTTCCTAGACGACTCATTCATTAAGCAGCTCGAGAGCGCCCTGCGATTCGGCAACCCTATTCTCATTCAAGATGCAGAGCATTTGGATCCGATCCTCAACCACGTTCTCAACAAAGAATACCAGAAAACAGGCGGCCGCGTTCTTATTCAACTTGGCAAGCAAGAAATTGACTTTTCACCTGCTTTCAAGCTCTTTTTGTCAACGCGAGACCCATCGGCGTGCTTTCCGCCCGATGTGTGCAGCCGAACAACTTTCGTCAATTTCACAGTCACCCAAAGCAGTCTACAAACTCAGTCTCTCAATGAAGTCCTCAAAGTGGAACGTCCTGACGTGGATGAGCGGAGGACTAACCTTATCAAACTTCAGGGCGAATTTAAGATCCATCTTCGCCAGCTGGAAAAACAGCTCCTTCAAGCACTTAATGAGTCTCGTGGCAACATTTTGGATGACGACAATGTTATCGAAACGCTTGAAACACTGAAGAAGGAGGCAGCAGAGATCTCAAACAAGATGGTGGAAACAGATGGTGTGATGACGGAAGTCGAGAATATTACGCAGCAGTACAATATAATTGCCAGGTCATGCAGCGCTGTCTTCGCTGTTCTCGAGCAACTTCATCATCTAAACCATTTCTACCAGTTCTCATTGCAGTATTTCGTTGATATCTTCAACAATGTGTTGCATGGCAACCAGCATCTATCTCAAGAGAAAGATTACGCAGCGAGAGTCAACATCATTCTCCGTGATCTCTTTATCACTACGTTCCAGCGAACATCTTTAGGCCTTCTTCAAAGGGATAGGATAACACTCGCTATGCTTCTCGCTCAGGCAACCCCATACCCGATGGATAGGAGTCTCATTGATGACATTCTCGACCAGAGCTTAGAAGGTCGTGATGTTTCCACAACTCCTGAAGTTAGGGACACGGTCATGGCCAAAGCGTATCAAATGTCTGTTTTCAAAAGTTCTATTTCAAATATCCCGGAAGAAAACTGGGAACAATTCTTCTCCGAAGAGCTCGCTGAAAATTTCGTCCCAGCCGTCTGGGACGATGCTACTGAGGAGTTTGACCGACAACTTCGGTCGCTTCTGCTCGTAAAGCTCTTCCGAATGGACAGATTTGTACCTGCGGCAGAACGGTTTGTTTTGACTGTCTTTGGACGAACCCTGTTCGAAGGGAGTGGAGACCTTAAGGAGGTTGTTGATCAAGTGATGGCAACTACACCGATTGCACTCAGTTCCAGCCCCGGCTTTGATGCAAGCTACAAAGTTGACGGGCTTGTTGAGCGAATGCATGCGACTTGTGCTAATATCGCCATGGGCTCGAATGAAGGTCTCGAGAGCGCAGACAAAGCAATCAACAATGCAGCCGCGACTGGGACTTGGGTTCTGGTTAAGAACGTCCACCTCGCGCCATCATGGCTGCAGAGTTTGGAAAAGCGACTTGAATCACTGAAACCTCATTCCGATTTCAGGCTATTCCTATCGATGGAATCGAGCCCTAAAATCCCTGTAAATTTGATTCGAGCCTCGAGAGTCTTGATGTATGAGCAGCCAGCGGGAATTCGTGCAAATATGAAAGATTCGCTCTCCTCTTTGAGCCTACGAGCCAGCAAGCCACCTGTCGAGAAAGCTCGTATCTATCTGTTGCTCTCGTTCTTGCACGCTGTTGTTCAGGAGAGATTGCGTTATGCACCAAGCTTAGGATGGAAAGGCTTCTGGGAGTTTAATGATAGTGATGTAAGTGGGCGTTAAGGTTGTTGTCGTTTGTTTGGAAAAATAGGCTAACTCATCACAACGCGTATAGTACGAGTGTTGCGCGTTTATTATTGATACCTGGGTGGCTTCGGTGGCTCAAGGGCGGTCAAACGTTGCACCCCAGAAATTCCCTTGGGATCTGCTTCGTACTCTGATTACCGAAACGTACGGCGGCAAGATCGACGATGGGGAAGACTTCAAGCTATTAAATGAGCTTGTGGGGGCCTTTTTGACACCTGCGGCCTTTGAGGATGACCACAAACTGATTCCGGACATCGAAGACGAGGTGCTTGTACTACCCTCAGGCACCGGTATTCGCGATTTCACCAACTGGGTTAACCGACTGCCGGAGCGAGAGCCACCGACATATCTGGGGCTCCCTGGCAATGCTGAGAAACTGCTCCTAGTTGGACATGGCAAACGTATGATTTCGAACCTCGCCAAAATTACTACATTGCTAGATGAGGGGGAACAATTGATGATAGAGGCGGCGTCGATCTAGCCGATTGAAGGTCTATTGTGCACCCGCAGTTGAAACATACGAACCCTGCCGTGATCTCATTCACTCTTACAATTTATTACCTTTTTTTTTTTACCCTAAATAGTTCTAACGCTATGGATATTGAACTGGAGAGGAATTGGGGCGGGGGAGGGGGGTTTGATAGGTCTACTGTCTTTTTAGTCCACCAACATTTTCAGGGGCGTTTGGGTTGTGTGCTTGCTTGATGCCAGCTTCTCATGCTAGTATGGCGGATACCCTAGATGCGATTGAAGGTCGGCAACTTGAGCTAGAATGGTTTTCTTGCAGCAATCATGCCTATTTTGTGTCGGCTGACTCCATTTCCTTACTTTGTAACCTTGTACTGTATATTCGACGGTGCTCATTCCCTTTTGTTTTCCTTCTTGGTCTGTTGTTATCAAAGCCTTACTTTGCCCCTTGTGTTTTTAGCTTAATGGTTAGACTCGGCTTCACCGCAAACGTTTTGCATCAGTTAAGAAAACCGATGCCTTACTCCGCAGAGTTATTAGTATAAACACATCTGCTTTGGAAAAAAAAAAAAAGACCTTTGTGGACCAAGGCATACGTACGAGGTATGCAGCTAGGAAAACCCCTGGTTTTAAACTCCGCCAGTCGACCAGGCCTAGGCTCAGCCATTCAATCCAAAACAGCGGCGGCAAACCACGAACGCACCATTTTCTTTTTTCTTGTTGCAGCTGTGAAGATCAAATCGGGCTCCACGAGGAGGAGGGCTTCGGAAGAGAGAGGTTGCGGATAGATTGATGATTGGGAGACCACGCGGCAAGGAGGAAAAGCGGGAGTTGAAAGAAGAGAAGAAGAGAGAGAGAGAGAAGAGAAGAGAGCTGCTGATCCCTTGGCGACGTGACGCAAGCTCGGCGGATCGATCGTTGGGTTGGCTTTTGGTCGTTCTTGGCTTTGTTTGGGGCTTCGTTTCAGCTCCAGAGACGAGTTTCTTTTTTCTCTTTCTTTCTGGTCTGGGATCACTTTGGCTGCATTCGACGCTCGATGATTGGAACTGGTTGGAGTGGCGGCGGAGGAGGAGAGGAGGGGTGAACTCGCGGCCTGACCGACTTGGGAATATCCTCCGCCCTGTTCTCCCTCCCCGTCACTCCCTCCATCAACGCTTTCTTTTTTTTTAAAAAGAAAAAAGAGAGGTCCAGGCCTTTTGCTGGGCTTTGGGGGAATTTTTTCTTTTATTCTTTTTTACTTATTATTTGTGAGTGGCTTATCGAACTCCAACTGGTTCCGAGTTGGGGGCCTTTGGGGGTTTTCCGTGCATTCTTCACTCCAGGGATCTTCATGTGAATTAAAAATAATAAAAAAAAATAAAGCTTCGAATAGCTTTTTTTTTTTTTTTTCCCCACGTCTACGGACTCATTGTCTACGATATAATTATCTCTTCCCGTCTGCTGGAACAATTTCGAATATTTACTCATCCTCGACCTGGTGTCTCAAGTCTTATGATTCTCTTTTTTAAAATCCCCTCTCTTCTATTTAATGTCCTCTCGACCCTGGAAATCCTCGCTCGGATAGCTTCCAAGCTTTCCCACACAATGAAGCGACCAGCAAAATTGAAAGAATTGCGGCTAGCCCCTCATTCAGTATCGTCACAGTCAAACTCCGTTCTTTCTCGCGTGCCTTTGCTTCATGGCAGTGGTGGAGATGGCCTGCATCGCTGGACTGGAGGAGATCAAGTACCAGGGCTGCTTATTCCTCTAGGTGCGTTCTCCCAAAAAAAAAATTAAATTAAATTAAAAAAGATAGAGAGTGTGTGGCATGTTAAAGATGGATGCTATGCGATTGCTGTTTTGTAAACTGTTCTAACTTCAATTGATATCCTGGTAACAGCTTTTCTTTCTTCCTTGCGTGCAAATCTTCAAATCTGCGCCTCTGATCCCGATGATATATACAGCCCTTCCTCTCCCATATCCATAAACACACCGAGAACACTCAAAGCACTTCCACATCTCTCTCGACACCCGCTTGCGACAGAGCTCTCCTGCCACGACGCCACTATCCAGATGCCGCCCGAGTCAATGGACTTGAACGAAAAAGCCGGCACTGCCTATAATAATATAGACCTTGCCGTAACAGAGACTACTCCGGTGACAATATCTCAAGCTACCTCAGACGAAGATACGGCCGCTGCCCTTGAACTGATTGCGGAGAGTGTTTCCCAGCAACGGCAAACAGCCGCAAAGGCCATTCTTCTTCATCCCCTCATTCTAGCCGTCTCGATTCTCGTCTTTTTAACCAGCGTGAAACTGTTATACACCGGCTCACTGAGCGATATGGTCCTTATGATGGCTTCGTGGGTCGGGTTCAGCGCCGTCGCCCTACTTATAATTAAATGCATGATACATAGATATTTAGAGGTCATCGAAAGAGTGGGAAGCTGGACATGGTTATCAGAAAGCTCCATCCACGGAGCGTCACATAAGCGGGATGAGATACTCGTTGCCAAGGAAAATGGCCAAGTGGTTGGAGTGCTTGTCTTGAGAATCGCAAAGGCGATGACTTCTCCAGGCATACCCGGGGTGCGGCCAAGGTCACTAAGGCGAAAGAGCTCCGCAAGATGGACGGGCATCATTCGCGCGTGGACTGTTAAACGGACACATCGCTCCCAGGGGACGGGAACCCGCCTTCTGACGGACGTTGTGGCCAACTGCAGACTGCGTGCTTTGGACGGGCCGATTTTCGCCGACGATCATGCCAACTCGGCGAAGCTTTTGCCCAGGGTGTTTAATTCTGTGTTTGAGAAGCAGGAGAAGTGGGCTCGGGCATTCTTGGAGCAGATTATAATTGCCGAAAGGGGGTCGTTGAGGTCACACGGACGATGATGACCTTGTAACGCCCCCTGATTGCGGGCATCTTTTTTTTTTTTTTTTTTTT
The DNA here is from genome assembly GCA_001430935.1 of Amauroascus verrucosus. NCBI lineage: Eukaryota > Fungi > Ascomycota > Eurotiomycetes > Onygenales > Onygenaceae > Amauroascus > Amauroascus verrucosus. Next base: position 150,200 of record LJPJ01000186.1, read on the forward strand.
TTTCCCTGGACAGAGTCGCTCTTACATTTGGGAATGGGGGAAAATGGATATATGAGTGATGCTTTTCCCCTTTTTTTCTTTTTGGCCTTTTTGGGCGGACGCGAACTTCGATTTCAAAAGATGATGTTTAAGTGCAAATGATATACCCTGAGTTAGCGAGATACCAATTTTTGATATATGTACTTTGTGCGACTGGCCGGCAATCTATATTGAAATAAATTATAAATCAAATTGATAATCCTCAAAAAAATTCCATCCGTCACCCGTCACGCGACTTTGTCACTTTAACGGCTAATCCTCCGATCAGGGATATATTCGATATCGATACCTTGACGATGTTGTGTCAAAAGCCGCATCTACCCTTGGCCTACCTGCTCTTCCTCTTCCGATGAGCAACGGAACCGTGTTTCAGAGTAATGGGGACTTTTAGCATGACGCCGTGTTGTTGTTTTTTCCTTTTTTTCTTCCCCCCTAGTTTTCAAGGGGCCCCCTGGATTTCCCCGGCGATCATCACCCTTGCTCGCAGAATGGCTGTAACTTACCACTGCGCTTGGAGGACAGCCGCATTTCCAATTAGTGCTTCGCCTTCGACTCTAGATACTCCCTACTGCCCGCCTAAAGGACTGAAGAAGTATGATCTCAGAAGCCACTGCCTGGAGGTCAGTGTCCTTGGGGGGGGGGGAGGTTTTGGTCTTGGATTTCCACCCCACAAGCCATGCTAGAATGATCTAATCGGCATCATCCCTCTTCATCGGCAATCTTACAGGCAAACAGTCATACATCTGAGTAGCCTTTTTTTTTTTTTTCTCACCGGATCTCGTCATAATACCCTACCACCACGTTGAGGTAGCAGTGATGCTTCAGGTTAAGGTGTAACACACAGGAGGATATCTCGGATCCCCCAGGTTTTTAGCAATATCAATCAATACTTTGCGTCGATTCAAATTAGAATCACAGCAACGACAAATATTGAAAGCCCGAGTTAGTGGTATACCAAAAGCCTTTTAAACCATGGGTTCTCACGGGAGGTTCCATATGGTAGTTAACTTGTAGTTAATACTTCTTGACCGCGTGAAAATCAAGGTACATGGCCACGTAATTCACCAAATGTCTGAAGTCCAAGGACCAAGGGATTTTTCTTTTTGCTTCTTTTTTAACAGACTTCAGTCACCAAGCAACTTGCGTGCTAGTCAACGCAGCAGTTTTTCAATGCTGAAAGGGCATTTTACGAATCTATCATAATACTGTTGGCACTTCTCCGATGGAACAAGATTGTTTCAGGCTTCATCATACACTCTTTCAATAAGCACGCGTCCTTTCGTTGCAGCGTATATACACGCCTCTCCGGGTAGTTGTTTTAATATACTCCTATCTTTTTAAGCCAAACAAATGATTTAGTTAAGCGTCATGGTAGCGCCGAAGCCATAAATCGGGGATCCGATCTGCAAAAAAGACAAGCTTCGTTAGCGAAAATGCCAGTGAAGGGTAAACATCGCAAAGGCCAACAAAATATCACGAACGAGCCACTTACTCGTTGAAGAACATAAACAACCTTTCCGCCAAATCCGCAATAATTAGAATCATCTGGTTGGCATCCAGGAGATCGATATAACTTACATCGCGAGTAGTAACAGTCTGGCATCAATCCATATAGTTAGCTGCAATAGAATCCTCTTCGCCGCCGCAAAATGCAATAACGGGCTTACTTTTCTTTTATTGGAGTGTGACCCTCCAGATTCAACGACGTCGACCAGCTGGCCAATGATCTAAAGTAGCGAGAACATGAGAGGTCGTCCAATCACAATGTTCTTGTATGTTTTATGGTTAAGGGTTGAGTGTCGAGCATATTTACCATATTCAATCTTTCCAAGACAACTCCTCTCATATTATCATAGATACTTTTCTGTATGCGTTTCACTCCGCCACGTCTGGCAAGACGACTGCATCAATAGAACCAGTAGTAAGCAAGCCAGACGTCAATCCATAAGCCTAATGGAGTAGAAGAAGTGATTGTTTCTCCACTGGACGGGGTAAGAAATCAATTTGATGTACCGAATGGCAGGACGCGCTGTGTTTATCACTGGTATTAGCACGACTATCAAAATGAAGTGAGAATGGAAATATAATTGCACTCACTAATACCCGCGAGGTTGTCCCGAGGACGCTTGCGGCTACATATCGGGAAGAAAGTATTTTAGCGGAATCCCCTAGCCTTTTCACCTGGCCGTAGCCCATGATATTATGTAGCTCGGCTCACATAGGGCTGAACCGGTAGGAAAGGCTCGAATAGGCTAGTGAGGAGTTTCAACTTACTGCCGACGAGGGACGAATGCATCCATTCCGCTCAACGGAGATTTTCTTGGGCGATACATGACCAGGGATATGATTTCAATGGGTAGATGAAAAGAGAAGGGCGGGCAAGAAAGGGTGAGAAGAGATAGTCGCAATGACCGAAGTGTTGCTTAGAAATGTGTTGATGGCCATTGAGGAGGCCTTCGGCCGATCAACCCAATACATTTGGTCAAACTTCTTGTAGAGAAATGGAGCCAACCAGAAGCAAATTGACTTGGCAAATTATGTATCATTGAAGGACAATTAGATCTCATTGCCTGGAGATCTGTATGTTCACTAGGATTAAAAAATACTCTAATAATGGTAAAAGCGAACGGATTTGCTTCGCCCCATCCATACCAAAAGCAACTCCAACGCCAGTCCAAGTAGCCAAAAAGATGGAACCGAGTGGGTTTTCTAAGTCCTCTAAGAGATAAAGGTTGCTTCGGAATATAGAGTTCCTTCTTCAGTGGACTCAACGTCTCCAACTTGAAGCTTCAGACTCAGCTTCTCCGGAGGGGAATACTACGTCGCACAAGTTAGTATTCGACCATTTATTAGAAGAGTCTAGGAGAGATGAAGTCATTGGTGATTCGAACCTGGTAGATATATGGTTTGGTGCCTGCGACGCTGCCAACGATGGACTTAATAAAGCCAGGGACTTCCGCCATGACATCGACTCGGTCGAGCCTAGTCCCGAGGGGTCCTTCAAGGACGGCAGTAACATCTTGACCATCTTTTGTTCGACCAGACCATGTGTATTTGATAGCTTTTGGCTCTGGCCAATCATTGTCTGAGTCTTTGATGGTTTCCAGATGCAACGTCGTGTTTGCAGCACCGGCACAAATGATTTCTCCATTCTGCACAATTCCTCCAACGTTAACAATAGTCGATCCATACGAGGGTGGAGTGGTGTATTCCATAATGAACGCGGAGTATGTAGGGCCTTGGAAGTTGGCAAAATTCCACCTGGCAGCTAAAAGTATGGGTGAGCAAAACACAAAGTGCTAGTAGGTAAAGCATGACAAAAATACCTAGGTGATGAGGTTTCATTCCCTGCAACGCATGAACAAAGAAGCCCCTTCCGTTACAGTTTATCTCCTGATCGGGAGTTATAATTGACCCTTCTACCTTGCATTGCGGCCAGAACGCATGTCGCATACTACCCCAGGGCTTCTCAGGGTCGGTGCCAAAATTCGAGGTGCCGTCGTTGCCAGCAACAAATCCTGGGGCCGCGCGGGTCACGGTGAGATTGACGAGACTATTCTCGTTAAGAGCGGACTTGATAGTGTAAGAGGCACCATCCTCACTGAGGGTCACAGCAACGTTATCACCGCCGAACGAGAGCAAATCCTCGTCGAAGAGGTGATTGTTGATGTGATCAGAATACCATTTGTGTGGGGTTTTCTGGTCTGTGGAGTAAAGCTTGGTGTTGAAATGACATGTGGTATGAAGACCGCTACAAGAAAGGCACACTGTTCAGCATACAACTTGGCTAAAGGGCCCAAGTACTCCTTGAAGAATCCTCACGCGACATTGCTATAAATCACCTGGACCATCGCCAGATCACTATTGTCAGACATGATATAGAATGTCTGAGTTTCCACACAAGTGGACTGCATGGCTTTCCATTTTAAGTCATCCTTTGTCAACTCGGAATACGGAGTTGCCTTTGCCTGTTCAGCAACAGACTGGATGGCAGTGGGCCCATAGATGGGCTCTTGGGTGCCAGCGACCGTGGCTAAACTAATTAGGACGTAGGTCCAATTAGTCTCCCAGTAAACACGAGCTAGTCTTTGACGCAAAGGTACACTTACGTTGACTTTAGCCAGTTCATAGTGGTGGGTGTTAGGTCTTCCGGTAATTACTGAGGAACTTCGGGAGGGTTGGGCAGCGAGGATGTGAGATTTTGGATGGGAAGTCCCAAGTTGATGATGTCGATTCCGAGCTCGGAACAAAGTTGTTCCTTTAAAACCAACGATTGGATGTAGCAAGCGCGACCCGCGGCTAGTTGCTCAAGCGCCCTGCTAAACCACAAAAATCTCCAACAAAACGGATTTGGAAAAGGGCATGAAAACATTTGAATCAGCCGTGTAGCGTGCAGCACGGAATTGGTTCGTCGAATCCTCGAATAATTTTCAACACTTTGGCGAATTATATCAATACATCAAGAAAACCCAAGTGTCGGGGAGGAAATACATCACAATGGCAACCCGAAAAATCGTTCCGACCGATCAGATCGTCAAGTTGATCGTTGGCGCTGGCCAGGCCAGCCCGAGTCCCCCTGTCGGTCCGGCTCTTGGTAGCAAAGGTGTAAAAAGTATGGATTTTTGCAAGGTAGTATATTATCCTTCTCCCTACATCCCGTCTTATTCTCCTGGCTTATTGTTTCCTTTGCCTGATAGGAATTCAATGCCCGGACTGCACACATCAACCCCGGCGTCCCTATTCCCGCTCGAGTAACTGTGCGCCCTGACCGGTCTTTCACCTTCGATCTTCGAACACCAACAACGTCATGGCTGCTGCTCCAAGCTGCAAAAGTCCAAGAGCGAGGTGGCCGTATGCGAGGTGGAGGAAAGCCAGGCCATGAGACTGTCGGCTCTGTGTCTCTAAAGCATGTCTACGAAATCGCCAAAATCAAACAAACGGAGATTAGATTATCTGGGTTAAGCTTGGAAGGATTGTGCAAGAGTGTGATTGCGCAGGCAAAATCGATAGGCCTAGAAGTTGTGCCATGATATTCGGACTGGGGAGTGAGGTTGAATCTACATTATTTCAATTGCATGGCGTTATGGGAAGAAGAGCGAGGATATTCTTGTTTTCTATTATTGGAAATTGTGACGATCTGTACTATATAGGAGCTTCCGCAGTAGACAATGTGTTGTATGATGATATACTATTCTTGCAAAATGATGCATGTATAAAAGTCACCTCGGTTAGCCAAATGAGGCATTTGTTGGCTGGAGTGCAAATGGATATGAGTTGAATAGACATAGTGAGCACAACAGTACGTGAGCCGATATATATACTCGATTTTCAGAGGGCAATGCGTTTTCAAGGAGGTTGAGCGGACTGTTTTTTTATGATGATGGATGATGTCTTGGCCAAGCTTTCCCTGTTTGAGAAATGTTCTAGAATTTGGATTAGTCATCCTCGGCAACTTTTGTCATCACGTGGGTACCACATGATTGGCGGTCTCCCTGGTACGGTAACGCCACCGTAAGATTACCGCGCATCAGCCGCAGCGGTGTACTCCTTGACCCTTTCACCGCAACCCTGCAGCGGTGACGGTGGCTAGAGTACTTGCGTCCAACCCAGTTGCTCTGTAACTGCTCCGTCCCTAACAACTACGTCATTATGTCATAGGCTGAAAAAATGAGAAATTTGGCGCGAATTTAGATCAAAAAGGAATTGAAGTTTTTTCCCCCATCAAGTATTGGGAGAAATAGCTTACATCGGATTTGCAGTCCTTCACTTGCATGGCATTGTGTTGTTGGCGGCTCAGGAAACAGCCTAGCTAACTTGTTAGTCATTATAAAAATTTCGTCGGGTGCAAATTTGGCCGAAAGATCCCTTCGCCCTGCGTCCTAAAATCTCCAGCGATCCTCCCCACTCTGCCCTATCCCGCTAGGATATTGTCCTATTCATCGCAATCTACCAGACAGCAGCCACCGAAAGAGCTTTATGCATACATCCATCTCCCGATTGTGGTGACCCTCAAAGCCCCTTGCACCTTAGAGCTGCCACCACATTATCCGCCATTCCCATATCCTGGGCAGCCACCACCGACCGTCAGCAATCGAATACACCAGTGAACGCAAGGATCACATCTGACAGTTTCCTTGATAACTGCTCTGTTTCCAAGTCTTAGAGGAATTGACTCGGGGATGCGTCAACGAGGGAGAAGTCCTTGGTCGTTTATCCTCTTACTCCAATACCGTGCTCTTACTTGACTGCAGAGAGCTCGAGATTTGAAACCCATCCGCCAGTTCGTAATAATAGTTCCTTTTTTTGTTTCTCCTTTTTTTTTCATCCTTGAATCAGGTCCGAGAGTATTGCAATGCTCACCGTTTAAGATCCTTAGATCCAATCATGTCGGAAACTGCAGCTGATTCCCAACAACCAAAATCTGTCATGGCGACCGCAGGTGATTCGTTACAGCCCAATGCAGGCCAACAAACCGTGCGTTTCGCTTCCAAAAACCAAGAAATTGAGCCCCCGGGCAGTTTTCACACAACCTCTACGTCCACTCACGGACCTCAATCTCCTGAAGGACAACCTGTTGTTCCCTTGCCTCCAGAAACCCGATCGGAGTTACGCGATCTTTCTATTAAACTCCAGAGATCCAGACTTCAGGAGACTAGAATGCAGAATTTTGCTTTTGAACCCGTTGCCCTTCCACCTACAAGAGTACGCGCATTTCTCCTTCGATTCTCCTCACTCGGGATTCTTTTTCAACTCTACCGTCTAGTCGTTTGCAATTTCTTACAATGCTTCCTGATTTCAGCCTTATAGAGCCACACGTTACTAACTTATCAGCTCAGGCCCCGTCTAGAGACTCGACCATGCGCAATCGCGATGGCCCCTCTCCACCTCCTTCCGGGTCGCATTCTCCCGTCCTTGCTCCCCATGATCCTGACCGGATGAGAGAGAGAATCAACCGAGGGTTGATACACTATTCAGACATGACACCACAATCTTCCTTATCAAACGATAATTCGAGCAAGAGCCACGGCTCTCGCTCACCAGCCGGTTACGGTTCGAGGCCTTCATCTTCCGGAGGGCCGACATCGACAAGACCTTCGTCTATGTCTGATATGCCCGCGCCTTCAAGGGAATCTCAACGAAAACCAAAATTTTTCCTTGGGCCTTCTGAGGAAAGTCCACCGTCAACCCCAAAATACGAGATCGGCTCTTCTGCCTCTTCACTCATGGGCTCTGGGGTTGCGGTGCCTCTTGGAGATCAGAACGACCCTTACTCCAGAAACAGAATGCCGCCCCCAGAAACAAATCTATCTCAATTGGACCCAAGATTCATTTTTGGGGGCCTTGATTCAAAACGCCGCCCACACAAATCTCCCTCGTCTAGCCAATTAACACCTGGTTCTGAAAAATCACATGATAGAAAGCTGTTTGGTAAAAAGGAGCACCGTCATCACGAGGGTCATCAAGAGAAACATAAGACCCATGGCTCAATGTCAGAGTTGAAGCGGTTCTTTCGAATGGGCGCAAAACAAAAACGCGGAGAATCACCTGCTTCGATCCATAAGAAACATTCCTCGAGATCTTCAAGCAAAGTTGATCCATTCCGGGCTCATGGTCCTAGTGTTCCGTTCGCTGATGATCATGGACTTCAATCGAAGTATGGGAAATTGGGTCGAGTACTTGGGTCGGGGGCTGGAGGCTCCGTCAGGTTGCTGAAGCGGAATACCGACGGCGTCACGTTTGCTGTTAAGCAATTCCGAGATCGTCATAAATGGGAGACAGAAAAGGAATATGCGAAGAAAGTGACGGCAGAATTCTGTATCGGATCCACTCTGCACCATGGAAATATTATAGAGACCCTCGATATTCTCCATGAGAACAATAACTGGTATGAAGTGATGGAATATGCTCCATATGACCTTTTCGCATGCGTTATGACTGGCAAAATGACACGAGAAGAAATCACATGTGCTTTTCTACAGATTGTCAACGGTGTTACCTATCTCCACAGCATGGGGCTTGCGCATCGGGATCTCAAACTAGACAACGTGGTTGTTAACGATCGCGGGATTATGAAATTGATTGATTTTGGTAGCGCTGTCGTTTTTCGATACCCTTTTGAAACCAACATTGTTCTAGCTTCAGGTATGTCATTTTGTCCATTCAATAGGGTTCGAGCTTCGGATAGAACTCATGCTAATTCCGCTTTCAAGGTGTTGTTGGGTCTGACCCGTATTTGGCTCCGGAAGTTTACGAGGAGAAGAGACGATACGATCCGCGCGCGACAGATATTTGGTCTCTAGCAATAATATTCTGTTGCATGTCTTTGCGCCGATTTCCGTGGAAGCAACCTAAAATAACCGATAATTCGTACAAGCTTTTTGTATCACCACCTTCTCCAGGAACCCCAATCCCTGATGCTTCACCGCGAGATATCGGTCGACCACGACCAAGATCTACGGCAGACTTAGCTTCCGCAGCTCGAGAATCGCAAGGCGATCGCGGACGTTCACCAAGCTCACGACATCATCACCGGCATGGAAGCGGGGTATATCCCTATTCTGATCCCACAATACGAGACCCCAGAAATCTCGAAAACCACCCCCCCAATCATCCAAGTGCATTATCCGAACAACCAACGGCTGCCTTGAAATCTGCCAATCCACCATCACCCCAACAATCCCAACAACATCCGCAGTCGCAATCACAACCATCCGCTCCCAATACCGGCGGCGGACAACGGCAAGAAGTCATCAAAGGACCTTGGAGGCTCCTCCGGCTTTTGCCTCGAGAATCTAGGCAAATTATTGGCCGCATGCTAAAAGTCAACCCCCGTGAAAGGGCTACGCTGGAAGAAGTTCTCTCGGACGAATGGATTCGTAGTAGCGAAGTCTGTAGACAAGAAGAGTCAGGCCAGGTTATCAATGCACCCAACCACAAACATGTTCTGGAACCACCATCCGGAGCCCCGCCGCCGGCGAATAATCACAAGTGATCAGACGCCCGATATTCCCGATACTTGCACAACGTCAAAACTAAAGATTCCACTTTTGAGTTTTCTTTTCTTCTTTTCTTTTTGTATTTAGCTTTTGCGGGCGTTTTCTTAAGAGGAGGCAAGAAATTTTGTCCGTTACAGTATGTGTTCTGCTAACACTTGGTTTAGAAAATTCTGGGGTGGCCGCTTTGCAGATCTGTTGAGTAAAAGGGAGGTCCATTTGTACATGAATACATAAATAGGCTCTGGGAAAACTACACATATAGTATAATTATCTTAAAACAATAAAGACGAAGCAAGGAGAACTGATAGTATGGACGGATAACCATTGTTCTCAAACGCACCGTACACCCCGGTTTTCCACGTTGCATTTAGAACAAACATCAAAGAGCAGGTAAAATAGTCGAATGATCATAGACATATGCGCTAGCATATGGTTTCTTTGCTTCTTCACACGAGTATTTCACTCGAAGAGCCTGTCCGTGAATGAGCTGCTGGTGTTGAGCCTCCAGTGATAGTACCTGGTGTGCTACCATCTTTCTTGCTATTCCCCGTCGATAACATGTCGGTTGATGCATTCAAAATGTTGGTAGGGCTCTTAAGTTCTAGAGGTTTCTCATTTTCTTGTTGTTGCCCCTGGACATTATTGTCTGCTGCCTCTGAGGCGGTAGGTTCACCATTGGTAGCAGATCCATGAGAATCCTTCTCGATATGTAATGGGATCTCGCGTTTTCCATTTGCTTTGTAGTAGAGAATCATATCATTGCCTGCTCGCCAGATATGTGTCCGCATTGTTAATAAGGTCATGTTAGGTGTAATTAACTGTTGCAAAACGTTAAAAAAAGTCTTTTAGAATAGAACAAGTTCAGATATATGGGGCAAGTTGACGTACTATATTCTGGCAATACAGCTCCAAATATTCTTCCGGTTTCATTGAGTTCTCATCCGAACTATCGGGGTTATACTGAGAGTCGATCCGCTCTGCAACATAGGCAAGAATCTTCTTTGCACGAAGCATCCGATTGGCGCTCAAGCGAGAATTATTTGCATTCCTTGTTATGACGTCAATCAGTTCTTCATGCGTTGTTGACAGAGTCGAGTTTCCGAAGATGCTGATTAAATGGTCTATGATACTTATGAAAAGAGAAAAAGAAAGAAGATAAGAGAAAAAAGAGATATAGAATTATAAATCGAGTAGGAAGGTAATAGGCAATAGGAAAAATAGCAAAATCTTACGGATCGATAGCTTCAGGTAAGAGGTCCTTGTAAGGCTTGACGGAAAACGTAATTTTGACAAGATCTGCTTCCATTTTATTCTGCGCCATCGTCAGCATTGACCCCAAGATGGCGACGGTTGTTTCGTCAGTCGAATCGAGTTTACTAACCTCCAAAAGCAGGCGTGCGAGCCATAACGGTGCGACCCTCTCCAGTTCATCGACATCTCGGCTAATAGTTGCTACGGTTCCCCGGTAGATATCATGAGCAACTGCAGTGGATGGCCCATCTTCTTGAATGATAACCGGTGTATTTGGTGGGAGCAATATCGTTGGCGTTTCGTTTTCAGGAATTGATGTGATCTTCGATTGTAGCTGCTGGTCCGGCTCTAGTGCCGCCTTCGTCTCGTAATCGGCTCTAAAAGCATTTATGACAGCACGAAACGTTTCGTCAGGCGCCTTTTCCTTTTCCTTTTCCTTTTCTAAGCCCTTACCCTTTTCCGAAGAGCCATCTGATTCTTCTGGTTTTTCCTCCATAATTGGCTTTGTCTCGGTCGAGGTTCTTCCTAGCTTTTTCGGGAAAGACATCTGGAATTTCTTGCCAAATATGGAGCCCCCGCGTTTTAGCTTCTCTTCTTTCTCTGGTTCTACTGTAGAAGTCAGAGGCGGATCCGGTGGCGTGGTTTCTTCAGTTGCTGATGGAGTCTTCATAGTTGAACCTGGTGAATCCACAGATGGGCGGCCCAGATTAGAAAAGAAATAGCTATCAGACCCAGGGCGGTCGGTTCCAGTCCCAGTATGCTCGCCGATTGATGAGCTTACAGGCCCTGGGGCACAATTTCCGGGCACGCCGGTCGAAATGGGTGCTGGTGTCGCAATACCAATAGAAATTCCTGGTGTCATAGCTGTGGCTTGAGAGTCATTTGTACCTCGAGGTCCTTTTACTGGCGAACCTAGTAACCTTCCTGGTTCAGAAGGGTGAGCGTCAACAGGAGGAATCTCTATGGAACTAGGAGCATCTAGCCGCGTTTTACGCGTTGCATCTTGTATTTTAGCTTGGAGTGCAGTCCGAAACTCAGCGTCTCTTCGTATCTCTTCATCAACAAGACCAGCGAATAGGTATCGGAGAACCCATTTTCCTAAATTAACTACAACCGCAAAAACAAAAAGTTAGACGTCGCAGTGTATCTGGATTGGTGGATACATACTTCTCTGGTCTTCCCTAAATATGGTTAAGTCCGGCAAGCCTGATTCATCAGCATACATCTCCCCATCGAAACATCGACGAGGTTCTAGTATAACGGATAGCTTTCCTGTCCGAGTGTGCAAAGTGCACCAATTCGCAATTGCCTTGGCGGTGTTGAGCCTTACAGCGATGTCATCTAAATGACCTTTTCCGAATGACTCTATTGGAACGCACTTCGGAAAAGTCAGCATCTTGCCTTGTAATGAATAACCATGTCGGTTGACTTACTCTCAAGAGATCCCACAAGACAACTTCACCAGCTGTATCTTTAGTAAGAGCGCGCGTCCTATCGTTCAGCATCATGTGCTTAATCAGCCCGTTCTTGCCTTCGATTGTCTCCTTCGGTTGATTCTGGGTAGGTGCAAATGTTTCAGGTTGTTCATCTGTAGAGGCGTTGGACATGACCAGAACGGATGAATGAGAAACCTTTAATTTATCGGTCCCAGCTGATTCGCTGCGTTGAGAAGCTGTGCTCGCCGCGTGGCGATGAAATCTCTGTGGCGATGCACCGCTGTTAATGTCTGTAGTATCGACGTCGTTCCAGCGATTAATACTGGACTTCAGCGTAGCTGTCCAAATGTAATCGTGAGAAGCAATTACTTTGAAAACTCCTTCGTTTTCTTGTAAGGCAGCTACGCAAACACCTTGATCCACATCAGCTGCGTCTCTGGTGTCAGTTTTTGCTACTATGCCGGCTCGGTCACTCGAGTAAAATACAGAGAGTTGAGGGTGATCTGAATACAATGACCAGACACTCTCGTTGTGCATGGTCAGAGTGTGCATACATCTTCCCGCCGTAATCGACCATACCTTGATTGTTTGGTCAGAGGATGCTGTAATGATCGTGTTTGCATCTTCGTTAATCAGAATACCCCGAACGTTGTCTGTATGCCCAACAAACTTGGTTGCGAGTTTTCCAGAATTAGCGTCCCATATCCGAACAACACTGTCGGGCCCGCCACTAGCAAGTATAGACCCTTTCGCACATAGAGCATAGACTGAGCCCTTTTGCGTCCTACCATCTTCCGAAACGTCGATCCTCAATTTTTCTCCGCCACCATTTAAATCCCAAACATAGATTTTATGGTCCAGCCCGCCGGAAGCAACCCAGTCAGCATGAGATCGGGGGGAAGCCAGGCACTTGACATAGTCGCTATGTCTTCCAATGGACGGTGGTATATTCAAATCCTCAGAGTCCTGTCTCCATACTCTGACGGTGGTGTCTGAGGATCCGGACACGAGTGCAGAATTACTCTGAGTAAGGATGATATCATTGATCCAATGGGTATGGGCTTGGACCTGACGGCGAAACGTAGTTTGTCCCACGGCACTAGAACCTGATACTGTGCGTTGAGAACTTCTGTCTAGCGAAGGATACGACGAAGAGTTTCGAGAATGGAAATTGAGGTGCAAATCCCAACCACATATCACACCATCACGACCGGCTGAGTATCTGTTGGTCAAATGAGCCAAGGGGACAATTGTTGTTGGGGTGCCATGGCAAGGACGATGCGGTTGCCAGGCGGCGACAAACTCACAGAATCGAGCGCTCAGGGTCGACAGCGAGACCGTTAACTCCTAGACGGTGCCCCCCGGGGCCATCGGGCATAGGCAGCTCTAGATAAAAGACATTAACCGTAAGCCTAGAGCAAGAGTATTGGATTGATAGGTTATTCCTGGGGGTCACATACCATAGCTGACTCGCTGGATAGGTTTCCTCGCCATCCAAAGCGAGGTGGGTTGTGCAGGGATAGTTCACTCAATATAGGAGGGGATACAAGGCGGATGACAACCAATGAACAGCTTCGAGATGAAGGCGAAGCGTATACGTGGCGTCAAACAGGCTAGAAGACGCCATAGACTTGCCTCCCGCTTGGTGTTGGGTGTTGACGCTCTTGAGTAGGCGCGAAGTGTGGGGAGGAACCTTATTTAAGCATAGATTAGGTTCGCGGGTATTGTACGATACGCTGCCGATACGCCCAGATTACACCAGAAAGTCGGCTATTCGACGTCATAAATGAGTGGTATTACTAGCTGGTTACAAACCGATCGTGTATTGAGGAAAGGGGGAGCAATTTTTTTGTGATTATTCCTTTCACCATGGGAAGAGTAGGTCCCGGTATTCGGGTCTTTGTTGCTGAGGTTTGCCTTGGAGTCCGAGGATATCTCCATGCTCATCCAGATGACTCTCTTGTGGCTCACTTATTAGTTTGGTTCTTGGTACCCAATGTTATCTTTTGCGGACAGCCACCGGACATCAGTACCAGGTTTTAGTGAACTTGCAGATCTTCAACAGCTTCCACACATCCCAGTCTGATAGCCACAAACACCTACTCCATATGTGAATGGAGACTTCTCCCACGAAACCGTGCTCCTAATACAGGTAAAGGTCCAAACTCTCCAACTCTCGTGGTATATGAATGAATGCCTGCACTATACCTTGATATCAGGCCCATAAATAGTATTGTCGAAGCTACCTGGTTCCATTTGGGCTCCATCCTCATTGTGTGTATTTAGGATCATTCATTGTCTCATGGCTCGGCATTGATTACACTTGCACTTTCCAGACCGCTGTGTGTATGCACGCGCATCGGAAGATCTATATCTGTCACATTGATAAACTAGGTGGCTACCGAAGACAGTAACATCTACAATCACAAGAGACACAAAATTTGACTAGCGGGACCTATTTAATCTTATACAGTTGAAAATAATTATTGACAAAAGAGCGGCCTTTCAATGAAGCGATACGTTTTCGCAATCGGCCTTGTTTCTGATGGGGGCCTGTGAGACCTCGAGTTATACGCCCATCATACAATGAATTGCAATTGCTGAACAAACAAGATTGACAACTATCAGCGGTCAGACTGTCGCCAACACAATGGGCCCAGGCGCTAAACCTAGCGACGCCATGCTGATTAACGCATTGGAAAAAAGGCATATTTCGCAGATGGTATGATGTTTGATTGGACCAGGCAGCAAGATTTCCAGTACCTTGTATCCTAACATTCTCATGAAATCGGTACGCCTATAAGTTACGCCTGTAGTCCAAAGATCCTCGGAGAAGCTGTCCGCCATTTCTCAGGCCCATAGCGGTGCGATCGTCAGGTTAAATGGGGAAAAAGAAATTCTTAGTGCCTGACTGAAGCCATACAATTCAAAGACCCTGCATGGCCATGCGAAAGTAGTTACTCTCGGCTTCAAAAGAAAGTATATAAGACCACGCTCCCAGCAACGAGCCAGTGCACTTTCTTGACATCGAGCTCAGGCAAGCAAAGAGTCCAAAAGAACTATTTAAAAGTGCGTATGCCTGATTCCTCCCCTTTTTCCTGCCATTTCCTGACATGAAATAGCTCTATCGGTCATCCTAGATACCATATCCCTTGAACAGCGAAGCGTCCCTACCTTACGACAATGAAGTTTATCTGCTCTATGCTCTTCCTTCTCCTTGCTCCAGGATACTTTGCCGCTCCACAGCCTGCTTCCGACGTAGCCCTCGAAGTCGAACAAGCAGAAGAACCAGGAATGCTACCTAGAGACACGGCCCGTTGCCCCTGTGCCAACCCTGACATCTGCTGCCGGAGGTTTGGAAGCTGCTGCAGAAAATGATCGCGAAGTTGAGCATCCTAAACTCCAATATGTTAATATTCTTGTAAGTTTTGAGTTAACTCACTAATTCATATTTACTTCGGACACTAACGTATATACAAACGAGCACGTAGCTCCGGTATTGTTTCATGGCCAAACGCTGCTGAATGGGTTAGATTATTGTGAAGCCAAATTTTATGCCATTTTCAACATGTCCTATCTAGAAGGAAATGTTGAATTCTGACGTTTTCCCTCTCTTTCAGCCTTGATAACTACAAGAATCTAGCGCAACTAGTCCATAGTATTTTGTGTGGGCCCCCCGTACTGTGAAGAGTTTTATAGACACTCGGGAATAAAATAACAAGTTATCATTGAGGTTTTGAATGGACCATTTCATGAATAAAGATGAGGTGTGTTTGACTGTACACAGACGCGTTTGTCCTTCCCAAGTATGTAGATATGTACGCGGGCATAAATTCTTTCCTATGAATGGGCTTGCTAGCGGAGATACGCCATGTTCTACCGAACTGAGGAGAAACAAAAGAAAAAATAAGAAAAAAGAAAATTGACCAGTCAGGTTTACGGGTGTGATACCTCAATCCCAATCCATTGCTATGTGGTTGTGCATCTTAGACATGTGGTACTCATGTTGTGTGTTGTATCAATCAGTGAACTGGTGGCTGAGAATAGGGGGTTTCTTCCAATGCCAACCAACTGCCCAAAGAGGCCTAACGATTAAATTCACTAGTGATTTCGAGCCAACATGGCTAAATATAACTAACCGATATACTTTTTACATATAGTCAACTGTGAACGATTAGAGTGATCCCCCTACTCTACTAAGCTCTATTGAAAGCTTCGTCCACAGGGGAAAGAATATTAATGTCACTCTTCGCCCAACATAGTTAACTATCTTGTAACACAGTAAATCTCGGCTCCGTGAAATAGCAGAGTTGGCCGGTAGACACACGCATGAGGTCATGTAACTTGGGTACCTACTGACTCAATGTAGCATTTCGACAATCAACATGTACAGTACATACATACTTGTTATTAAGATGCCCGAGATCTGCGAAGTGCTAAGGCCGCGGGCCACGGCTCACGGATAAAGCCCAGGCCCTGCAAGTACAATACATACATTCGAGATGCTGAGTCTGAGCGCAATGCATAGTAACTAGCCGAAGGAGATCCCAAATGATAATAACTATCCATATGATGCTGTGACATTTTCGATAAAATCCACATGGCCATCGCGGTTCTGGATCAGGTTGTGCAAAAATTACACAAGAAGCAAACAACTGATACATACATTGCCCGATGCGTAACCATGTAACAATAGCATTGATCTGTGTGAACTCTCCCGTCAACCGCATTAGCAACTGACCATATCATCGGTAGTGGCAGGCAATCTGGAAAAGGCGTGGAACCAATCCCTAGTTTTATGGGCTACGTCTACAAAGACATGAAGAAAAAGGAAAGTAAAGAGCTTTGAGGGAAAAGAAACTGAAGTAGCCCGTCATCTTCGTTTAATGGTACTCTTCTAGCACTGTGATAATCGTGCTCATATTTGCCATTCGGCACACCCGTGAGATACATACATATGGAGCGCACAGACTTACTACAATGTATATCTAAAGTCAGTATCTTCGCCAATGATTTTCTCACCCCGATCAGCTTTCTTATTCTCAGCTTTGAAATATAAAGTGAGAATTCCAGTACACATCATAATGAGCCCTGCGGCACTAGGTGGTTGTCAGAGAGGTCAGTGGTACATCCTCTTGAATAAAGAGAGGCAAGTAATTCAACAACGAATAGAAAGCTTACACAATGCATGCGATCATCCCAGGCAAGTAGTCAGGTCGATCTTGGCTCCGAAACACAAGACTCCCTGCGATTCCACCAATGCCTCCGAACCCAGTCAATGTTGCTGAGCAAAAAGCGCGCTTCCACTGCCCCCGAATGTTATTTGCCTAATACGCGCGATTAGATACAATTATTATTTGAAAGGCATAATTGGATTGTACCTGATATGCCATTATGGCCGGAACGTTCGCATTGGCACCTGCAACGGCAATGAATACGCCGAAGTATCTGACTGCGTTATTCGAATGGAAACCCATAATTGGTAAACCAATAAGTAAGATTATACAATTCGCGAGTATGACAGGAGCCCGAGTTCGGTAGCGATCACCAACCCATGATGTCGCAAACATTAACATTGCGGAGAATACGTATGGGGGCGCAATGAGGCATTGAGAAGCGGCGAGACTGAATCCCAAATTATCTCGTAGAATGATAGGCAGAAAAACTACTCTTGTTAGCAAGTTTGCGTGAGGTTATACTAGCATGGTATGAACTGCAGTGACACTTACATGCAAAAGCATAAGTGACAGTGGTGAGACAGCTGAAGTTTGTTAAATCTTTGCTGGCTCAAAGTCGGTGAAAGTTCCTTACCAAAACATGAATGCAAACACCCATATTTCAAAATCTCGGGCCGGTTTGAGGAACCGCAACAGCGAAAATTCCTCGGCTTCCACGTCTCCTCTATCCTCGTTCAGACGGTCGATAACGTATTGGCATTCGTGAGGCTTTAGGAATCGGAACGAAGGCTTGATCATCTCCTGGTCTGGGAACCGGATGATAAACGAATATGCGAACAGTGCAATTGCACAGGTGATCTTATCCGGAATAAGTTTCACAAAGAGCCAGACCCGACAGCTTGGTAGTACTTACAACACCCTCCATAATGAAAATCCTGGTATTGATTAGTCAAAGATAAAGCAAAAGCTGATAAAAGACTACTTACCATCTCCAGCCACGAATACCTTGGACACCTTCCATTTGCATTAAGCCATATGCGAGAATTCCTGAGAGTGCCGATGCAAGACTACCAATCAAGTAGAATACGGAATAACGCCGTGCAACCTCAACTAGCACATATTAGCCTTGAGGACAATGTGAGAGAAAATGGAACTCAAAGGGAAGACTTACACCGCGTATACCAGGTGGATAAGAGGTAAACGCACCCGGGGAAGAAGCCTGCCTCCAGGATTCCAAGCACGAGTCTTAGACCAATAGCTGCAGTCCATTCGTTTATGAAACCCAAGCCAATAACAAGGCATCCCCATAGAAAGCATATGCCTGGTAAGAATATCCGAGGGCCAACCTTGCGGCATATCACCGTCATAGGAGACTGGAAAACGACGTATGTAATGAAAAAGCACAGCGTGATGAGACTGTAACGATATCCCTCTAACAGGGAAAGGTCCTTTCTCATGCCCGCTATAGCAGCATTTGACACGTTCTTTCGATCCATCAATGATATACCGTACATGAAACCCAAGGCCGGAATAAGCCGCAAGTCAATTCGACGGCGCAAGGAAGCGGCTTGCTTTGGCGTAAAGCTCTCAAGTCTCTCATTAATATCCTCATCAAGCTTAGCACCATCCTCTATATGAAGAGGGGAAAGCTTTTCTTCTGTTGGTGTTGTTTGGGAAGCCATACTTTGGTACGATGATTGTCATCTGATAATTGAGCCAAAAAAAAAAAAAAGCACGAAATAAAAATCAAAACCAAACAATTAATTGTCAAACATAGCACGGATGGTGGTGGTTTATGTACAGCATCGCCTTCTTAGTAGCCAGAAAAATCTAGAAGCTTGCCAGTCATAGACTCTGAGCATGGACACCATCTTCGTATCGCGAAGCAAGAGGAGAGTAGTAGGATGCCTAGAAATTAGCTGTCTGGGCACAACCAGAGCTTATGACCACTGTAAGCTCAATCGGTGCAGCTGAATGAGTCGATAGTCAAGAATTGCTCCTTTTTTTCTAGCGCTAAGATCATGGAACGCCTCTCCGGCGCCTCTCCGCAGCGTCTCCAAGTTCTTGGCATAGGCTTGGCGCTGATCGGCGTGGGCACGGGAAGCAGGGCGGAGGACGCGGGGTAGATGAGGAGAAGATATACACAAGTGAACCGAGGGCTCTGGTCGGAATGACTCGGTGCCGACGGGACAGGCTTTCGGGAGTCTGGTATGTGCACTCCTCGATAGAGTGCCATCACTGGATCCTAATTTCAAAGAAACGTGATAATCAAACGGCCCTTAAAAGATTCCTAACCTCAGAAACCAGTATATACCTCAGCATCCAAAGTCCGTGGTCGCTTGGGGTTCTCGCAACCGTTTCTTGCATGTATATCGAAGTGTGAAAGCGAATTGCCGCCGCTCGCACCTCTCAATCCCACGGCAAAAGCAATTCCGCGGGCATCTAAATAGGCTTGGATGTTCCAGGTCAAGCCTTGCTTAGCTTTCTAGGTAGCTCTTGGATGATAAATTCGGCTTTTCGAGGTTGTGCCCGTAGTATTAGGGACTGTGCTAAGTTTTACTTGGCATTTGAAAGTCATGAGAGTTTCGGACGCCCATTGTGGTTGATCAAGCTCAGGGAATACTTGTCATGATGACAAGCGAGGTTACTACTAACTTCATTTGGAGGCAGTAATCCGGTTTCATTTGTGCCAGGCAGTATCCTTCGGGCTGGGAGTCTATTCCTCCTTTCTGGATAGCCTTAATTTCCCTCGTCCATTCCCAATAAGTAAGCCACTCGAAGGGCCGTGGCTGCTCCACCCAAATGCGGGACTGTATTGAATGCATCTTCCACGAGTTCATCCCGTTATCGAGGGTCGTAGTAATAGCAGCGTAAAGGTAGAGAATTTGGAATCTAAAACGGCTACACTTGAATTTTGCCATACTACTCTGTGTAGTGAATGGTAATAGCGGGCTCTCTGGGCCCAAGCAAGCAGGGTAGATTGCAGTTTGTAATCGTACACTGAAGCCTTCAAGCTTTGCCCAACCCCAGGTACTTTTTCAATCGGAGTGAATAACTAGTTGATCCGAAGCCTTAGGAGCCAGTTACCTAGTTAACCTTGTTCGTTCCCTAAAGTCTTGGCATCAACATGGCGACTAATGTCAATTATAGCAAAAGAATTAATAGTGACCGGATGGAGATACTATTGAGACATCATCTCCAACTCTTCACCTAGTCTGCGTTCATATCACCCCGCAGAATATTGAGGGGTTCCCAGACTTCTACTTAGAACTGCCCCTAAAGCTGCAGGATCGATTCCAGAGCTAGTTACAGAGCCTATCAGTTGACAAGGAGAATCTTGCGAGTTGATTCAAACGGCCACTTATCGCCAAGAGGGCCAGTCTTGCCGAACCATGACTCCTTCACCTGTTTTTGCGTACACAGCCTTGGTTAAAGAAGTGGCAACAATATGAAAAAGCAAGATCGCACAATTGAGGGAGTTCTGGCCCGATTTCGGCCTCGTATAGCTGGATAGGTCATGCTGCCAGCTTGTCTTGTTAGTGGGCCTTTTGTTAGCAATACTGCTTTGAGTTTGCTCGGTTCTTGGGCTTCTGAGCAAGGCGATTTATGGAATGCTCCAAGATATACCTTTATGCCTTGTTTGATTGGATTTGGCGTATGAGAGACACCTTTATGGTGGTGGCTTGAAGACACGTTTTTCGGCCACGCGCAAATCTTCAATGTGACCAAGGTACCCTGAAAGGCCGAGGCCCGTCATTTGAAATAAGGATTCAGATTACAAGCTTATTGCAAAACCCAGCGTGCATATCGTACAAGACACATGGGCATAAGAAGGGTGGCCATGTCAAATTCTGCCCAAGACAAGCCATAAATTACCCTCACAAATCCATTTCCTGGCGTTGCTTTTCGAGTTTTCGGCTTTCCAGCAAATTCCACGCCCGCTGATAACTTCCAAGGAAAACTGCTCCCCCAATCCCAATCCAAGCAACACGGGGCCCAATTCCTCTCCAAAACGCACCAAACCCTTCGTCTCTCCAAATTCCTTGTACCACGTCTCTTACCCTAATTTTGTCCACTCCGTCGCTACTTCCACCTCTTCTCGCCAACATAACTCTCGTTTTTACTACATCAAGCGGGGTCGTTAAACCGGCAGAAATGGCGCCAGCAATACTCCCAAAAAAGGCACTCGAAGTCGCCGAGACAGGAGCCGTGGGATCAGACTGGTGCTTCCATGATGCATAAGCGTCCTTCATTCCTTCCCACATTGTAAACTGTAAAATAGTGAATGGAATTTCACGCGAAATGGTAATTGCTGTCCCCCGGTATAATTCGCGAAAAACCAGTGTCCATTTTCCTTTACCTCCACCCGGTAAATCGCCGTGTCGCAGGGAGAGAATATCTTTGAGTGCAAGCAATGTAGAACCGCCAAATAACCCCGCCTGAGCCCGCTGTTTAATCACTTCTGTGGGTACCCTCACTGCACAAGCAGCTACCTCCCCTAGAGATGAGGCGACGGAGTGTGTGAAAATGGCATGTTGCCATGAGGGTGGCGTACTTTCGGTTGAATGAGGAGATGAAAGGAGGAGTCGCTTCACCCCATCATAAACTACGAAAAAACTCGCAGCGGATGGCGCGGACCCAAGGAGCACGGATGGCAAGCCGGCATAGATGCCTCGGAAAGTCTGGCGAAGTAAAGGTAGGCCGCTTTTGGCCGATGGAGCTGAATTCGAGTTACCTTGGCGGTTTCTAGCCTGTTGGAGTCTGGTTTTAATAGTATCGAGAGGAAAGAGGGAAACATCGACTGTAAGACCTGCCACTGCTCCGGCCTAACCATACTGGTGTTAGCAAATATATCATTTACAGTTGGAAGCGGTAGAAAGCAGGATATCATGTTAATTTGCAGTTCAGCACGTACCAAAAGGGATCTCGTCCAGAGAGAGGGTACTATGGCCTGTGACGCATCCTCACGGGGATGGTCGACAGCTTCCATTGGCGAACAACGAGTGAATATCACGTAGTTATTCTATCGAAACACATGCTGTCCAGAGCCGAAACGAACCAACGATAGGTTAATTCATGGTGAAGCAGATCCCACGGTTCTTCTAGACTTGTGGAGAGTTGAAGTTGAAGAGATTTAGTTAAGTTCCGAAAGCTTCCAACGTCATTCGGCAACCCGAAAACGTCCTTCTCCTCGTTTGGACGGAAACCCCCATCAAAACAATTGAGAAAAGATTTCCCGTCCATACGGAATGCTGCTCTAGAAATACGGCAATAATATCCTGGCTCGAATCTTCATGGGAACAATTCCTCCGCTCCCAAACGCGCGCTAAACAGCGGAATCGCCATCGCGCTCAACTTACTAGGCTAGTTAATGAAAGCCGCTTACTAAGCTAGAATTCCGTTAAATCCCGCCAGCGTTTTAGGGCGAAATACCTGAAAGAGACGGTAAATTGTTTATTCAACTTTTCCCAATGGTAGAGAAATTTTGCTGAGCAAGGCAGAATGTATCTTCTTATTTGTAGAAAGGGAATCTTCTGGTTATGACATTGAGACTCAATTATGGTCGCATTGGCCCCATCGACACAATTGAGTTCTATCAAGCTGTCAAGAAAATCTGGGAGCTTTGGACGGGAGGTCGAAGGAGGGATGACACTCCCCACAAAATCGGTATGCCTAAATCTCAGGATCCTCCTTTTGAAAGTTAAATCACTTGGCTCTGACATTGCACCTAGGACTTGCGGTCAGCGGCGGGCCCGACTCTATGGCACTAGCTCATCTGTGTAGACGATTGATAATAGAGGGCCACCTTCCAAAGCTTCAAGTGAAAGCTTTCATAGTGGACCATAGAGCTCGAGAAGGGAGTGCTGACGAAGCAGTCAAAGTTGCAGGATGGATAAAATCTCTGGGTGAGCCCATTTGTAGTTCTTGGAATGCAAACACACGTTATAAAAGAAGTCTAACCAAAGCATTGTAGGATTAAACTCCGAAATCCTCACTTTGCAGTGGCCGGAGGGAATCCAAGATCCTGCAAAGTCTTCAAATTTCGAAACTTTAGCCAGGAGACTACGTTATCAGGCGCTTGGAACCGCATGTAGGACGGAAAATATCCAAGAACTGTTTCTAGGTCATCACAGGGATGATAATATTGAAACTGTTTTGCTTCGACTTGCCCAGGGCCATGGGCAGTTTGGCCTTGCGGGATTTGACCACATCTCTGCCATTCCTGAATGCCATGGTCTCTGGGGCGTGTCGCAGAGTGGCAATATTACAAGCGTAGAGAGCATCTACGCCAATCGTGCCCCTAGTCTTACGCGGAAACCACCGAAAGCAAATAAGTATTCGAACTTCCACGTCTTCTCGCCGCAGTTGGACATTGGACATTTTACAGCAACGGGTGGAATTCACTTACTCCGCCCTTTCCGTACATTCCCAAAAGCAAGGCTGGAAGCTACTTGCCGTGTTGCAAAAGTTCCCTTTGTTATAGATCCCACGAATGCAGACCGTACACTCACTGTTCGAAATACTGTGCGCAAACTATTATCATCTGGCGACTTACCCCGAGCTCTTTCAAGCCCCTCGATTCTAGCGCTAATCAGAAAAAACCAAAGCGCTAAAGAGCGCCTTCAAGAAATGGTTGACCGCTTTTTCAAGCTTATCCATGTTATCAATTTTGATTTTAGAGCTGGAACGCTGCTCCTCAGACTACCTTTCCGCGAAGAAGTCGATCCTCTTGATGAGACTTGTAACGAACACCAGCAACGGTTTCCATATATAAATACTCTTAATGTGCAATTGAAAGTTGTACGCACACTGATTGAAATGGTATCCCCGGACCCAAACCCTCGAATCTCCCACGAAGGCTTAGTTAGAGCGGTTAAGATGTTCTGGCCGGAATCGCCCAAAGACACATCTTCACCAGATGTATTCACATTGGGTGGTGTTCAATTCCAACCGATAAAAAGAAAAGAAGCGCCAGGAATTCACCACGTCTTTCCGCATAATTTTAAGCGCCGTAGTCAGTATGCTTTTACTGACCCACCAACCATGTTAGGCCAAGATGCCAGAAATAGTGCCACTGCAGGTCGGATGGATCCCAACATTTGGATACTTTCGCGAGAGCCTTTTCGCCGACATCTTTTTCCTACCACCGAATTTAGGATTTGCCTTCCAGAGCCTGTTTCCAAAGAGATCAGCAATACCGGATGCGAGAGCATAACTAAGAGTAAGTGGACAGGCTGGAAACTTTGGGATGGCAGATATTGGGTCCGCCTTCGCGCGACCAGGCGGCTCGAAAAGTTCGCCATCAAAAAAAGCGTTACCCCCAAGTCACACATATATAACTTGGGCGACACTATTCCAATAACAATGAAGCCCATGACTCAGGAGGATATTACTGGAATTCGGCGATCGGAACTCAAGAATCCACATTGGTATCGATCAAAATTAGCGGATCGTAATCTACGATCGTGGTCAACGGCCCGGAAACTTGACGAATCCCTGTGGGCCAAAAAGCCGTTCCATACCGTCCTCGCGTGCCTTGCACCAGGATATATTCGAAGGACGATTCCAGTGCTTTGGCATTCGGCACCAGCGTCTGCTACTCCAGAGGATGAATCGCATGGAGAAATCACCTCCAACCCCAATAAGAAATACGACCGTGGAGAATGCGACGAGGACGAATTCTATAACTTAAACGATACTCAAGAGCTCGTCGCTATACCATCATTCGGCCGCCACACCGAAAAGAAGATATGGGTTCGCATACCTCAAGCATCAATCAAAAGGCCGTTAGATGTCACCATCCCGCCCAATAGCGCCAACGCATGTGCCAACAACGACCGTGCGGGGCAAAATCCCGATATGGAGTACATATCTCCTTGGATAATTGAGTGGGAAATCGTCTACAAGTACGTCAACCCAGTCGCGATTCGAAACATGAGTTGGGATCGGAGAAGCGATTCTCTCGATTAGTTAGAGGACCGAATGGGTAGAGTTTCTGTTATGGCATAATTTGGATGATCCGCAGATGATTGATTCATATGCTTGTTAAGTAACTACTGTATGACAGCACTATTTTCCCAAGCTCGACCTTGCGATGTACAAGTAGACCAAAACGCAAGACAAATAAATAAGAAAAGAGAAAAGAGAAAACTGGTCTTGTTCCCTCCTTAAGACTCCTACTTCAAAGACTAATACCTTCCCAACTATGTGCTCATTATAATGACGCCATCAAAATGTCGTATCCCGAGACGATGCGACCCATCAATAGCCAGAGTGTTCTAGATAATAGCCATCAGAAAGATACCTTCAAGCGCTGACCAGAAACATTAGGTGAAATAGCTCCAAGTCTTCATGAAAGGCCTTACAATATCATCCACAAAAACTCCGCCATGCAACAACGCCAACCGTATATACCCAAACAGAAAGAAAAAAAAGAAGCAGGCAGCCACGCCTTGTCATCAGATCATCTTCGGCATCAATCTGGAATAACCTGTTGCGCTTTTAACCCGCCAACTTCTCTTTTCAGTCGGAAATTTTCCTTTTTGACTCTGGCAAGCTCATCGAGAGTCTCTTTCAATTGCTCCCTAAGCGCCATCTCCCCAGTCCCATGTCGGACATCTCTCGTGATTTTGCTCAGCTCTTCATTGAAGCGCTGGTATAAGGCCTCGTTTTCAGCACTGGCTTCACGATACAATTCGTCAAGTTTCTTTGCGCGTCTCTCACTAACTATAAGCGAGTTTTCAATGTCCTTCTCAAGTGAGGCAGCCCTCAAACTAAGATCTGAAGTCACAGACGTGACTTTTTCTGAAAGACCTCGCACGCGAGCAATCAGCGCTGTTGATGGACTTGATGACGAGGGAGAAGGAGAAGATATTGATTTTCCACCGGATGAAGTTGGACGTCCTTTCGTCGGTGAAGCTCTTGAGTTAGATATTTCATGCCCAATATACGCAAGTTCTGCTTGCAATGTCGTCTCAGCCGAGGCAGCCGCCTTTTTCTCATTCTGGACTCGTTCTCGAAGCTATTGAAGCATTAGACAGAATTATATTGGAGCAAGAATTAGGATATAACATGCCTTTTGCGGATTCTGCATTTTCAACCTTTGAGCCTTTGGAGTGGACGTGGTTGACAGCGGTATCCGAGATACTTCAGCGCCATTCGGGGGCAACGGTCTTTCTTTAAGGCCGGCAACATTTAAATGATAACTGTGTGGACGAGTTTCAATTCGCTTCTTTGGGCTTGTTGATATGTTTGTCTTTCTATTCACAGGCTTGTCTCCAAGCGCAGTCCGAGGAGATGGAGGAGTATTCTCTTTTCGGCTTGATGGAACATGCCGCACTGGAGGAGACGTAATGCGTGAAGGAGAAGGTAGACGGATAGGCGACCGAAGTCTTGTCCCATTCGTCTGACCAGACGGCGCGGAAGGGGTAGTCATCGGATCCGGTTCTGTCCTGTGGCTCGTTGGGGTAACGGGAGACGCTGTCCTTGTTGTTTGCTTAGGTGACTGGAATAACGGTGTTATCTCACCCGCTGACAATGGTCTCAGGTCGGAGAGGGAACTTCTACGCTTCTTTCGAGGGGAAACAGGCTTCTCAACGCGATCCTCACCTATAGAGCTCAATGTTGGGGCATTGCTATGGGCACTACCGGGTCGATATAGATCATGATCACTAGAAAAGAACGTTGGCATAAACGGGCGGTCCCGCGAGCCAGGCCGTAAGAGGCTCTGTAGCCTAGTATCCACGTCCGTTGACTTAGCCCGTATCAGGCCAATCTTTGGCAATGTAGAAACTGGCGATTCAGTATCAATAGCAGGGCCGGACCCGGAACCCTTTGACTTGCTGAGTGTGCGAATGATAGAGCTCACTTTGCTCTCACTCTCCGTTTTACTACGTTCACGGTGAAGGCCAAAACCAAACCTCTTACGAAACGAGGAATTGTTAGAGTTGACTGACCCATGATTGACTGACTGAGATCGATCTCTCCGATTCGTCGGATCGTTGATTAGGGTACCTTCCATCGGAGATACGCAAGGTGCGTTTTCGTCAAATAGTCTCTCAAAGTCTTCAACTAGGCGATCTAGGAGAGAAATGTATTCCCTAGGATCCCCTTCCTCAGTTATAATCTCTGAAAAAACTTCAGTTAATGCGCCCCGGTCGCCATCGTTGCCTGAAGCATCAAGCAATTCTGCCAACAGCTTGACAAGGCTTGTCAGAGCCCGTCGTGTTTGAGGGCTCATTTCCGTCAGGTATCTCCGAAAGAAATCTTCAAAATCTCCGGGGAACATAGAATCAAATTTGCTTTGGATAAGGATGAGCGATTGGGCAGGAATAATAGGGCCTATTTTTTCTTTCCAAGCTTTAGCCATAAAGGCCTCAAATGCTACTATGAGTACGTCCACTGGGGCTTCTGCAGCCGCCTGTAATCTACCGGGATCGTCTAGAAGCACGTTATAGAGTTCGTTTACGGCTGCTTGGTCAGCACGGTCTCTTGCCCGGAGGACGCGGCCCACAATATTTCCACTTCTTGAGCGTATCGCGATAGTATAAGAAGTAAATGTTTTCTCCAGCTGTTCGAGCTGGCTGGCAGTTTCATCTGCAATATTTATTCCGCCATTGGCTATTCCGCTGTCTTGAATCGTCGACTGTTTCGAAGGGGATGGGGTCGAAGGTAAGCCCTTCTGTGGGCTATGGTGTTCTGTGATAGTAAAGGTAGGAGGGCTGGGCGTTATCTGGGCTGGCGGAAGTAAGCCTCTTAGAGGCAGTTGTAGCTCCTTTGCTTGGTTGCTTCCCCAAAAGCTGGATAGAAGTTTGGAAGGGGATCGGGGCCGGAGGGCTTTCGACGCTTTAGCCGAGGCGAGGATATGCTCAGCAATGGTGCGGAGGATGTTAAAATTTGCAGTGAGGATTACATCTGTAAGGAAAGGATTCTGGGGTTGAATTAATGGACGAAGGATAGAATGGACTTTTCATAAATCAGCCACGTCCAAAATCAACACATATGATACACTCACGTCGTTTTGACAGAACTGAAACAAAGTCCTGTGGTGCAAATAAATCTGTAAAAGAAATTCCCACAACAGAATTCAATTCCATTTTGTATTTCCCACCTGCAGCCATTGATAGTATAACATCCACTTCGACATCAGTATTTGTTGTATCTTTGTCCGGAGATCGTTTTAGAGAATCAAAGCCCAGCCTTATTGTCGAAGATGTTTTTGAAGGAAGCGCTTCACCTGGGTTCTCCTCGAATACAGATATAAGAGTTCTCAGGTCTCCGTATGTCCCGGCAGGGTGGTGCAGGAACCATTTTCCCCGTTCACGATATTTCTCTGGAAACCTTCCTTCAATTCTAGCCTTCGTTATTTCTTCAATCAACTTGTATGCTTTTCCCTCGTAGCTCGACATCAATTCAAGAGCTTCGAGAACTGGTTTCGACTTAAGACGCTCATTTCGTAGGAAATTCTCAGCAGGCATAAGGTACATAATGCTACCGCACTTGGACTGGGTGCAGCGGACGTCAACAATCCGGTTTGCTTGCAGGAACTTCAATTCGGGAGTATAAGATGACGGGTCGGTCGCGAATCCCGATTGCAGTTTGTCTAGCTCTGCATATAGGCCACGGGCAGTGAATTTGCTTTCAGGCGTCTTCGAGACGAGAATCAAGTAGTCAGTGTAGACTAGCAAAATGCCGGTTTCGCCTCGAGATCCTTGGAATCCAGGTCGGCACGGAGGGAGAAGAGTGCAAAAATCTGCTGCAACAATCAATCTCCCAGACGGCGAAACTGACGCAGGCCAGCCTGTCACCAGGTTTTGAAGTCTGGTTATGGTTTGTCCCTTGCCACTGGACGAGTCTAGGGAGCAAATCTCTGTTATAATATCGCGTGCGTTCAACAGGGATTTGACGGCCGGATGTACGAGTGGAAGCGCACTTGTCATGGCATCTATCAAGAGGCTATATCGCGGCAGACGCTGAACTGGCTCCATAAGCAATGAGCGCATCCGCTGCTCACCGGACTCGTAAACTCTTTTCGAAAATGATGAATTCTGATCGTGTAAAAATGAGTTTAGGATCTTAGTGAACCCAGTGTGAGCATTCATATAATCTCCGTATGGTCGGGAAAATCGCGGAAACCATTCTTGAAGGCAGCGTGCAAAAGCAATAATACCCATTGGATCCTTCCTTTTACCATCGGAGCCCCTGGCCAGTGCAGCAGAATCAAGTACGGTGTCCTTCGTTATGTCTCCAAGGGCCTCTTGTTCGGTATCCTCCAGCACCTGGCGTATTTCATTCAAAAATCCAAGGTTGACCTCGAGTACCTCATTTAGACATGTCGGAAAGAGCTTCATCAGTTCCTTTTCATCCGGGCTTGTACTGGAAACGGATCTATCCTTGGCTTTCTGCCGAAATTCATGCGCGATATTGTGAACCAAGTCGTACATCTTCCCAACGTACCTCTCCTCTGTATCGACAACTTCGCACATTGAAAGCCTCAAGGTCTCCTTCTGGGATGCGGCAAACAACCTCGACTTGCTCATGTTAGTAGGCTGCGACGGCGCACGTTTTAACTTCGAAGTCGGCAGAAATATCGGATCGCCCAGGGCTTCAATCAGCGGAGCATATTTCCCAAAACGGTCGGAAAACTTTTGACTCGGCTCTACATCTGATCCTGAATCTTGCCAGGCCTGGGGCGCAGTATCGATTGTACCGGGCGGTAGAATAAAATCAACATCAACGCACGGAACAATCTTATCCCCAAAGGCATCCTTCAAGTCCGAGATTACTTGTGTTATATTTTCCACCTTGATCATCTTATTTGCCAAATCGGCGGCATGTACCTCGTCGAAGAGCTTTGGGAGGCGTGCGCCTTGCTTGGCCGACCGCGCCAGGGCGGTCAGGGCATCTTTCACCAAGGCCGGCAACTCGCTAAAGTACTTGAACAAACAAACGGCTAGACCACGATATACCTCATCGCCTTGTTTCTCGCGGGGAAGGTGGTTAACAGCAGCGTAGACGGGGGCGGCGGGAGAGACTGTGATACGAGGATAGCTATGGACTCCGGCGGGGGTGATGATGTGGGCTTGGATGCGCGAACTGCTCAAGGTCGAATTGGCGGTGGTGACGGGGCCATGGAAGAGGAAGATGGAGGATAGATAGGAGTCGACGGCATGGTAGAGGGAGAGTTCCTCTAGCGGGAGGTCGGCGAGTGAGCTGGAAACGGAAGTCATGGTGGAAGAAAGACGAATAAGGAAGGAAGACCCGACAAGCCCCGAGCGTAACTAACAAATCTAGCAGGAAAACAAAGCACCTCCACGTCGGTTGTGGTGTGCCTACCCGTTTCGGGAGTCGGGGAGGGACTCTCTGGGGTGTAGCTGCTGGAATCGGCAAGAACAAACCACCAGAGAACAATCTGAAACAAATCGTTTTCGACTAATAAAATAAAATACACGCGCACAATAAATTTCGAAGAGAGACGTCGGGCACTCCCGTCTTTCTCGTCAAATCATCCCGCAATGGTATGGCGGCAGTCACTCCTGCCCAACCAATGCAGTAACTCGTTAGTTAACCTCCCTTCTTGTTTCGTTGAACTAACCGATCGCAGCAGGGTGCGCTAACTAGTTAGACAATGTCATGTAAACCATCCATCATGGAACCCCATCCAATCAGACACCCATCCTTTAACCAATAGAAGAGGGAATAAAAAAGAAAAAGGGGAAAAAAAAAGAAGAAGAAGGATAAAGGAGCTGTTGGAGAAATAGAAAGGGGAGGGAAGTTTCAAGCGCGAAACTGATCCCCCGAGGCGCTTATTTAACGAAAGCGTGGAGTAACTAACTAGTTAACTAAAAGGGTCCAGCCGGCCCAATTGACCTGATCGATTTCCAAAGCACCCACGATGTTTGTGATTGGACACGCGAGGCGGGTCTAACTACACGTGCAACCTGAAAAACAAAACCCCCATCAAGGAAATCGATAAACAAACCGAATTCGGAGAAACCCCATGCTGGAAACACGAGTTCAAGAGTTGGTTGTTCTTGGGATCCAGCTCTTGGTCAGCTAACTAACTAGTTGCTAGACTGCAGGGTTTGATCATGTTGCACAAAAGGGATCGATCTCCCGGCAGCTGCATCAAGCAAACGGAAGATCGCGAGGCTTCTTGGAGATCTTCGAAGAGGGAGAGTTTAATTTTCTATATTACACTTGACTATAACTACATAAAACTAAATGTTCCCACAGAATCATCAAAGTGGACACTGCTCTTTTGCGCTGAGGCTATGTTTTTTTGTAGGAAAATCCCAGGAAGCTCTGAATGTTTTCATCCCCTAGGCGGACCTTAAAAGAGTCCAGAAGAGCCCACTTCTGCAGTACCGAGGTCAAGGCGTGTTTCGCAGAACTCGCAGCTGCGGATACAAGCAAAATAAGGTGCAAGAGGAAGTGGAGATAAGTAGAAAGAAATGAGCAGTGAATGCCCGTGCATTTGTGATCATAACCTAGTAAAATCAATATGCAGTATAAAGGAAAAAACATATGCTCGCACAGCCCAAAATCACCACACTTTAAAAAGTCGAATCATAATCTTGCCTGCTTAAAACATTTGCGGGATCTAACAGGCATCATTCTCAATTCTGGCCTGGTAGGAAATGCATCAAATTGGCCATCAGACATCGTAACAACAAGTGGAATATAAAGCACATAAAAAAGTCCATCAGAATCTGCAAAACACCGTACACTGCGTCAAGAGAGCAGCATCGTCAGTCAGTCTGCGTCCTCGGCAGCTTTTAAGGAAGCTTCCTAAACAAAACTAAGGCCTTAAAGCGGCGAGAGGCAAGTTGGAGTGGGTTGGGGTATGACGTCATAATCGGCGGCTGTGTTCGTCCTCATACCCAGCCCTGCAGCAAGAAGAGACGCGGTTAGCATAACGAAGCTCCGATTGGGAGCCCACTATCAGGGCAAGCGACACCGGTAGATGATCTATGATATTGCATACCTTCTCCTTCAATTTGGCGTGGTAAGAAGCATCACGGTCCTTCCTTGTGATGTGACTATCCCGCGAGCTGGAGGTGGAGAAAATGCTCCCTTCTCTCTTTTGAAACCGCGATGGAGGCACCTTGGCAGCATCTAGGAATTTGTGGAACGACATATTAGTTCTGCATCCCATCGTATGGTGCTTTTGAGATATAGAAACGTATGCAATCAACTATACACACCCCATTCCTTGCTCATTCGCCTGTCTCGACTTGGAGAATGTGATGCTGTGGCGGTTAAGGAGTCAGAATGTCTGGATTCGTCTTGAGGAGATTCGGCTTCAAGGATGCCAGAGTCTGCTGAAGGAGAGCGTCCGGTAAAAGGATCTCTCAACTGGGAAGCCCTATCGGCTTGTGTAGTCGCGCCTTTTTTGTTACCCATTTGTTCGGTTCCAACTGGGACGATGTTTTCTGTTAGCATGTTCACTGTTTACTGCTATTGTATAGTAGCACGCCTATATGTGCAAAAAAGAAGCGAAGAAGTGAAAGATAAGAAGTGGGATAGAAACTCGAAGAAAAAGCAGCTTACTCCCTTCCCTACTAGTAGGGCTGGTGGCACTCGTAGCCATGATGTCACTAAATACGTGATATGAGTGCGGAAGATATGTAGTGTATGAAGCTCTTTGACCAGAATGAGTGGTTAAAACCAGATTAGAGGCTCAGGTGATGTTTTGATGCTTGCTTTTTCTGCTTGAGAATCTGGGAATGGAAGGATGGCAAGAGTTGTTTAATGATGGGCAGATCACTTAGTCTCCGAGTCGCAGTAGGAGAGAGGATGATAGGGTGGGAAGTGTTCTTATAGCCGTGTGGCAGACATTGCAAATCCGTCTTGAATACAGGAATACATGACACTCCTCAGCCACAGTCCGGGGGCGAGACTTCAGTCGGCCGCAAGTAACAACGGATCCGTCAGTACGTACTCGTATGAGTAACTCTCAACTCAAACCTTTCATGGTCTTGGTCCCCCCCTGCCCACTCAAATAATGGGATGAGGAGTGATTGGTCTTGAAAATTAGAGATTTTGTGTTGGAAAGGTGGACATATAGTCATGGGTTAGGCCCCATGAACTTGAACCTAGCTTTGTCCAATCTGGATGATGCTTTGGGCTTAGTGATCTTCTTTGGGCATGCAATCAGGAAGCAATCCGAAGCTTCACCGTGCCAGACTTATGTAAACGAGCTACTTACCAGCGAGAAAGTTTGGCAACAGGCCTTGTCTCTTAGTATGACGAGTACATTGTTGCATGTTCAGCTTTCTTGTACGGAGTACCAGATAAGTCACAGACTGACCAGCGACGTTCTGATTTGGCAAATAGGAACGACATTTTTGATTTAAAGTTTGGAGGTGAAGAAAGGCGAAACGGAAACCAAATTGCAAATGGCACGAGACCTGGACTAACGGGTCCCCAGCTCCAAGGCCTGGGACTAGGGAAGATGTGGTGTGACATGGGCTGTCTGGTTGCAAGTCATAGCTGGCTGACGCTCATTCGTGAATTTGAAGCCAGCGAGGGCCGAAGCTATGAAGGAGGGACAGACAGGCGGCAGACTGGGGGGATGATGGATGGTTCACCGGATGCCGATGAAAATGAGCCATTTTTTTTTTATTTTTTCTTATTTTTTATTTATTTATTTTTTTCCATAAAGATAGTGTGCACACGACACAGATGATCCTCAAAAAAGGTGCAATTTGTTGTCAGACACAGATTTGCTTGTAGGGCGTTGATGCCGAGGGCAAGTGGTCCGTGAGTAGTTAATTAGTTAGCACGGTCCACAGCTTGGTTTTTGCCCAGCATTACCACAATGTTGTATCTACGTTGCGCCGTACAAGCACCATACCTCAAATCGGAAGCTTACACGATAGATACACGGCAGCTTATTAATACTTCCCTAAGAGGGCTTTGTAATCTTGTTGTTTCCTTAACGTCAAAAGCCATCCATCCATTGACAAACCAGCACGGAGTTAACTTACGCAGGAAAACACGCAGCGACGGCTTCTGGACTGCGTTCTGGCGGCGGGGGTGGCGTTCCTGTGGGGTTTGTGGCGCGTGGAAACGCCAAGGTAGTGCCAAGTCCCCGCCTATCCCTTTTGGGCTATTTGGGAGTCAGCTTTGAACTCAGCCACTCCTTCACATGATCGGCTGACTCATATAGATCAGCCTCTTCCACGGTTTCCTTGCGACGAAGGCAAGATTGTCGGGTTTTGGGGGAAACGCTTTTTTTTGCAGAGACAATGCGGCATTTCTTTCTATCGAGTTGCTAGGGTTGGTTAACTAATTTTCTGACAAGTACAGAGAGGAAATAATACAGAAAGCAAAAATTCAGTCCTGATTCTTATTCTGCAAAGATCCACAGATGATGAAAGTGACTGGAAAGTACTTGTTTTCTGCATCATCCTACCGCACGCAAAGCCTTACAGCGTCGATTGGTAGCGAAGCAAATGCATTTCCCTGGATGCTTGTCATGGTTAATATTCGATGTCTTTCTTCCGCTGATCATGTTCGTCAGTGTGCCCACATCAAGGTGTCTGGATAATAGTTTTGCGATCCCCGATTGGGTCAAACCAATTTTTGTCACTAGCCTTATAATTATTACTCGATCGTAGAAAAGCCATGTGTTGTGCGGTCCTGCCTGGGAATAGATACGCTTTGTCGTCTACTGGTTGTTGCCTTCCTAATATAATCATACACCCTGCTACTATATAGTAGTTTAATTGACCTACGCATCCAAGGATCTTTTCCTAAACACAAGGTGCAGCGGTGCCGTGACAAGTGTGAACGTGTCCTGCGTCCCATTCCAGAAGTCTTGCGCTGTTTGGCCGGGTGCGAGCTGGACATCAAATCGTTTCAGTAATTCAGCTGCCACCAGGCGCAGTTCCATCATCGCGAGTTGCTTGCCGGCACATGCATAGGGGCCTAAACATATGATTAGTGTCGAGTGTTTTAGTTGGTCAAATCCATTAGTAAGAGTAAAGGGACAAAACAGACCAGCATTGAAGGGGATAAATACAGAGGCATTTTTGACTAGTTCCGGTCGCGTTGTCCAGCGGTCGGGCAGGAAGTCATTGGGATGGATAAAGTTCCGTTCATCTAGAGTTGAGGGTGATAAGCTTTTCTGGATTGACGCTTTCGTACACATCGTGTGGATGGTTTAATATTCACCTCTAAACATAGTATGCACGGGCATCTGCACAATCACGTCGCCGGGAATATACACCTCACCGATCTGGAGTCCCTCTGGCGGTGTAACTCGCTGGGTCCCTGAAGGTACAGCTGGATATAGTCGTAGTGTCTCGTTGATGAGAGCGTCTAATAGCTTGATAGACGAGAGCTTATCGTATGATAAATCGGGGAGTTGGTCTAGTTCAGATTGAAGTCTCTTTGCTAGAGATTTATCGAGTGCAAGATGGAAAAAAAGGTTGGTTAATGTTGCTGCCGTGGTATCACTATATTCAATGTCAGCTGTGCATCTCTGCTTAGAACTGTTTCTCGAGCGTACGTACCTCCCAGCAACCACGATTAAATATGCATCACCGTGCAGGTTCAGCTCGTCCTGGTAGGTTCTCGTACTATGGCTGTAGTCCTTAAAGATCCAGGAGAAGACATCAGGACATTCAGGCTCGCTCTGCACCCAGCACCATTAATGTCTCCCTTTCTTGCTAACAGAGTGGAACTGATGGTACTCACCGAAATCCGCTCATTGACTCGTATGTCAACCCATTTCCAAAACTTCAAATATTCTCTATTCAAACCTGGTGTGATTTTGACAAACGGGAAAAGCCAAGGTAAATGGCCAAACAGCCCGATGCTCTTCATATCCGCATGCAAAGTTTTCAGAAAATATGTTTCTTTGCCGTCTAACAACATGTTGAACGATCGTCCAAACCCCATACTCCCCATCACATCGAAGCTATAGTAATTGAACCACTGAGCCATATTGACAGGTGTGTCAAGGTTGTCTTGGATTTTGCGGACGAGTTGATCAGTAAAGCGGCGTACTTGTGGTTCGTAGCTTCTCACCACTAGAAATAATTTCTCATTCATTCAATATCGCGGTGACAAAGATATACATGGTTGCATACCTTTGGAGCTGAATCCCATATCCCACGCCTTTCTTCGGCGGGCATGCGCTTTCTTATCTCTGTCCATCTGAAGAGAAATCCGCGGCATAAGAACAGTATACCACGGGCCCTTTGAAACTCTCGCATGACCACTATACAATTCTTGCACGGCAGCTGGGTCTGCAATGGAGAGTTCGGTAGGGCCTGTCATGTCCAGTCAGCATTCCCCTTTTGCATTTGTAGCACTCGAGAAAATAGAAGTCCTCGCACCAACACGGACATAATCGCCATACCGCCGGTGCAACGCCTGTATCTCATCATAGAGATGGAGATTCTTTGCTGAAAGAAAAGTCTGGTAGAAATTCGATAAACGCGCTAAGAAAGGCCCCGGAAATTGGCACAAACGATGGAAATACGCGCGGTAGACCAACATGCTAGTGTATATGCTAACAATATGGGCACCGATGAATTGGAGAGGCCATTCTGGCGGGACCATTGAGTCCTGGGGCGTATTGATACAGTAGTACATTGTAGCGGCAAAAGCCATGATGATATACGCGGTAAATAATTTCGGAGAAGTGAGATCCCACTCGCCAACACGATAAAAGAATATGTGAATCGTTATCCCGCTCATCGCACCAACTACAAGTGCCGTCATTGCCATTGCTTCCGTCGTCAATGCGAATACCTCGTTCTCGTCGTGACTTGCGTAGTTCCTGAGCTTGTGCAAAAAAGATAAAGACAACGACGGTCTCTTAGACAGAGGGAGTTGAGATATTTATCTTTCATCAACGGTATGATTCCCGCTTCATGCACATGCCGAAGACCCGTGTCGGAATTGAAATCAATTGCGACCCCTTGTGAGGATTGCGGGTTGTCTCGTAAAAGAATAGAAGTTGGGAGAGACATGAAGCCAGTGACATTTTCCTCCTGCTTCTCTAGCAAAAACCTTCAGTGTTTTAAGACATTGTGAAGAGGCATTCCTGGGGTTGCATTTGTGTCCGAGCAATACCCATTAGTAGGCTATTAAGCTACATCTGAAGGACACAGGCCAACGGACAGACGGGCCTTTTTGGCTCCGATCGTGATCTTCCCAGATCGACAGTTTGCATCGTCATGTTGGTCGTTCACTGCCCGTCGTTTGGAGAGTCAACAGGTCGCTAGCCCCCACTGAACTAGTTAGTAAGTTAACGTATGCACATACTTCCGTTAAATCTTTCTTTTGCCACTATGAAACGGCCAACAAACCATGCACGCGCTGCCGATTTGTGACTTGCGCTCGTCTTTACCAATTATAACTAATCACTTTACGACAACAATGCCATTGAACTAGTAATTCGAGAGCGTTTTATCTTATGGCAAAATATCCATGTTTGCATACGTATATCTTGCCCCTATTCTTTTTGATGTGCAATGGCTAGGACATATACAGCCTAAGCCTAACATTTAGGTCTCTCTAACCTTGGTGGAAATAAAATGAAGATAAATGATGGACGAGTTGAACAAGCATTCAACAGACGAAATCCGGATCAAAAACCATCATGCCTTCGTCCCAGTGTTCCGTCGAGGGTAACGGATTCCCTTCTACGTCTCTTAGTTTCTTGCGGGGTGGACTCACTTGGCGATTCGCAGACCGTTGACCAAGTGCGGCCCGCTCCTCACGCCACATCACATCCTCAAAATCAATCATCACGGGCCCATCAAGCTCTGGGTTCCAAAGAATATTGCGAGAAGCTATATCGTTATGCCTCAGAGCGCGAGACCGAAGGCTTAGCAAAAGCTCTTCTTGCTTCCTGGTTTGCTCGGATGAGAGCTCTTCGAAGACGCGATTGCCTCCCCAGCTGAGGACTAACATATGCCGCATGAGCTGGCCGTGGTACCAGTAGTTGATGTCAGGGATGAAATATCATGACCGTGTAGCCATGCGAGACAAGAGTAGCCTTGACCATGAAGCCGGTACGACCTCAAATATGCAGAATTTCAAAGTTCGTCTCACGGTCCTGAAGGAGCTGAGCATGAAACTTGCTAAGAGATTCCTCTGCGTTCAAGGAGTGTGTTTCCACGCCGTGTTTATTAAAGTTCGGACATAGCGAGTCTAGACTTCCGCCTTTCACCAATCCGCGAATGCATTTCATTGTGCAGTACTCTGGCAAAAAGCTCTGGGCCCACAAGCGACCGGAGACGGTATTACCCCTCTGTTTCGTTTCGCTTTGGACGCTCTATTCGTTGTTCCACGGACGTGCGGGCCACGAGGTGCCGGTGATGGGGATGGAGGATTGTCTTCCGTGTCATCGTCAGGTTTCTTCGAGTGTTTAACGTTTGGACGGCAAGTACGTTTCCACTTTCTCGGCGTAGGGGTATATATGGAAGGAGACGATGGTTCATAGTTCAATGGCGAGAGGACTTCGTACTCTTGTTCCCACACGGGCAACTTGAATGTGGCATCTCGCCACTCCTGGGATGACTCGGTGCTCTGAAGCGCCTGCAATAGGAAGGCAACAACTTGAGAGACGGCAGTCACTTGTAGGCAGTTTTCCGGTTCCTCTCTGTCGTGTTCAGCTGTAGCGTATTCGTCATTTGGCGACGCGAAGTAATACCGCACGATTGACGGGTCGTCGTCAGGGATGCGTAAGAAAATGTAAGCTTGCCCCGTGCAAATGTAACCAAACTTGACGTTGTTAGACACCGTGTATGAGAAAAGTTGGGTAATCACTGCGGCGACAATCCGCATCACATCCACTTCCTCGCCCTCTTCGGTTGTGTCCATGATGTCGCGTTTAATATCGATCTCTCTATCGTCCCGAAGGCCACGCCAAATAGTTCCGATTGGAAGTTTGTGCGGTGCTTTGAATTCAACCGCTAAGAAGGCTGATCGCTTCTCAGTGGATTCGATCCGCACGGCGGTTACGAGGCCTGCTCGAGGGCTTGTCTGAGGGCTGCTCTGGGGTCTTGTCCCGTTTCCTCTTTCGCCCCTTCACTAGACTTGGTAATAGGGATAGGAAAAGGCTCATTAAAGGATGTATCCCCTAGCCCTTCATGGTTCTCGAATGCGATCCTACCTTTATGATCGAATCTGGTCCGTAGCAGCTCGTCATTCTGAAGTTCATGAAGAATATCCTGCACAAAATCCTCAATCGTATCTAATATGAATCGCCGAAGGGTGGGTTCGGAATTTATGGGTCTAAGGCGCTTTTTGACCATCTCTAGCTCAAACGAGGATACAAAGAGAGACTTCGAGCAAAACGTAAAATTTTCAGATATCTCCCATGAAGGGGGTGAATTCTGTTGACAACGTTCGCAACGGGCCCCTGGCATAGAAATTTTGGATTGGATTCGAGTAGTATGGCTAAAGAGAGATCATGGCAGCCGGTTAGGAAATCGCTAAGGCTAGTGGAGAGCGTTATCGCTTCCAGAGCCTCTCTTTGCTCTCGCTCACGTTGGACCTGAGCCTCAGCATTGTCTACTCGAGCTCGCGCGGCCTCGAGTTGGCGTCTCAATGTTTTCGATCTCGGTCTCCATACTCGCTAATGTGAAGGCTCGATAGGGGTGTCGTCAAAGCGCGTAGGTTACATATAGTTTAGAGGACAACGTGGCAAACAAGAACCGATCTCTGGGGGAAGAGCCTCCATTGCTCTCTTCAACTTCCCTTCCCCTCCAGGCTCCAGCGCAGGGATTGATTGCAGCCCGTGCAGATGCTGACATTACATGGTTCTGACCCGTCGGTAAATGCAAGGCGCGCGAAAGGGGAAACGCCAAGCCGGAATTGTAACGGCCCGTAAAGTTTGCTTACCGATTAAGTTCACTGTGAATCAGGTGTCAGTCCATCCCATCATCTATCATATATCTGAATAGCAATATCATGGTCAATTTCTTTTCCAAAATTCTAATATAATCATCACTCATAGGGTACTAATAACTTGTGATTTGAGAAGATAGCACCAGAGAGGGTGAATGTGTGATAGCTTTATTTAGAGGATTAGTGTAGAGGAAGGTCAAAGTTATGGTCATTCACTGATACGCAAAAATAGATACATTTGAGAGTTCAGTGAAGATGAATCTACTGTTATTACTACAATGAAGGCGAGATTTCTAACATGCCTCCGCACTATTCTTTGGCCTCCTATTCCACGTAACCCACGTACCATTCCAGAGGAACCAGATAGCAAATGTGACAAATGACAGCGGAGCCGCAAGCGCCCAGTATATCCAGAAATGGCTCGAGATACTGAAAGTTCCACCTTGCCCGTTGTGAGCGGGAGCGACTTGGAAGAAAGGTGTGCTAAAAATTGACTATAGGAGGTTAGATACTGTTGAGGATTGCCCGATGGGCTTGATCGAGGATTCGATGTGCTTCATATGACGTACTGAAATATAGGTTGCAGGCAGAAAGATCATGGCGATCACTGCCAGTGCCTTCATCGCGCTGGTCTCCTTCTTAGCTTCCTCCCCTATCTTTACCTGAATCATGCTATTTTGTTGTGCATCCATATGATAGGCCTAGACGATTCTGTTAACGAATTCCAATCCGCTGTGAAGTGTAGACTTGTAACATATCGAATGACCGTGATTGTGGAAGATCTGGCGTATTTCTCTTGCTCAGTGCTAAAGAGAAGCGTGGGGTATGGCACAGGGAGTCTCAGAACTCACCAACGTTGCTTCATTTTGAACGCGTGCTTTGTTTGACTCGGAGCGATAGAGAATGCCACGCAGTAGTTGCAATGGGAACTGGAAGACATTGTTGGCCCTGCACCAGGAGCTGTCTCTCTGGTCATACATCATTATAAAATCTTGATATTGCTGTAATAAATCTTCTGTCGTTTTCGATGCAACGAGCAAAGTTTCGCTGACGTGGATTGCATGTCTCATAAGTTCATGGAGGAGGGGATAATTTAATTCGTGCCTTCGTTTCTGTAACCACCAATCAGCTGTGCCATGGCTTTGATTTTAGGCTTTGAGCGCACCGCTTCCCAATCAGAGATGTGATCTCGTATGGACCAGACTGAATTATCATAAAGGGCAGGAAGCTCCCCAAAGACTACTGCAAACGCTGAAAACGGGTTTGAGGTTTTGATATTTCCTGCTTGTGAAAATAACGCCGACTCGATCGAAACCTGCAGATGCTTAGGCAGGTCAAAGCACAGTAGTGACGTGCCGGCAGGTGTCCAGTGAACAAAAAAGCCCATCTCATACCATTGCCAGCCATGCTGAATTGACTCCGGGCCATGGACCGGAATCGCAGGGCTAAGTGGATAGCCATAATTCTCGGCAGACGTGAACTGCCTTACGAGAGTTGGTTTGGGCCGCAAGTTCTCGTTCACTTCCTTGACGACAAACCGAGACCAATGATCTTCAATGTCAGATGAGCAGTTAACTTTGGGTACACGGCCGATGGCGGACATACTGTAATATGCTAAGTTTCCCGTACTGTCGTAAGCAGGTTGCCAACCACAGAAGCCGTTGGATTCTAGACAGGGCCTGCGGAGAAGGACGGCTGGAATCTTAAATCTGTTCAGGATAGAAGCCCGATGTTCATCCGCTGCGTTCGCGATTGCCCGTATGGATGTGAAGCTGTAGCTCCAATTAGTTTTGATTTGAGATCTGGATGGAAATATCTGGCGCACATGACTCGCGTTTGATTCTGTCCGTGGCTCTATATAAATGTCAGCGAATAGTTTATTGCGTGTTGAAGAATCATATCACTTGAAGGATACTATCCCAAGTCATCGCTTCCACCTGACAGATAGGTCCGGAAGTATGGTGAACATCAGAGCATGTTGGAGGCATAATCCCTATCGTCCGAATGTTCTCCATGGCCCAAAAACAAGGCGAGTCTTTCCAATGCGCGGGGATGCCAAAAAGGAGAGGTGAAACGAGGCCTGTATGCTAGGGAAATATCGGTTCGATGATATGCAGGTATATAGAATGGTTAACGTAGTGAATGGAATCAATGGCCAGAGTCAGCCTTTGAATGAGAGATGCTTCAAAAAGTTTAACGGCTACATTGAAATCTCGACTGATAATATTGGGCCTGAATAAATTGTCAGCCTTGCAGAATAACTAGCCCAAAGACAGCCACAGTGAGTAAGATTTCCTAACCCCAGTGAGTTAGAGCTGATATTGGTGACGATGCTGGTACAAGAAGTAAACAAGCAGTCTTTCCTCCATGAGCACTCAGGTCATGGGTTCATTGGCAAGGGAATGAAGAGGCGGAGCAGCAGCATTTGTGACGCTTCTTCCGTATTTTCATCTGCATTTGCAGGTGCCGGGGTTTTGCTGCAGGCCAACTGGATGCCTGACGAACTACCGTCTATTGAAGGCTGTTCAAGCCTCCCCCTCCAATTTGTCTTCCTATAAGTTATGTATTCGACGACACCTAGGATCAGGCTCGTCTCAAGTGGTGATTGAGTTCTTTAGTCCTCACTGCTCCTGTTTTTGTCGTCGAATCCTCTTTCTCCTATCCACAGCGGCGACGTAACTGTTATGCTTGTAAATGACTACCTAAATTAACTACGTGGGTGGGTAGGGCTGAATCTACTTTTGAACCTCCCAAACATACAATCCGAAGCCCAACCGTTTTGCAGGGACAAATGGACCCTTCGGACGATTTCGCACTATACACTGTTGGATGGATCGCCCCATTGGCGTTGGAATTGACTCCCGCCGTCGCCTTACTGAACAGCCCTAGAAAGGTGACTCCGCCTGGAGACCGGCGTGGCTACACGGGGGGGAAAATCGGGGAGCATTATGTGGCGATAGCCGTCTGCAGTTGGATGGGTACTCATCCCACCGCCGCCCTTATCACGGATATGCGTCGTTCATTCCCAAACCTTCAACACATCCTCTTGGTCGGGATAGGAGGGGGAGTTCCGTACTACGGCCCGAGCTTGAAGGAGCAGATTGTCTTGGGCGATGTGGTCATCAGTTTTCCAGGATTCGGCCAAGGGGGTGTCATGCACTACGAGTTCGGTGCATGGGAGGGTCAGCATCGACACAGTCCAAGCGCGCACACGCTGCATCCTTCTGCACCTCTGCTCACAGCTGTTCAAAGGATGCGAAGTTCCCATATGCGCGAGCCAGGGACCAGAATCCCAGATTATGTACGCGAGATCGGGACAAAGGTCAAGAGAAATCAACAACATCATTACAAAGACCCTGGACCCGAGTCGGATCATCTCTTCAAAGAGGGTTACAATCATACTGACCCAAAACAACTCTGCGAAGATCTGTGTGATTACAACCAATCCAAGTCCCGCCACGAAAGAGGTGACAAAGCCAAACGAGACGAGAACACGCCACAAATCCATTATGGCCTAATAGGCTCCGCAAACTCTCTGATGATTTCGAGCGCAAAACGGGAAGAGTTACGTCAGGAGTATGGAATTATCTGCTTCGAGATGGAATCAGCGGGTTTAATGACTGATCACCAGGGGTTGGTGGTCCGTGGGATCTGTGACTATGCAGACTCTCACAAGAACAAGGAATGGCAGAAATACGCGGCGGCCACCGCGGCTGCCTGTGCTAAGGAGATCCTGCTACACTTATCCCCCCGAGTCGGTCATGCGACCAAAGCATCCATCCCAGGTTGGATTTTACTCCTCTAATCAATGCTAGGCTTTGTGGAACTAATGTTGTCTTGAGACTCCAGTCAGGGCCTCTTTTCAAGTCC
This sequence comes from Amauroascus verrucosus, assembly GCA_001430935.1. Taxonomy (NCBI): domain Eukaryota; kingdom Fungi; phylum Ascomycota; class Eurotiomycetes; order Onygenales; family Onygenaceae; genus Amauroascus; species Amauroascus verrucosus. The sequence continues at coordinate 193,844 of LJPJ01000186.1, forward strand.
CGTTCGGAAGAAACAAACAATTTGTCGGGCGCAAGTCAATATTGACGAGACTTCGCGCGATGATTCCTCCAACTGTAGACCCGGATGATTGTCAACGGACCGCTCTGGTGGGGCTAGGAGGAATTGGGAAAACGCAGATTGCACTTGAGGCCGCCTATCAGATCCGAACCGAACATCCGGATTGCTCTGTTTTTTGGGTCCCGGCTGTGAGTACCGCCGGCTTCGAGAACGGATACCGTGAGATTGGCTTGCAACTTCGACTCGAGGGAATGGACGGCGACCAGATAAAGGTCATGCAGCTGGTTAAGGCTGCATTAAGCTCTGAGGCTCTCGGAAACTGGATTCTAATTGTGGACAATGCTGATGATGTAAAGCTACTTTCAGGCGACACAGGGTTCTATCAACACTTGCCATTCAGTCGAAAAGGCTCGATCTTATTCACAACTGCATTTGATAAAGTCGTGACCAAATTAGATATTCCAAGTAGCAACACTATTTCCGTTCAGGAGATGAGTGAACTCGAAGCCATCGACTTTTTAAAGGTGGAATTGGCAGAGGACCAAATAGACAATTCAAAGTGCCTTTCGAAGCTTATCGAATGTCTTGCTTACCTTCCCCTTGCCTTGAAGCAGGCGGCCGCGTTTATGCGCGAAACGCGGGTATCGGTTTCGAAGTATCTAGAGATCTGCCAGTCAAGTGATAAGAATATGATCGATTTGCTCAGCAGAGACTTTGAAGACCGTCGCCGATACGCGGAGGTTCGGAATCCAGTCGCGATGGCGTGGCTGATCTCGTTTCAAAACATCGCGAAGCATGATCCCTTGGCCGCGGACTATTTGAAATTCATGTGCCTTTTTAACGAAAAAGATATACCAAAGGCGCTCTTACCTCCCGCTGAAACTGTGAGGGTAGCAGAGGCCATAGGGACTCTCAGGGCGTATGAATTCATAAAGCAGCGAGCAAAGTCGGATTCGTACGACATCCACCGACTGGTACGACTCGCGATGATAAACCATCTGACGACAGAGAGACGATTGGGGAATTGGACCGCTAACGTTCTGCAACGGCTTGACAGCGTCTTTCCGTATCCCACCCATGCGAATCGGAAAATCTGGATGAGATATCTCCCGCATACACAATACATTCTAGAACTTCAGAAGAATGGAAGCCATACATTGGCCGGGCGAACCTTTATGTTCAACCTTGGCTGCAGCTATTTCTACTTGAGAAATCAACAAAAGGCCGTGATTTTGCATCGATGTGTGCTGGAAGAACGGGAAAAAGAGCTGGGAACTGGACACTTGCTTACACTCTGCAGTGTCGGTTGGGTCGGTAATATCTGTGGTGAACTAGGTCTATACGAAGAAGCGGAGAGGATGTATAGACGTGCAATAGAGGATGGAGAAAAGCTTCCGGAGCATCTGCGTCCAGTCACATTTCGCTATCGCAGGGACCTTGCTGGCGCTTTGAGTTTGCAAGAAAGATACGATGAGACGGAGTTTTTGTATCGGAAATTGCTGGAAGAATACCACACAACGTCAGGCCCAGAACACCCAAAGACACTATCCAGCGCCAATGACCTTGGATTGGTTCTCCGAAAACGAGGAAGATTCAAGGAGGCCGAGGCAATCCATCGACGTTCGTTGAGAGTGTGTGAGAATAAGCTTGGGGTCGAGCATGCGATCACACTTCACAGTGCTTTATGTCTTAGTCTGGCTCTCCAAGATCAAGGGTTCCTTGATGAGGCAGAGGTACTACTTCGAAAAGTTCTAGGAATTCAACTAAAGACTATGAGGCTTTTGCACTCAAATCCCTTTGCTACTTTTTTGGCACTTGCCAAGCTTCTTAGATCGCGGGGAAAGTTCGACGAGGTAGAAGCGATGCATCGGAGCGCTGTGGCTGCAAGTGAGAAGGAGTTGAGGCCTGATAATCCATGCACACTGAGCAGTATCCGGGATCTTGGTGAGACTCTCCGGCTTCAGGGAAGATACGAGAAGGCGGAGAAAATGCTCTGAGGCGTGTTGGTAGGCCAGGAGAAGCTCCTGGGCCTCGTCCACCCAGACACTCTCCGGAGTACCAGAACACTTTGCGAAGCTTTCATGGCTCAAGCGAGGTTCAAGGAGGTGGAAGCGTTGTGTCTGAGAACTGTGTCAATTTGTGAGAAGGAACTGGGACCGGAACACCAAGAAACATTCATCTCGATTAGGTATGTTGGCATTGTTTTCGCCCTCCAAAACAGGCTTAAAGAGGCGGAGGAAGCACTTCGGTGTGCAGTTCAGGGCTATCAGAAGATATTCCTACCGGATTGCCGAGGAGCTTGATCACGTTCTTAGGAAATTAGGGAAGCCTGTAGAGGTGAGGCGGCTGGTCTATCGATGAGCAATTGGCTAGATTTGGATTCGTGATGATTGCTCTCGCAACATCAGACATACAATTAGTTAGCAACCCTGAGTTTAGTAAGATCCTATGCAATCAAATTCACCTGGTTACTGGCCTAACCACCCAGTCATAACAACCACAATATTATCAGGCAAAAGAATGGCTTACTATAGATTAGGTGAACTTGATTGCATAGGCTCTTACTAAACTCAGGGTTACTAAGCGCACGTGATGGCAGAATGTGTTAGTACCGACGGTTCATTGGTCATGTTCATTGCTATGGAAGGGTTGCTACGGTGGTCTAACTATAAGAGGTCGGTCACGTGCTAGAGGGGTGAGCTGGATTACCTAACAGAATGTGGATTCGATTGATTGATTGATTGATTGATTTAGTCATCCACCGTCCCAGCCGCTTTGTCAGCAGCTATGCGGGCGTGTCCTCACGTGATCGCCAGCTCAATCATGTAATCTAAATACACATGTAGAAACAAAATTCAAACATAAACTACTTCTCTACTTCTGAGAGTCTGCAAAGCAAATTAAACAAGAGAGAAAGTGTACATATAAGAAAATAGATAGTTCCTTTAATGTTATTTTGGCTGGTGCAGCTGGGATGCTGTGCATCTCTGCTGCAGCATCTGTTTGTCCCATATCACTCTTCAGAGGGACTCATTGCTCTGCTGACTCTGTGTTGGTATGCCAGAATTGCCCAAGAAGTCCAGTCTCCATCATAAATCTGGCTGTCTTGACAGCATACTTTTGCTGTGAGAGGATCATCCTCAGATCTGTTATCCTCCTCTCCTTTTTCCACATGGTGTCTTCTCTGAGCTGATGAAATTTTGGACAGCTAATCAACTGTAGAGGGTTTGACCTGTATTTTCACTATGCCATCTTCTCTCCCATCTATCTGCTGCATGTTAGTCTAGTGTGAATCTTAACAATGTCTTTGGATGGTTTTGGTTCACATTCACATTGATTGTCCACATCTGAAGTCCATATCCTAGATAAGAACTGTCTTAGGCCTATATTCTCTATCTGCATCTGGGTGAGAATGGATGATAGTGGCTTTATCAGTCTGATGTGGATCTTGACAATGTCTTTGAATGGTTTTGGTGCTATGCTGTAGAGAGTTCAGTCTATGTTTTCACTGTGTCATCTCCTCTCTCACATATCTGCTGCATGTGCTGTAATCCTTCTTTTCAGGCAGATAAGTGGCACTTTAAGATCTGGTGTTCTCTCAGCTGTTTGTTCAGTATCTTTCTGAATTCTCCATCCTCTTGGTATTTTCACTATGCCATCTTCTCTCCCATCTATCTGCTGCATGTGCTGTAATCCTTCTTTTCAGGCAGATAAGTGATACTTTAAGGTCTGGTGTTCTCTCAGCTGTTTGTTCAGTATCTTTCTGAATTCTCTGTTCTCTTGAATTGCATGTCATTCTTCATCCTGTGACCTTCTTTGCTGCCTGGTCTGCCATCTTATTTCCCTCTATCCCTTCATATGATGGTATTCAGATTATCTCCA
>LJPJ01001294.1:0-15979 GCA_001430935.1 Amauroascus verrucosus
AAATTCTGGGGTAAGATGACTGCTATGCCCATCTGTTATGGACTATTGACTCTCGGGGTTTCACGTACCTTAACAGCCCATAACCTTAGAGGGTTTAGAAATTTGGTTTAGTGACAAAGTAGCTTCGCTATCCACAACTATAAGGGTCAAGGGCAAACATCCTTGGGTTGAGGGGCCCGGGCCAATAGGTCAACTATGTGAGTTGCTATCTCAGCAATGGATCAAGGTGGGTCTCAAGTATTCCAGTTCAACATACTATAGTGATCCTCAATGGAAGATAGGGGTAAGTCACAGTTAAAGATATCAATGATATTGAGAAGGGAAATATCAAAGGTGCTATTCCTATTGCTGATATCCTTTATCACAGTAGACAAAAGTCTTTCAGATATATTAGGATTCATCCTCCTTACATACATAATGAATGTCATGGATAGTTGACCAGTCACCTACTGTTCTCCTATCCAATAGCTTGAGTAGTTGCTCCTATCCTGCCAGTCCAATAGTTTGGATAGTTATTACTATCTTGACTTTCCAGTCATATAATCTTGTCACCTAATTATTCTGTTCCATCCTTAGTGCTCCGCCTTGTATCATCTCTTTAACCAATGATTCGGTTCTGTTGCGGATCAACCTGCAAGGTCCGTAACACCATCCAGAATAAGAAGTAAATGAGCGCTAACCCTTATGAATTTGCAGCTGGAATAAACAGCTTAGTGAGCCACTTAATTCCTATCTCATCTGTGGTCCAACGATTAGGACTAACATCAAGCCTCCAGCCATCTGGAAGCCTGTCAAACCAGCCTTCCTATAGATTCTGACCCTTGAGAATCACATATGGAGGTAGGTCCCAGCCTGACACATTGACTGACTCAATTACAGTCATCTATTCTTGATTCTCAGACTGTAAAAGCTTTGCTCAGCCATAATGCTTAGCACTAGTAATAACCTTGGTAGTTGCACAGAGTCCCATTTGTTATGTGTTAAGGGCTACTTGGGGTGCGTAGGCACTGGAAGCCTTAACCGAATAGGTGTTATAGCTTATCCAACGTTCAAGGGCTCACATCTGATAGATAGGCAAAGGGTATTTGTAGCACAAGCTATTGAACTGAACAAGAGTAACTAAGAGTATCAAGATAATAATCCAATATATAGGTATCAAGTAGGGCTCAAAGTGATAGGCAAGTTCATAGAGTTGGTAAACTATGAAGAACCATAAGGGCTCTTCCTAATGGTTGGAGACAATCCTTATATACATAATGAATGTTGTGGATAGTTTGAATAGTAACCTCCTTATGTTACCTATTCATGCTATCCGCCTGTTTGGATAGTCCTGACTAATCATTGACTATCTCACCTATTTGTGACTATCCTGTCACATGACCTCGTCACCTTGTTATTCCGTTCCGGCCCTTGGGGCTCCGCCTTGTCCTCCTATTATGACCAATAATCTGGTTCTATCGTTGGTCGTCCTGCAAGGTCCGTAACACCATTGCAAACCCAGTCTCATCAAAGTTATAGATATCTTTAGCTACAATCTTATGCTTAGCAATTATATTCTCTAGAGTCTTAAACCAATACTGAATAATCCTTCTGTCTTTACATTTGGCCTGTTCATAATTATAGTGTCTAAAATGGTGGCATTGGAGCTCCACACAATGTTTATCAGCTTATAGATGCAGTTCTTTCCCACATGGGAGGGGTTAAAGGTGGAATCCTGGAGAGCAAGAAGATGATTAGCCATATTCTTAACAAATGCTGGTTAGGGGAGATTTTTCATTTAGCCAGGTCAAACAATCCACAGAACTAGCAGATTCTCTTCAGCATCTGTTAATTTAGTTGAATTGGCATATAGGCTAGTTCTTGAAGGCTGTCCATTTAATCAATTGTATAAAGTTGTATATGAAACATTATATAGGTGTGCAGCTTCGCAGATTGAGATTTTCTCACCATTTCTAATAGCATTTCTTACAAGCTCAATTTGCCCCTCTATCTCTATAGAGTTTCTAGCATTTTTACCATGAAATTGATGGCATTATTGCGTGTTGAACTGCGTTGGTTGGGGGTTTGGAGATGACTCAAATTTGGTGATCGGCTCGGGGTGGATTACGTTAGTTAGGTAGTTAGGTAACTTTCGATTTGCCAGGATGCTCAACTTTTCGACACATCAATCTCTCCGCCAACAGCCATGCTAGCTATTCCTAGTAGTTAACTACTAGTGTTTCAAGGCTGCGGTGTCATCTCCACGCTTGCCACCACGGCATTGGCTCCCAAACCGAGCTTGTCTGGCCTGATATCAGGGTTAAGTAACTAATAGTAATGGTTAGTAGAATGAATAGCATTGTCGGCACTTTTGTAATCTCTAATGAGACTAAAGGAGGGCGTCCTCTGGTAGTTAGCTAACTATCACTGCACGGTATGGTGCAGCTTTGTGATTTCCAACAATTGCCCTGGAGCAAATGAGTCGCTCGTTTGAACTCATCAGTTGAAGATGCGAGTGTGACTCACAACAACCGCTGATGGTGTAGTTGGCTATCACGTTCGGCTGTAAAGGATTTCCCATGCTACCGAAAGGTCGCCGGCTCGATTCCGGCTCAGCGGACAACATTTCTTTTTTCTTTTTTTGCTTTCACTTTTTATTTTATTTTTTAACCTTTTCAAAATTTCCGAACTGAATTTTATCCTCGAGGCAAGTTTGGATTTTCAAAATCGCCAATCAAGGATAACGAGTCCTCGCGGGTTCCGTTTCCCAGTTCTGGTTATCTTTTCCGCTCCGCGACTCCCCACAGACGCAGCCCAACCAGCTCCCTCCCCCCGCATGCCAGCCAGGCCTACAGTTGCGTCATGGGCAACGCAAAAAAAAAGCATACAAACGGCTGAGAATCCAGCGATAATGGTCTATTCATTCCAAAAACAACGTTGATTTCTAGTGTTGAATCAAATCACAATGTTAAAGTCACCGGTTGAAAAGTTCTACTTGCAGCCGACTTTGCATTCACCAAACAGTGTTTTACCTGTCCTACTGTATCGAGGCGTTCTTCCCCGTCCCAGCAGCGAGGAATCGACTTCCGAGTTCCTGCAGGCTAACGACTGGGAAAAGAGAGTGAGATTCGCTAGTTACGCCAATTGAAGGTGTTTATCTGATTTCTAACATCATGACAAGGGAACATGGGGTCATATCGGAACTCATCATTTTCATCCGAATACTCATGAATGTTATGGTGCGTACTTTGTTTTACAGCGATATCATCTTGGACAAATATGTATGATACAGTAAAGTGAGAAGGGAAGATGTGGCATCGGTGTCTACCGCTGAACCCACAATGAATAACATATATCATCCCCAAAATCAGGGATTTTCCAGGGCTCCTCGACCTTAATTATCGGCCGTGGAAGATTTGACGACAAGGGCGGTATCTATATACCTGTTAACACAGGAGACGTAATCGTCCTACCTGCTGGCACTACCCATTGCTCCCTTGAAAGCAAGGGAGATTACCAATACGTTGGCGTCTATCCGAAGGTAATAATGAGTAGATCTCTCAAGCAAATTTCAGCTATCTTTTTGACACATTCATAGGGAGCACCACTTTGGCGGAATGAATACGGAAAAGATCCCGTCGATATCGATAAAACAAGAAAGAAAATCCTAAGAGTGGATATGCCAACTCAAGACCCAGTCTATGGAATACGTGGTCCTCTCGTTCGACTGTGGAATGAAGCGTTACTGGGGTACTCGGCAGAAGGTGCTTCAAAGCTGTAGAGCAAGCATCTCATAGTTGGCAACAGCTTCACTGCCATATTATATGCATGCACTTTCCGTTAAAGCCTACAAACCCTTTCTCAAATTTTGGAGTGGCTAGACTGTGTTAGCAACTGGCACTGAGGCGAAGTGGGTTCAGAAAGTCCAACCTCCAATGGCATCTTGTGCGCTTTGGTTAGTAGAATACAGATACTTTTGGAGACAGATTTATTTCGAGGATTAAGCTGTGTTTGCAAGGTGGTCGGCTTAAGGGGGGTAAATGAATTCCTCAATGGCAATGGGGTTTGCGGGCTGACGATGAACTGTCAGGCGCGTTTATAGAAACGAGTATATGCTAAAAGCATGTCCTTCTAAAGGGCTTCCAAGATTTGAACGAAACTGCATTTGTAGCTCAGAGATGAGTCGGGTAATGGGATGCAAAGCACGTTTTAAGGTCTTTTATCTTAAACCGCTGGCTTTCGCACTTTATCATATCCTAAGTGCAAGTCGTGATACAAAAAAGACCCTAAAAGCTCATCCACCTCATCACTGGGCTTACGGAGTACTTCAATAACTAAAAGCCTGCTTGGCAAATTGAATGACGAACCCAAAGGACAGTCAACACAGCAGTGTATCCATTGTAGTTACTAAGAAACGAAATTTCATCTATCCTCCAACTAATCATTCCCAAAAGGAAAAGTCTCCTCAAGTATAGACGCAGAAACTCGATTTCTTCTTGCCTTACAGGCCGCTTTTCTGTAGAGTACGTCCCTTCGAAAATTAAAAGGAAAGAGAAACGCAAACCAAATTGTAATATCAGTCTATTGCTGGCATGAATCCAATGAGAAGGCCATAAACGCCAGAAATAAAAAGAATGAAAATTCCACTGGGATCATACCGAAGAAAAGGAATAAGTCCTAACACAACAGTTTCAGAACAGCCATCCAAATGCCAGAGCATCTAAAACAATCTGCCTCCACAAACAGGTCAAAATAACACAAGGAAGAAAAATATTCAAAATATTCAGATCAAAGGAGATCCTAGAAGCAAATGGGTAATGGGAAATCTCAGACAGTGATGCTAATCTCTAAGCACCTCCTGAACCAAATCAGACTGGGTTGTAGACATGAAACATGAGTTAATGTCGACATTCCCAAGGCAATACATCAGAAAAACTTGAGAATGGACTGGTGTTGCAATTCTCCCAAGTTTTTAGAAGCACGAACGTATCGAAAGCTTTGTTAACAATAATAATCATTCGCAGATAAAGCGAAGAAAGATAATCTAGACGTTATGGCGTGCTTTTGCAAAACTCCCAGGAATTCCAACTAGGTTGGCGAAACGGGCAGCCGGCGCTCCAATAGTGGCTCAAACGGGGTAGACAACGCCATGTACCATATATCCAAGAGGACCAAGGCCTCCCTCTTCGTAGCCGGCATTTATGGCCAATCATGGAAACCACCACGCGAACAATGTGGTGGTCCGCCTTCTCTTCCACTTCTGGGCGTTGGCTTCAGTTCTGATGGCCCTTGTTGTTCTGTGCCGGCGGTCGTACCTCCTTTCCTTCCTTCTTCCAAACTTCGACGAGAGACGCCAAAGTCACTCATTGCGAATAGAAGAGGCTCATCCTCATCGAAATTAGCTGGAGCGCCTAAATGCCTATGAAAGCTGAATCTATGTCCACTGCCACGTCGGGTATCCGGGGCGACAGAAATTCCGCTATTACTGCCACTTCCAGCATTACCTTCTCGGTCCACATCAGCTACGTTAGCTGTTCCGACTCGGCCCAGACTACTAGCAGCAGAAGCGCGGGGATGTGGATGACCAAACGATCCGCGGGCACGCCCATGAGCAAAACGAGGCTGGTATTGGTGAGGGAATGAAGTGCCCGAAACGTCGTCATTTCTCAAAGATGACTCATTAGTGGTTGACTGATCGGCGCTGGTAATAATTGGCTGGTTGGCATGTAGTGGACTCGTTTCCGAAGCTGGGCCAGACGTCTCTTGCTGGCGCATCAGCTCGCTTGGACTTGGTGGCGAACCCTCTTCAGCACCTAAACTTAAACTGCGCAACCCGAAGGGTAGAAAATCGCCCAAATCGTCTTCAATAACTGTACTGGCGCGTCTTTGAGCAACGGAACTAGATCGGCGGAAACTAGAGATAAACGGGCGGGGAGAAGTGGGGATATCAATGGCATTCGCAGTAAAATCATCGAGTTTCGGTCGAGGCTCATCATTAGGCGGTTGCTCGGACGGAGGACTTTGAGGTTCACCTCTTTGTTTTCGTTCCGAGCGGTCGCGTTGAGAGTAGTCCACGACACTGTTTGAGCTTAAACGAGAAGGAACCGCAGGCATATGTAGAGTGTGAGGTGAAATGGCCTTGCCCGGCGAGGAAGACATGGATACCGAGACTCCCGCCACGGAAGCAGTAGCATTCGGAAGCTGCTTACTTGAAGACGTGGATGATTGTTGAAGAACCAAGGACGACGACATGGAGTCCGATAATACAGCGTTTGAATCTCGCATCTTCTGAAATCGGGATAAAGCAGCGGACGTCCGCTTTGTGTTACTGTCCGGAGATTTTATATCTTTCTTAGACAGGAGATCTTTTCTCGTATCAAGCATCTTGAGAAAATCCGAGATGTTGTCCTCATCGGCGTGGAGAGATCCCGAGCTCGCTGCATAAGGGTCCAGTGGTGTTCCTGAACTTGGTTGTACAGTCGATGAGCTCATGCTAACTCTGCCGCTTGAATTATACTCCTCGTCTGTTTTGCTGGCACCACCGGAAGACAGCCGAGCTCGTCTGTGACTAAACGAGCTGCTGTACTTTGAAATGGGCGCTGGCCGTGGTGACCCAGATGTAGAGGACGCAATTGCACTTTCTGACGCTTGTGTCGATCTCCTTGACGTGGTGAGAGTGCCGGGTGGCGGAGGCATTTGTCTTGAGCTAGGGGTAATATCCAGTGGTCCCACGCGTTGACCAAAGCTTTTAGGTTGAGATCCAACTGGGCTTTCGACTAGAGCTGGCGATGCGGAAAGGGGGGGAGCTTTGAATGGTTGGATAGAGACTGATGGCCGCCTCTGAGTCGGATGATTCCCTTCGGCGGAGAGCGCGGCTACTCGACCGGCTTGGCTGGGCTTCGGGGAATGAGAAGGGCGACTTGGGGAGCTAGGTGAACCAGCCAAATCTCTGACGGCGCGAAGGGCTGATATAGGGCTAGCCCCTGTTTGAGGTCCCACCTGGTGGAATGTTGACATGCTTCCATATGCTTGCCCAAAGTTAGGGAGGCCGACGTCTCGTTTTTCTACGGGGAGGGACCCGTGTTCTTGTCCCGGAGCAGCAAAATTGGCTTCTGACGGTAAAGACGGCTTGAACGAGTCCTCATCCACGCCCATAAATCTAGAGCTCAAGAAGGCCTCTGAATCATCTACTCGGAATTCGCAGTTGGTCCGGTAAGTTACCAAAGTAGAGAAGGGTCCCGCAGGAGAATCTGTTACGCCGAAGGAATACGTATCAACCACTGGGCCACTCCCTGGGTGGAGAGGAATTGTCAATGGGTCATTTGTCGACCGAGTCTGGTCCGAGGACGCCTGAAGGATTCGATATTTAAGTGACAAAACAGGGCTTGACCGTACTTTCGAATGGCGCTTTGAGTATTTCCAAGCCGGTAGCAATTTCGAATAGGCGTATAATGACCTAAACACGACGATGCTCTTTTTATAGACGGTGGGGAGTATGGTGCCTAGGTCTGGAGGTAGGTCGTCAGGGCCAGGCCCAAGGTCAATACGCCATCTTTCGAGGATGACCCCTCTTTTTGAAGATTTATCAAGGCAGCCGTATGCATCCAGGGCTTCAGCTACGTCCCATCGTTTTCCAGAGTCATCGATAATAACCAGACTTTGATTGTTTGTCAACTGTGTAATGTCCAAATAGATCTCAATAATCATCGGAGGTGGTCTGCTACTGGTACAATTGCTGCATTTCCAGGCAGCCAACAAGGGTCTCAGCTCGTCTGTCTCATCGACTTCGACATTGAACTAATCGGACGAAAGAAACCATCAATATTTGCAGGGAAAAAAAAAAAGAAAGGTGAAAAAGGAAAGGAAAACCACAACTTACCCATTTATTCGTTCGAACAGCGCCGTTGACGGTGGCAGGTGCAAGGTCTACCCGTGAATGTAGTATGATCAAGGCAGCCTTTGTATAGTAGTTCTGCGCGTAGAGTTAGTTTTTGAAAGCTCCTAAAAATGGCTCGTGTAGCAAGCACAAGAAAGTAGATCTAACCTGAATGATCTGGTCAAGCTTCTGGACTGGAGATTTCTCTGGGGACTCAATACTCTGTTCTTGATCGGAAGAATCCATGTGTCGGTCAATGCCCAAGCCTCTGGAAACGTAGCGTCCGAACCGCTCAGTGTCTCGATCTCGGGTGACTGGCCTATGTGGGTTTGGGCGGGGAGATGAGGCCGGCGAAGCCACCGCTGACGAAGTTCTACGATGTTGGTGCATTGTGAAGTGAGATGGATGCCGAAATAGCGTGAGTGGAACTAAAGGTCGCGACTCTGGCCTCGGGAGAGAATCGAGGGCTCGCTCGGAGGATAGGAGGTAGGGAGAAAGAGGAGTAAATCAGGCAGGGGGTATAAAAAAGCCGTGCTGTGGTATCCGATGGAAGGCCATGTTAATGTGAACTAGAGCGGAGGTAGGAGGGAAGCGGTGATGCAGCCAGTCTGCGCCTGAGGCTGGTACAATAACAGTGGGCAATCAGGAAATGATTACAAACAACTGCTGGCATACTATCTTCAACGGAGTTCTCAGGCAGCAATGAGTCGGGTAGGCTGTAGGCAGAGAGAAAGGCCTAAGAGCTCGAAGCTTCCCGGTAGTCGATAGTTTGGGGGATGTAGGTGAGAGGAGAAACGGGAATCGTTTCCCAAGAAACTGGATCTAAGAGTACATAGCTATAGTGTTATGGATGTATGTTGGATTGTGAAGACAAAAAAAAAAAAAGGAGCGAGAGGTGACAGGAAGCTAGTGGAGGAACCTTGGAGAGAGACTAGGGGGATGGGAGAGTGCAGTTGATCAAGGGCTGGGGGGAAAGGAAGATGCAGATGCAGATGTTGATTTGGAGAAGCAAGGCGTGATGTTTGGGGTGAGGTAACGCTTAACGATGTGACGCATAGCAGGTGACTCGATTGTCTGGAACAGATGATCAGAGTGGATCCCGAAACATTCGCCCAGAAGGTTTGCCTGAAGAGCTGGATAGTGGGTGAGAGAGCGAGAGTGAAGAGTCTAAGCAACATCTGGCCAAAACAGATCACATTGACAGGTACGATTCTTCTTCTCCTTCTCGTCTTTTCTCTTCTTTGCTTTTTTCCCTTCTCTCTTTTCCCTGACTCACCAGAAAAGCATCTGGAGAAAATGCCCTTGTTTAAGTTACGGTGAGAAAGCCTGCAGGGTTGAAACCCTTGCTCTCGAGGGTGATTGTATCGTAGAGTACTGGTATTTCGCGTCATTCATTACTAGCGGTAACTACGGCGGCAATGAAAGCGATTCCGGCGCCAATAGTAGTAGAATAGACTCTTTCATCGGGACCGCCAGCCAGGATTGGCTTAGTGTATTTATCAAGCGGCTGGTATTCCATTATTCCATACGTTAGCCTTACACTCCACAATCGAGGCAGATAAGCATCAGGGAATCAAATGGTGCAAGCATTTCGAAAGAATTGGAACATTTCAGCCTCCCCGACATCACTGCTGCCCGCGACAAGGAACATGTTCAGGATCTAATTATGGTAGTCAATGTTATCTGCGGTTGGTTCAACTCGTATTGCTGAAAAATTCCTATCTTAGTGGCCGGCAATGGGAAGGCAACAAGTGAACCGGCACATTCTCCGAGCCCCTTTGGAAACTTTACTCGATGGTTATTTGAATCTTCCAGACCGCAAATGCAGGTTACCCGCGGGAGGGACGATGGCCGTGATCGTGGTTGGTCTTGTGAGAGTGACTGCAGGCTTCCTCTCGCCTTTCACACTGGCTGCCTTGTGCTCAACCAGCAAATCATGCTTTGTCCGACCTCCCGTTGCATTTGCCGGAATCTCAAAATTTCGATTCTTCATCTATCTCCCGTCCCAACGACGAGTCGCACATGGGCATCGGAATTTGACCTCTCCCCTGCCAACCTTGGTGGGAATGCCAGGCATCCACCACCACTACCACCTTTGGAGCCAAATAGCTCCAAAGTCGTCGGTCAACGTGGTACTGCAGCATCGACGTTGGCACCGTTTGACAAACACACTTTTGGAACAAGGCCCACTCATGATCCCCCTGTCTCTGGTAACAAGGCGTTAGTTCTGTCCCTGGGTACCACCCGAGCAACCAACAAGTGTGCACATCATACATCCAGGCTCCTGACTACGAGATGGGTTTAGTGTCTAAATTCCATTAATGTGCCATGGTATAGTAATTCTGAAATTCGGATTTCTGGTTTGATCACCGTACCGGATGCAGCACGGAACGTGGGGGAACATCATTCTCTCCCAGACTGGTACTTTCGTAGATCAAGACGATTACATTTTTGCCAAAACCTACAAGCTTGATTAACTAACTAGTAACTGGTTGGTTATTTGGCGCGTTAACGCCGAGATAGCACGAGCACAGGCTGGTTGTCATGATAAAGGGATCTAGAAGAAGTTGGCATCGAGACCATCATTCTTTACGAGCTGAATGGATGAAGATAAAGGTCGAATCATTGATGATTGCCATGACGTCTGGGTTCAGCATCGTAAAGGTAAGTTAAGTTAGTAATCAATAGGTACGTGTAGAACTATGGTGGGTAGGGGAATTCGCGTTCAAGGTGCATCCATACCACTTGTCAATTTCCATCTACCAAGTGCAATACTTCAATTTAATGAACTTTTTCTGTTCAGACTTATACCCTCCTGGCCGCGGCGATCAATCCTCGAATATCTGTAGACCAGCAACGGAACGGCAGCCTGTCCCACCGCCAACGTGAGCGCTCGGCAACACTCGCCCCTCCTCGCTGTCATAATCGTCACCTTTGCAGCGAGAATATCCGAAACCTCCATCCCATTTGTTCTACCACGACGCCAGTAGAAGAATCGATCTTTCGGCCTCTCGTCTGGGCGCATGGAGGGACTTATGCCCTCTGATTGGTCTCCCGCAAAAACCCCTTTTCCGATTCCGCCCGCCGGCTTCCAACCCATTTCCCTTCTTCCAGCCAAACCTTGGATCAACGACACACCCTTCAGAACCCCTCTCCTCTCACTCTGTTAAATAGTCTGGCCTGTCTGCTTTGATCGCATCGTCATTCTGTGTCTTCTCACGGATCTGCGCCTCAACACATCCAAGGAATCACTTGTCCTGACAACCAGCTCGACGCCTCGTATCACATCTGTGACTCACAACCCCCCTTCCCCCACTTATACGCGCACCCTTCTCTCCCATTCATTGTACGGGTTTCTTCGCTCGTTGAACTCGCCATCCATTTCCTCTGCCAGCGCGATAACCTATCCGCCCTGAGCCTTTTCAATTTTTCCCTAATTAGCCATCCCCTTGCCCCATCAGAGCACCTGAAAACCCGCTGTGAGCCGTGTCACTGCGCGTTTGCTCGGGGGGCGGATTAAGGGGATTCCACTATCGAATCCACGGAGCGGCACATGAGCAGTAAATTGTGGCAGTATTTTCTCCAGGATGACGCCGAAAGCTTCAAGAGGCTTCTGGCAAATGCCACCTTCTCGCAGGGGCATAGAAATGGCCCAAACGCCGTTGTCTCGTCCAAGTTCGGTAGTCCTGGTGCCGCCTTAGGATCCTCACCTAGCACCCCGTCCGGAATAAAACGAATCGTCGGATCATTTGCATCGTCTCCGCTACAAGAAAAGGCCTCGCTTCCCCAAGGTCCTCCTATAATCCTTTCGCGGGCCGACGTGAACGCCAGGGACCAACGTGGCCGCACCTTGCTACAACTTGTGGCATCTTCCCAGAGTAACTCGGCTCTCGAGTTTGCCTATGCCCTTCTCGCCGTTCCGTTCTTAGACATATATGCCCAAGACACCGAAAGCGGCTGGACTGCTTTGCATCGAGCCCTTTACGTAGGTAATACCACAATTGCTCAGGCTCTACTCGCACGGGATCATATAGAGGCTACAGATTTTCGGGCGTCCAGTGGAGGTCACCATCCATCTGGCGGTCTCATCAAGATAAAGGACCGGGAGGGAAATAGTCCGTTTGACTTATTCAACTCTACAATTTTGGTGAGAGATATAGATCAAACTGCCGAGAAATCTTTGCTCCCAGAAAACGACGTTTCCTCGGAAGTCTCGTCAGCTGTCGATGAAACCGAGAGACACATCCCAGGAGGGAGACTAAAGCCTTTTGTTAACGCCTTGGGAGACGAAGTTTTTACATTTGGCAGCAACAAAAATCTTTCTCTAGGCCTTGGCGACGGCGATGACCGGCAATTCCCGGAGCGCATCTATTTGAGTCGTCCTAGCCACCTCCTTTACCGGTTTTATCATGAGCGAGAAACGTCAAGGGAAGTCCAAGGCCTTAAAGTGACCGATGAAAGAGCTGAGTTTGGCTCTGCATCAGAGTTACCAATCAGGATACGCAATCAGCCTATTGTGTTCCAGGATATTGTGATGTCTAAGCTGCATACTGCTATCCTCACCAGCGACCCTGAATCCAACCTATACATGTGTGGATTCGGACCTGGTGGCAGATTGGGCACAGGCGATGAAGCAACTAGATTCAACTTTGTCTGCATTGAAAGCGGTGGAATAGCAGGGAAGAAAATTATTAACGTGGCTCTGGGCCAGGACCATTCCATTGCAGTCTCCGACCAGGGAGAAGTGTTCACTTGGGGAAGTAATAAATACGGACAGCTTGGCTACTCACTCCCGCGGACAAACCAAAAGGATGACATGCCGGTTCAAACTACCCCGAGGCAGATTTTCAATCCGTTTAAAAAGGAGACCATTATCGGGGCTGCAGCCTCCGCTATCCATTCCGTTGTCTTTACATCGATCTCAATATACACCTTTGGGAAGAACGAAGGCCAGCTTGGTCTCATCGATGCCGATGCAAGGTCACTTGAGATGCAAGTGGTCCCAAGAAAGGTCGGTGCATCGCTCATTAACCAGACGATCTCTATGGTATCAGTTATCGATCGCGCAACAGCAATTCTACTGGAGAACCATGAAGTGTGGATTTTTACCCATTATGGATACTCAAAGCTCCTATTTCCCCTTGATGGCTCCTCTTTCATCAGAGATAGCTTCTCCGCAACACGATATGGTCTTTCTGCTAATTTCATCACTAAAATAACTGGTGGTGGAAATACAATCTGTGCAATGTCAAGTTTTGGAGAGGTTTATACCGTGAATGTCAACCGAAAAGCAGACACAGTCTCTGTTTCTTCTTCAACGACGAATCCATCCAAAATCAAAAATTCGCTTCCTCAGCCTTGCCGTGTTTGGTCAGTCAGAAAATCTCACATGGCAGTCCGGGATGTGGACGTTGGCCAAGATGGCTCTATCATCATATGTACCGAGTCTGGCTCTGCATGGCGGAAAGAACGTCGAAACCGTTTGAAGGACGGTGGAAGTAGGTTTGGAGAATGTCAGACGAAGGATTATAAATTTGTTCGCGTTCCGGGCTTGTCTCGAGTGGTTACAGTTAGAAGCAATGTCTTTGGAGCGTATGCTGCCGTCCAGCGTGGTTATGACGTGACAAGAAATCAGATCTTGGTGGATGATTGTACATTATGGCGTGACATCTGGCCTCTCTCCCCATTCAAGGACCTACTCAGCCGGCACATTCTCGAGGATATTACGCCCCCAACTAACATTAATTCCATGACAAACGGATATATATCGGATGTTCAAACGCGTTTGTTGCCAACTAATCTAGAGGCTGAGCTGGAACGCACGCTGCAGTTTCAGGATTTAAGTGATACTTTCCCAACACTGGTTTGGGTATCATCTACTTCTTCAAATGTCCGAATCCCGGTCCACCAATTTGTGCTAGCGGCGAGGAGCTCGGTCCTTCGCCAGGCGCTTTCCGAATTCCATAATTCATATTATCATTCAATCCCCGATCTACTTTCAATCGAGTACTACAGCGATGGTCACGCTCATATTCAATTCGAAGATTTCGACTTCCTGTCAATCATCAACCTGGTCTTGTTCGCTTATACCGATCATGTGTATAGTGTCTGGAATCGAGTTCGACATGATTCCGAAAATGCACCACGCTACCGCCAGGTCCGCACCGAAGTCGTTAAACTTGCAAGCCAGCTTGATTTGAAGAGCCTTGAGAGGGCGGCGAGATTGATGATAGAAGCCAAACCGTGCTTAGCTCTTGACATGGAAAAAGCGATTTCGGAACCTGGCTTCTTCGATAGCGGAGATGTGATAATCGATCTTAACCACGCAGAGCTTAGGGTCCACAGCCCTATTTTGTGTCAACGAAGCCCATTCTTCGAGGCATTATTTTACGGTCGGGCTGGTGGCCGCTGGCTGTCGTCTCGGAGAGAACAATCCTCTGATCTTGCTGATGCAATCCATGTCGATCTTAAGCATATCGAACCTGGGATATTTCAATTTGTTTTGCGTCACATATATGCAGACACCGATGACGAGCTTTTTGAAGATGTCCAGACAAATGACCTAGATGACTTTGTTGATCTGATTATCGACGTTATGTTTGTTGCGAACGAATTGATGATTGACAGATTGGCCCAGGTTTGTCAGAAACTACTAGGAAGTTTCGGTAAGCCTCTAGATTCTGTTATTTGCTTCTTTGTCTGACGAAACTAGTTAATGTACGGAACGTCGTTCCCTATTTAAATGCGGTTGCCCCTTGCTCCGTTACAGCCTTCAAACGCGCTGCGCTCGAGTATATTTGCCTGAACCTTGAAGTCATGCTCGAACACAGGTAAATATGCCTAGAGTGAAATGTTGTTCTAGTATCTAATATCCTCTAGGCTTCTGGATGATCTGGATCACGATTTGTTTGATGAGTTGGACGAAACGTGTCGCGAAAACCAGACGACACATCAACCCATCTCAAGAGGGCGAAACAGCGAAGAATATGTAACGGAGAGGTATCCAGAGATTATCCCACAACTTGAGCAAGACAAACAGCGTCGAATTGATTCTATGAGACTACGTTCACGCTTGCATGAAGACGAGGAGCGAGAGGAGAAGATCAAAGTGGGAAGCGTCGAGAACCCAAGCCTACTGTCCCCTGCTGCTAGGAATCGACCCGCTGGTCAAGCTTTAAACTCGAAGTCGTCGATGGACAGCCCGCTTCTCAAGCCGAAGGCATCCACTGGCGATTTAATATTTTCTATGGATGATGATAGTACCACGCCCTCTAGTTTAGGACCAATCACTCCGCATACTCCGAAGGCTAGAAGCAACGACGTCAATGGTCAGAGGAGTCAGGTGCGACCGGGAGTTGGTGCGAATGAATCACTTAAAACTTCGTCTAAAGTAATTCCTCGGCCTGAACCGCAACCAACACCACCAATCTCATCACAATCTAGCTCAAGCCCGTTGCAAAGGCCGGCAGGAGCGCCGTGGGGCCCCTTTACCCCTACTCCCAAACTCGACCTCAAGGGTATTATAGCTGAAGCGGCGGTGACGCCCAATGCTTCGTTATTCCAGCACTATACTATCCCGTGTCGTAAAATCGATATACCGAAACCGTCACCTTCAAAACTCTCTCAGAAGGAACGAAAGAAAATCAAGCAGCAACAAATGCACGAGACTTCAGCCGAGGCACAGTCATCAAAGACCAAATCGGCATCTCCATGGCAACTTCCTCCAAAGAAGCCTAAAAGTCCTTGTAATGCCGATGAGGAACAAGATCTCCCTACATCACAACGCACAAGCAACAAAACACCATTAACCCTCCGCCAGACTATCGCAGGAAACCCACCTCCACCAACCGGCGAACCGCGTTCATCGTCATCCTCAGGTTTAAAGTCAGATTCTACGCACCGTACGCTAGCCGTCAATGATAATTTAAACTCCTCGACAATCCCAATATTCTCAGATTCAGAACCGCTTTCTCTCGCACTAATTCTCGAACAGCAACAATTGGAAAAAGATATCATTCGTGAAGTTGCGACCACAAAGCATAACCTCCAGGATATCCAAATTGAACAAGAATTTCAGCAATGGTGGGATGCAGAGAGTAAGCGCGTTATGGAAGAGGCTGCCGC
>LJPJ01001294.1:15994-185603 GCA_001430935.1 Amauroascus verrucosus
CTACTACCGCCGCCGCCGCTGATGCTACTGCTACCACCGCTCCTGCATCGACTGGCCGTCCGCGTGGTAGCGGAAGAAGTAGGGGAAGAAGCAGGGCGGGCGCTGCTAGCGGGTCAGGAAAGAGCAGGAGCCGTGATCAGCCGGCTGATAGTAGAACTGCGCCTGACAGGAGAACCCCTGAGCCTGCTAGACCAATGCATATATCTTCTTGTGCTGAGCATACATCGAACCATCATCGGCGCCGAGATGGGCGAACCCATGGTCGGAGTAGTGGACGCGGGAAAGGGAGAGCTTCACAGCCGCAACAATAACTGCATCACAGTTGAAGGGAAAAAAGGGCACTAACCTTTGTTCTGCTTTAGTGGGGGAAATTCGTAAAGTCAATTCAAATAGGTAATTGCGGTTGGTGGCATGCATTGGTGATGTGATGATGTATGATGTTTATATCCCACTTTGCTATAGTCTTCTACATGTATAAATTCTTAATAGCTTGAGCAAAGACATTTTCGATGTGTTGTATCATATTTAATGTCAAATTATGGTGTAAAAAGAATGTTCTGATTCGAATCGGGCTGGTGACAGGCCCTTTCATATACAAACCTTTTAGGCAAAGATTCTAAAAGCATACATTCATATACCAGATCTCTCAATCACTAGAATGAATAGAAACACGATAGCAGCAAAGTTATGGTCTTGGACACATTTGCACTCACCAACTGGACCATGAACAAAACAATAATTAGATTAAGAGTCAGTACCCAAGCTTTGCAAAGAATAGCAAACTGGGCTCCCAACCTCTATGCTGGCGCACAATTAATTGATAGTAACCCAGTATCACACATTAAATCACTCAGGGTTTTGAATATAAAAAAACCCAAGCTAGACGTGGAACCGCTAGCCAACCCTATGCAAAATAAAAGAGAGAGGGCGGAGGAAAGTAAAAGAAGACAAGAAAATGAAGGTAACAAAATGATATAACAGAAAATGAGCCAGAAAATGGTAGGGGTATTTAAGCCAAAAAGAAGGAAAAAAAAATTGCAAAATGATAAGCAGGTATACTCTTCAATCCCCTGCTATCGGAACCTCTCTACTTTCCCACATCCTCCGAATCAATAGTTCGTTTTGAGTAGGATGACACGACGCAGTGTCAACCTGTCCGTCACCATGGCCATCTAAGTGTTGTTCGTACGCATTAGTTTCAGGTTGCGTAGAATTGTCCACGTGTAATCGTTCGATACCTTGTTCAGCCTCTCCAACATGGGCGGTCCCATCCTGATTTTGAAAACGAACCTGACTTGGCCTTGAGGAATGTGTCTTGCTCGGAGATTGGCCCCCAACTCTAGGTTCTTTTGTCATAGTCACGGTCAACATGCCATCTCGAGACTGAGGCCGGGACGGTCCATTACCGTTGACTAAGTCACGGACCGAGTTAACCCTTGTTAACTTTCCTCCGGCGTGGGATCCTGGAATCTGACGTAGCCGCTTGAAACTATCAACAACCGGGTTTTTGAAGCGATGGACCACGGAATACTCTGTTGTGAACCTGTCGTATAATTTTCGAGATCGTTTGGTCTCACTATCAGCTGACATTCCGGAGGGTCCAGAAGTTCCCATCATAAATCGACGACCATCATGCCCGTAACCACTGGTTCCGGGGCGGCTCTGCGCACTTGCTACATAATTGGAATCCACGGCAGCGCCCGCAGGCAGTCCAGGAATGAAAGTATCGGGAGGTGAATTAGACATTGTGGCTGTCCTTTGAAGCCAAAGTTTTTGTTGGGTGCGAGAATGAGGTTCAACAGGCCCATTTGTGGAGGTCTTAGGAGACCTTGAGGGTTTAAGTGCAGTAGATTCAGGGGAAGGTGGTGTTCGTGGGTGATAATGTGGAAGAAAAGAAGATGGAGTAGAAGGATCAGAGTCGGAACGTGGATCGATACGTGGGCCAGAGCTGTTTATCAAGAAACGAGATACACCTCCCTCGACTGATGAGGATGCGGCATGGGGGTTGCTCGTGACCATTGACGATGGAGCAGAGGGGGCTGGGGAGTGGTTCGCAGCACTGAGGCTAGAAGCCAAATTCGCGAAGGAAGAGGAGCGGGGGTTCCGATCGGACGGAACAGGGGTCGCTGTAGCGGAGATGGAAGATATCGTAGGCGGAAGTTTCGAAGAATGGGGTTGTTGTAAGATCCGTGATGCGATAAGATGCTGGTCCGAAGTACGAGTTTGATCTGCCAGTGCTTCGTTACCTATATCCTTTCCAGGAGCCTGGCGTTTTTGCTGTGGTTCTTCTTGAAACAGGGCAGTTTTGTCGCTAGGTTCTGTAGTATGGCTCTCCTGAACAAGGGGAGACTTTGTGGAGGACGTAGGGGTCGTCAAACTGTTTTGTCCGTTCATCTTGCCTGATACAACAGAGTTACGTCTTGTACTAGATGCGGAGACGGAACTGTGGTCTTCCCATTCCTCCTCGCCGTCTGAATCGGCAAGTTCGAAGCCAATCGACTTCTTCTCCGAGTTCTCAGTTTTCTCAGGCTGGTTCACGGTGTGAGACTTTTTGACGAGTATGCCGGACCCATTCCGCCTTAGTGCAGGAGTAGAGAGATTCTTCCTCACAGGGCCGTTAGCGGCAGAATTTGTAAGCGATATTGTTGACTGATCCCAACGGACGTGGCTCTGACTGGAGCGTGGGCTGGTTGAAGGTGACACAGGGGCGGACTTTTTACGTTGATGACGAATAGTGGTTGACGGAGGCGCTACTCCGTCGGCAGCCAGATTATGCACAAGCGCCAACCTTTGCAGCTTATTCAAGTTCTTATGTGACTGTGTACGTCCATGTAAGCGATGTGTGCCAACGACATGGGGACGATGCGGCTTATGGACTATTGGCTTGTGGGGCTGAGGATGATGAGCTGCAGGTGTGGACGGAGAGTGACGGGACATCGAAGAATGGTCCGACGGCGCCTGCGGGGAGGATACCGAGCGCTTAGCCGGCGAAACGGAGTGGTCCGATGGCATAGCGACGGTACTCAAGGAAAGGGGGGGTTCGTTCAACTGCAACGATCCTGCATCTGCAGAAACTCCCCACACGGGAAGAATCGAAAATGGCGTCGGACACGGGTCGTCCAAGAGAAAGTAACGGTGGTATCCGGGACAGGCTTCCAAGAAAACCGTTCTCACGAGTTGAACGCGTCGGGACGTAATTGGGCGAGGTGGTGTTCGTTCGATAAAATGGGACGAGCAATTGGCCAGCGAAAAGACGAATGAGGTCACGATTGGGCAGCAAAGTGAGAGGAAAGCCGCATCGCCAAAGGAGGCCAATCAGGAAGCATTGAACAGTACCCAGAGGAGATGTAAAGTTTTGTCTCCAGGTGTAACACCGGATGCCCTTCTAGCTGGTGTAGGAAGAGTAATTAGTGATAACGACGATGATGATGGCGGCGGGCAAGTTTCTTTCTCACAACACATCGGGATGCTGGGGGGCAAAAGCTTCAAGGCGGTGAGCCTTGGCACGTGATATGACAGCAAAAGGAAACCCGGTTGACGGCAGGAGAAGTTACTTTTGTCATTTTCAAGTCACTAATAATGGGCTACTAGGATTGTTGGAAACATGTCTTATCTTAGAGACAGCCTTGCATAACCCAGACTCCTTCAATGTCAATAGCCACCTAAGTATACATTCTCAACGAAAAACACAGTCCTCATAGGAGCATACACTACTTGACATAACCATCTCTCGCATATTTTGAACAAATGAAAACAATTAGACGTATCATTCACAAATTAGGGCGCACCAGACTATCCAGGCTCCACAGAGAGACATAGCTTAGAATCAATTCCTTGCCAAAACATAGAAGCCAAGATCATAGCTCGATTAGGCTCTCTTCCACAGGTTGAGGTTTCGGCTGTTGTGTAAACTGGAACGATGATTGCGATGTTGGTTGGGAGGTATCTGGGCGTGTTTGTGCACCATTTACAGAGTGTGAAGAGTACATATTCTGTGCGGTCGGCGTCGGCTGCTGCCACTGATACGATGCATGGTGTGCTTGCTCCGTATGTCGCATTGGCATGCTGCTTGTATCATAGGTTGACTGATATGGCCCAGTTTTCTGGACTCCCTGGAAGGGGTATGATGACGAAGTTTGCTGCATGGAAGCTGGTGGTGAGGCCAACGGCTCCACTACTGTTCGAGACAGAGGTTGTAACTGGCTCGACGGAGTTGTTGAAATCGGCTGTGGGTATTGCGAATTTGGAAACATGACCGGTGATTGGGAGTACTGTCCCTCTGTCAACGGTGGCTGCTGGCCGGTACCCTGCCCTGTATCTTGTTGCGCTTGCATTGCTGAAGCTGCGTGATGAGTCGGTTGAGAGGTCTGGTTTGAATAGGATGCCGAACGGGATTGCTGGGAAGTCGGGATCGGGGAGTTGGGGTCTGCCGATTGACTCCAGGGCTGGCGATTGGAATTGTATAGTGAAATGGGCCGCGCATACATTCCCGCCGCTGATGGAGAGCGCTGTTCATAGGCTGGGTCTATCGATGAGTGTCGACTCATAGCTGGGTAAGCTTGTAAGAATTTCCGATCAGAACTTGAGCCAAGGTAGAAGCTTTCCGCTCCTCCTTTATTATCCGGGAGGTGCGGAGGCATTGATGGGTATAAATCCGAGGACGATTGCATTGGCTGTAATGAGTCGTAGGCTCCAAGGGTCTGCTGTGCATAAGTATTCGACAGTCGTTCTTCGAGCATACGATCGTAATATCGAACGACGGTTGATAATTTAGCATGCAAATCTAGGAGAGTATCTTCGTATTGTCAGACCCAGTATTGCGTTTCTAAAATTAAACGTACATACCGTATTTGCTCATCGTTTCGCCGTATGTCCGGGCTAATTTTGGCCTTAAAGCGCCAATGCTCTCATATAATTCTTGAATCTGGGGCTCTCTTAATATAGTTCCAGGAGGTTGATGTTGCAACCTGTCTACAAGGGTTGCTAGCAAGTTTATTTTCTCTGCTTCCGCCGCAGTAAGCTCGTAATCCTTTTTCGGGACCGCAGCTGCCGGAAGACTTGATTTAAATGTCTCACTGGATGCGGAGTTCTTTAGCGCGGCAGTGTGTTTCCTCTTCTGTTCTTCCATATCCCTAAGGGAAGCTTCGATAGCCGCCTTTAGGTCCGGATCTTCCTCTTCTTCGTTCGTCTTCCCATTTTGTTTCGAATGAGCCGGTTGAAACGCCGGTTTCGACTGTGGAACGTAACCGCTCGAGCCTTTACCCTTCGTGTCCTCTAAGCTCAGTTGTAGGGCCAGCTTGAGATCCTCATCGAAATCGGTTTCAGCACGACCTCCTCGAGGCTCCATCCGAGCACTTGTCTTTGGGGATTTGAAACCAGGTCGGTTGGATGAACTAGGCGGGTTGAATGATTTTGACGTGAGTTTCGCGTAACACCCATCGTCCACTCTGACAGGCTGTATAATTCCGAGGTGTGGTAAAGGTAAGGTTTTGCTAGAGCACTGAGCGTCAAATACATTTCCACAATTGCGGCAGTGATGTTTTCGATTGGTGAACGTAAACGCCGTCCGACACCGCATACATACATCAGAGTCGGTCCATTCGGGGGGCTATTCATTTTGAAAAAAAGAAGCAAGTCAGAGTCCGCCCCGATAGGAAAGGGTAGGAGTCATGGTGGTTTCCTGAACTTACTGCGCTACTGTCAAGCATGCTACTAGTCATCTCTGTCTTAGGTGGGAACTGGAAGCCTTCCCACTGCAATGTCCGATATGTTTCACCCACATAACCCAGTTCACTGCGTGACTCAGCTGCGAGCGCCCAACTCTGGATTAAGTCCAGTATCTTTGTCTTTACGTTATCGTTCAGGGCGTTAACACCTTCGATTTTTAACAAAGAAACTAGATTGTCCATGAACTCTCTGGAGGATATCTCGAGAAGGAAGTGTCGACCACCGTTTTTCACACACGTATCTGTCAACTAATTCGCAAGTATTAGCAACAGCTGTAGATCTCAGGAAGGGATGAGGAATGTGCCTTTAGTGTCGCCAACTGAACGTTCGGGTTTTTATTTTCTAATCTTCTCTTAAGGGCCTTCATGGCCTCTTTTGGTTGCACTGTTTTCGATCGAATCAAGTCCGAAATCTCCAAATTTAACGCAATGTCCTCTCTGTGAAGAGGTTAGATCCAAACCTATTGCAAGTCCAGGGCTACTAATACTAACAAGGATGACGCTGTCGCCTTCTCGACCTGCTCCTCAAACGGCGAAACAGAGGAGAACCAGCCTGCCATTTTGACTGTGTTTCCTAAAGGTAAATGCCTCGTAACTTTCAAGCCAGTTCTTTGGGATACCGAAGTCAGAGGGACGGGCGTTGTGTTCCTTCGCCTGAATCGATTATTATCTCTTGGAAGATGACGACACTGAGTCGGAGTGACAACAGTTACTCCGCATACAACAATTAAATCGCAAGAACGGGCACGAGGAGCGTTGACTGGAAGTGTTGTATGTAAGATATATAGATAGAACGAAGCAGGAGCAGTAACATGCTTTTTACACCAGGAAATTAAGAAGAACGCTCAGCTTCGCGAGATGTTCGCATCTACTTCACTGCCTAACAACCATTGGGGGCCGACCTTGCTGGAGAGTCATGTGACCAGTTTCTTTGGGCTAGAGCTTAGGTAATTAGGCTATCAAATGCTGATTGTTATTGGTTCATTAGGCGCCTTATGTAAATCAGCTGACGATCATTTTGCCCACGCCGCGCGGCTAAGTTGGCATGGGGTTTCAGGACCTGGCGATGACGATGATGCCTTTCAATCTTTTGCATGCTCCGTTTGCTATGTCTGCTCTACTCTCCTGCGTTCCAAAGGGTAGTATGACTGAAGTTATTGCTGCTGGGGTTACCGAGGACTGCAGACCTATCCACTTCCAATCCTTTGTTTTCGAGTAACCAAAATCACCACCATCGTCACCGAATTCACCACGACCACGACCACGCTTCAGCACCAGCCCTTCCACTCATTTCTTCTACCAACCGTCGGGAAAATGACCCCTCTCCCCATGACATAACTTGTTCTCTTTCGACTCAAAATTCGGGGAATAAGCGCCGCACTGATCATTCCCATCCATTCCCTTTACCCCAAAACGCTTGTTCGGTCGCTAGTTATGCGGGGGCCAGTACCTGGCAGCCATGCCGCAAACCCGCCTTTTGGCAACCAACCTGATAGCGACCCCAGCACGGTAGATAGGCAGTACTTGGATATGAAAGTACTACAGGAGATGGCGGCTTCATTAAACCTAAATGGGAATGTTCCTGTAAGCTTTCTCTCGCCAGCGGAATCATTAGGCTCCCTAATTTCTTCCTTAACTACGCCTAACTGCTGCCACTACAATAGCTGAATGAACTGGTTCGGATCTCCGAAGACGCGATCCAAAAATCGAAGATTTTAACCCGAGAGGGCCAACTTGATCTTGCGCTCGTGCAATATCTTCGAGCCTCCGATATCGTCATTAACATGATTCCGAAACATAGAGACTTCAGTTACATGAAGCAACATAATCCGCGGTGGGCAGATCAATTTACGGAGCTTATTATGGTAAGCTCTTGTCTTTGTTTTAGCTTCAGTGGCCTCAGTCTCATACTCCCAAGCATTGAATGCCACTAATAGTGCTTGAAGGCTATTGATTCCCAACATGCTACCATGGAGAACATAAAACGGAAAATTGCTTCGCAACAAAGCATTGTTTATGATGACGACTCGAGTAAATCCCGCCCCGATTCACGAGGGCATGGCGTATCTGCAAACTTCCCCCAAGAGCCTGCTTCATACTCCCAGGATCCCGCCGACATACCAATTCGTATGCCAAGTCCCTCGAGCTTTCAATACCAATCAAGTGCCCCTACAATGCTACAAACGTCAGGTAGGCCGGCAAGGAAAAGCAAACCGGAGGTGAAGCCTAAGCCGGTGAACCTCGTAGGAAAACCTACTGACGACAGAGTGAGCATACACGATCCTCTCACACAACGATTTGCCGAATTAAGGAACTCGCATCTAAAGCGAACTTCAGTCGCATCCGACAGTAGTGACGTAGTCCGGAGTAACTGCACCTGGATTCCTCCATCTACAAGGTCCCATACATCCCGTCCCTTGTCAGCTTCGCACCCTCGCCCAGTTTTAGACCCACCGCCTGCTCGTCCGCTAGGTCCGCGAGAGATGAACTCTTCCCATACGGGTCCCCCAGCGTTGCCCCCTAAAGTGCCGGTTTTATCGGTCGATCCATCACTTCCTAGGTTTCCTAGTCCTGCATATAGTCCTATCACCACCGTTCCATCCAAACCCCCCCTGAACCCTCCTAGAACGTCCATTGATAGTCTTCGTCCCGTGCCCTACAACCAGTCTTCGCCCTGGATAGGTGCCTCAAACGAGAATATCAATGTGGTCGATGACAATCCTTATCGGTCTCACACCCCGAACGGTGTACATGTTGAAGGGGACTTGAGGAATACAACGGCAGATTTTACGGTTGGCGCCTCAATATCCGCTCAAGACTTACTAGAATATTTGCGTAAATACGACATCCTGCTTATTGACGTCCGTCCGCGAGATCAGTATGACAGTGGCCACATCTATTCAAAATCCATAATCTGCATCGAGCCAGTCGCCCTTAATGAGAATGTGTCCGCAGAAGAGCTCGAAGATCGTTTGATCATATCTCCAGAGACCGAACAATCCCTATTCTCCAGACGCAACGAATTTGATCTCGTCGTGTATTACGATCAAAGTACAAGTGACACGACTTATCTTTTTGGCTCTCCAGCCTCCAGTACAAAGCCTCATCTGAGAGCACTTTACGATACCCTTTACGAATTCAATATGTATAAACCGCTCAAAGATGGCCGGCAGCCAGCTTTGCTTGCCGGTGGGCTTGATGCATGGATAGATTTATTAGGACCCCAATCATTATCAACTACCCACACAGCCGCGATTATGCACTCAGTACGGGCGCGCAAACCCGGGCCGGGAAAATACCAGCCGCTGCGGAGAATGCCAACTGCCAGTGCGAATTCGAGCTGGGAGGTGAAGAAGAGGAGATTGCGTGAATTCAAGCCGTTAGACCCAGAAGAAGAACGGGTATGGCTGGAAAAGGCCAAAACAGAAGAGATTGACCCAGCTAGCTATGGCGCGGGTGAAGGTGTTATTACTGAAGAACCTGGAGATCTTGAATCGGCTGAAGCCGAACCGATTTCCCCGTATATCCATACATACGAAGATTTCCTTCGACGGTTTCCCGAACCCCATGATATCCGCCAATCTATGGCTGGTATCCCACCAGATCAACCCCCACTGTCCCAATTCCATGAAACAGTAATCGCTCCTCCTTCCCGACCGCCACCGGCAGTGCCTCGTCCATCTTATAGTGGTGTCACTGATGGACGACATATCCAGCCTCCCCTCGCGCGTCAAGCCTCTGCCTCCAAGCATGCCTTGTATAAATCAAGCTCTCCGCTTGATCGTATCAAACTTCCTCGCACTGGACTGGTCAATCTTGGATCGACGTGCTATATGAATTCCATTATTCAAAGTTTAAGCGCGACGACAGAGTTGACGAAATTTTTCCTCGATAATCAATTCCATTCTCGGGTTCAAAAGAACTGGAAAGGCTCACAAGGCGTCTTACCAGGTCTTTATGCAAATTTAGTCCGGTCTTTGTGGAAGAATGATGTTCAAGTCATTCGGCCGACCTCTTTTCGGAAATTCATTGGACGCCTTAATTCAGAGTGGGCAGGTAGCCAACAACAAGATGCAAAAGAGTTTTTTGATGTCCTTGTCGATTGTTTGCACGAAGACCTTAATACAAACTGGCAAAGGACCCCACTGCGTCCCCTCACAACAGAACAAGAAATGCGCCGTGAAAGGATGCCGGTACATCAAGTTTCAGTCATCGAATGGAACCGGTATTGTCATCGTGAACTATCATATGTATCTGCTCTGTTCGCTGGGCAACACGCAAGCCGCTTACGTTGCACGACATGTCGGCGTACGTCTACTACCTACGAAGCTTTTTATAGCATCAGTGTTGAAATCCCGGTGTCTGGCACAGGTGACATTTACCAGTGTCTTCGCAGCTATTGTCAAGAGGAAATGCTCAGCGGCGACGAAGTCTGGAAATGTCCTCATTGTCGCACTGAGAGAGAAGCTACAAAGCAAATTATCTTGACTCGTGCACCGAGGTTTCTTGTACTACATTTTAAAAGATTTTCAGCCTCTCATCACCAACAAGCCCGCAAGATACATACGCCTATCTACTTCCCTCTCTCCGGCTTAGACATGACTTCTTTTATGATTCAGACTCCGTCCATTCGCCCATCTTCACCTCAACCAGATGGGGATCTCGCTCAAACTCCTGCCCTGACACGGACACAGTCTGAGCTGGCACCTAATGAGCTAGCAATATCTCCACCGTATATCTATAATGCTTATGCTGTTGTGCGGCACCTAGGATCGACCATCCACGAGGGGCATTACATTTCGCTTATTCGTGATGGTAATCGCGACTGCTGGCGCAAATTTGACGACAATCGCGTCACGGATTTTAGGCCTGGCGGTCCAGGGTCTTCTGAGTGCCTTCAGAATGAGCAGGCATATCTTGTATTTTATGAGAGAGTTCCCAGAAGTTAGATCTCTTTTGGCCCCAGTTTTGTCTTCTCTACAATACGACCTAGATAATGAATGTATGATGGCATTTTATTCCTGGTATTTTAAGGAGAATTGCTATGGATAATGATTGGATTTCTGATGAACTTACACCCATCTTCAGTAAATATCAAAATTCTTTTCCCGCCCATAATTGATGCGAAAATCATAGCAAGCTTATAGGCAAAACGAGGAACATTGATTCACTGCATACGCAAAGCACTTGGCGTTTTCTCACCGCCCTTATCCCAGGATGTATACTTTGTCATTGCTAATTATATCGATTTTGAGGTCGTTTGGGCTTCCTTTTTTTGATATTCTAGCTAACTCGCTCTCGATCGATTTGAAAAATCCAGTATCTTGGGTCCGAGACGTGGAGTGCATTGGACGTTGGCTCTACCACTTTTCGGTTCACAAAGAGACCGACTTAGTTATGTGAATAGAATATGATCTTGGCGGCACAATTCGTGGATCAAGCATTCCTTTTCACTCCCACCCCGGCGAATATTAAGTTTTGGAATCATCAACCGACAGGAAGCGGTTTTTGCCAAATTCCAGTCACACGTTTTGTATTTGTGGTTTGATCGAGTCCTTCAGGCAAATAAACCCTGGATCACGGCCAGTGAAGTTGAGCCAGGGGATGAGCCAGGGGACTTTGACACATACTAGAAGCAAGAAATCAGCATTGCCAAAATCAAGGCACCTCGCTAAACCCCATGGAGATGGCTAAACCCTGGCACACAGCAGAAGACATGCACTGGTAGATAGGCAAGAATGGCATGGCAAAGCGTGCAGACCAGCGTCACTTTCCGCCACATGCCAGATGAACCCAAAGTATAAGGGAGTAACTCAAAAAGTTCCAGCATTGAGGATTTTGTGTAGATAGAATAGAGGCTTTAATGTTGATAATGTTCAGAATGTAGGAAATAGTATGCTCCTGTGCTGAGGTAACTAAGCTGGACGGGAGTCCCTGACACGAAGTCAAACCACAACACAATTGATTGGCTGAGAAAGAGGTCCGAGCAGGACCTCTTTTCCCTGCTGGCTCGACGATGTCACAACACTTGGGTGTCTAGGGAAACTTGCTTGCTATCAAGAAGCTCTAGCCTTCCTGCGCCTTACTACAAAAGTAAGTGGACGCCCAGCTGATCTTCACAGGTGTGCAAGATCCGTGTTCTTTGGCATACACAAGTGTCTTCATCATCTCTTTTTCCATCTCATCACTTTCGCTACTGTTTTGAATGAAGCCTCCTCGCTCCTCTTGTTCTCTGCACACATCCAGACTGAGCCCATCCAATGATACCTGATCAGAGTTACATTCGAGGAGATTTTCTCTTCCCCCTGGCGAAGAATAAGGCCTCCACTCACAAAACTCTCTAGGTCTTCGATCTAACAACCACAGATATGGAAATTTACACATTTGACGGCGCTATCAGCGCGTTCTTCAAGGCGCGAGTTTCACCAGGTCAACAACAATGTGACGAGCTTGCAGCAGCACTTGTCCAACGCCCCGTGGACCCCGTGTCATTGCAGGGATCTTTCAGCTATACTGTTTCAACCGAGGGCGATAAAGACCAGAAGATTGTTCAATTCGTCAGTCACACCCCACTCGATACCGATACCATCCAGTTGGCAAAAGGAATACATGGTGATATTGTACCATCCACCCAGTATCATGGGGAGCTTGGGAATGGTCCGACGGCACCACTCAAGATCTATGCCATCGAGAAACTCCCAGGAATAACCTACATCGATATGATGCTCGCTTACCAGGGAGACTCCTCCCGTTTAATGCCGAAGCTTAGAACGATCCAGGGTCTTTTACGGCACCTACTACCAAGCTGTTCCCCAATTTTGAGTCACTTTGGTCTAACATGGGTCCAAGATACTTCGCGTCCGCTTGGCTTCACCTTGAAGAAGTAACATAAGCGAAGCGGTAAGAAAGTCAAGAACAGATCTCGAAAAAGCTGTCCATTCTCAATTCTGTCTTACCTCCTCACTTTCATACACCTTGATATCGTCTTTGCAAACCAACCTGTATCAACTTTATTCTCCTGTCTATCCCCAAGTTCTCACTCATGGAGACCTTTGCGCGATGAATATTCTTGTTATGCCAGAGACTGGCCAGATTTCTGGTATCGTGGATTGGGCAGATGCTGGTACATTGCCCTTTGGAATGGAACTTTGGGGGCTGGAAAATATGCTTGGGAATATGGATTCTCGGGGATGGAAACATGATGAGAATCGAGAGAAGTTAGAAGAGCAGTTTTGGCGGTTGTTCTGGGATGCAGTTGATGTTGAAAGAAGGGGGCTTACGAACCAACTGGAGAGGACGGTACGGGTGGCACAAGACATTGGTATCCTCTTAAGGCATGGGTTTACCTGGGATGAAGGCGTCTATGAGAGGTCTGCGTCTGGCAATATCTCAATGCATTTCTTTTATCAACATACCAAATCACATAGCAACAAGTCAGACAGATAGTATTTCGAAAACATAGGATTCACTTGCAACTAAAAACCACGTTAAAAACACACCTGCACGTAGGTCTCAAGGAGTACTCATCTCTGAAACTGTCTAATTCCCACCTTTGACAATCCCTTCCTTCTCAAGCATTTGCTCAACTGCATCAGCAGTACCCAAAGAATACTTATTCACAAAGGCCCTGAGTTCCCTTGGTGGTTTTCATATGAGCATCCCTCTCACAGATACCAATCATATTTTGCCCCCTGTAAATACCGCCATGAATGGCATTCCCATCTCTTAGCATCACTGTACTGTACCTTCATCCTCAAGGACAAATTCCAGCATCTTCTCCTCTGAGGCACGCAGAACCTGCAGTCCGAGGAGACAAGCAAGCTTTTTTTCCGTGAGGTAGTTGATGAGATCACAGAAAAAAGCAGGGTCGGTCTCCTTTAGCCTGGCTGCAATAGCGCCATCTCAGTAGTACTCATCCAGAACAAATTGGCCTTCAGGAGAGAGGGCAAATAAATGACCAGGGATGTTGCTGGGCTGGGCGTTGTCAATATCAGTCAGTCAGGTCCAGCAAAAGACTGAAGCTACGCAAGAACGTCTCAGGTGTCTTTGGCGTGTCTATCTCATCCGACCCCGCCTTTCAATCCCGATGAATCTGCCTTGAGAACAAGAGACACCTTCTCTGCCTGCTTAACATATAAAGGCCGGTCTTGGGAGCATGGACTGAGAGGGGTTTGTAAGAGGATTTAGTATCCTTGTTGATAACAAGGCATTAAGGGAGGATGGATCATGCGCACAGACAGCGGCAAACATCAATCGACGTGCATACGCAAGTTGTTGGATGGTTGAGTGTGAGTTGGGCGCTGGCTAGTAGCTTATCAAACTGGTTGTCATGTGAAAAATGCGTGCTATAATCACAAAGATGTGATGTGATTCATGCTTGAGAGTTGTTCTTCTTGGGTTGAATGGCCACAAGAATCGAGGTTGTTTGCCCCAGCGCCACTTCTTTTGAACTCAACCCAATGCTCCGCTCCTCAATCAAGTTATTCCCACTCTGGCTGTGTTATTAGACCATCCAGTAGGATTTGGGATTTTCTACAGAGGTTTATATGTCATATTCCATCTACCCTACTAGCTATTAATGTTTAATTTGAATATTTTATGTGGTTGTTGAAAATATTGAGAATTTCGTGAGAAGGGTTGGATTCAGGTTTGGAATCGTTGAGTGGTAACTCATCTACGTTAGTTAACTAACTAACTCATTGATTAGTGTCTTCTTCACGTTGAATATACTTTGAGCCGAAGAATCCTTGCCATGTGAGATTGTGGTTTGTTAAGCCCTCTCTCCTTTTTGCTACTGAATGCCATGGATGAGTTGGAAGCTAACCAGGAATTCCCAAGCTTAGCGCGCTTTGAAGAAGTCTCCATGCCTCATGATTCTTCACAGGCTCCAGACCAAGTCACAAAGCTTTCTCACATCGTGTTATTCGGTAACTTGCGAGTGGAGCTTCTCGATCTCGATAGCCAGAGTGGCATCTGTGTTCCTCGGAGGGCCATAGTCGACGATGTAACTCCTCTCGGGCTAAAATGACTTGACTCCTTCAATTGACCCCAGCTTGCCGAGACAAATCTGTGGAGAAGTTTATCCAGCAATCTGGGTGCCCAAGCTGTTGTCTGGGATGGAAGTAGTGCCAAGTGCCCAATACTTATTCTCTTCAGTGCCAAAAAGATCAAACTGGGGCTAATTTATGCAAGAAACACAGAGACCGTGTGTATGCGAGACGGTTGTTTGTTCGCAATGCAATTTAAAATCGACTCAAGCATTGTTGAAAAGCCGCCAACAGGATTCCTTGACTTGTGGCACCAAGCCTTCTGAAACAACCTTCTTCACTGACTAGAAAATATAATACTAGGGATCCCTAGATTTCATCCATGGGCAGATCACAGGAGACCCTCTGCTCATGCCAATTGAACTTTCGTTTCACGCGCGTAACCAGAGCACAATGCAGGACTAGTCCTCCACCTCGATTAACTATCAGCTTGGACAGACACGCTCAAAGGAAGAAAAAAAAAATTGATGTATGGTTGTTCAACGTTCAGCCTCCCCATCTCGTATCCGACTCCCTTCCCCACACTCTAGGGTCGTATAAATGGGATGAAAGTTACCTGGGCATTGTCTTGTCCTCCCTTTTCGTCGAACCTTGTGTCTTCGCTTGAGTTCTCCGAAACCCCATGCTCTCTACATATATAATTAACTGAAGGGTTAAGGGCCAAGCCAGTCATGGTTGCAAGCTGTGTTCCATTTAAAGAAAGGGTCCAGGTGGCTATATCTCCAGCTTGGGCCCGTTTATTCCCTTTAAGCTCAAAGGCCTTTCTTTCAAGCCCATATTTCTCTTGACTGAATCGCTTGCAATCTTTGTCCTCAGAAACCGAACCGCATACCCACACGTACAACCTCAGAAGACTATGAGCCTAGGATTATCACAGACATTATTTATCCATCCAGGAATTTGAAATGTTATTTACATCTTAATAGTTTTGATTCCAGGTGTTTCCTCACTTTTCAGCGTACCGACTAGCCGGATTTATTAATGCGCGGCATACAAGCATCTTTCTATATATTCCCTGGTCTCGTGCGCCCATTGCGGTCCAAACTTGACCATGCAAGAGTAGCTCATATGGTCGGCCTCCCACCGCATTTGCCATGGTAAACATTGGGGTGTCTACGCCCGACCATCCAAACCGAGGGTTGCACCTATGGATCATCGGCACAGTGATGGTCGCCGTAGCTGCCATCTTCGTGGTGGTGCGTTTGGCTGCCAGGTACTTTAGAAGTGGTATTCAGATGGACGATTGGACGATCCTTGCTTCTCTAGTACGTTAAGATGCTCATTGTTAAATATAGCTTTTCTATTAACACCTTCGGATAGACTGCTTCAGCCATGTTTACCCTTTCTCACAATATAGGTTTGTTACTCGTACTGGCCGATATGCCGTGTCCATTGCAATGTCCTTGAACTGACCAAGATAATCGTATGCAATGCAATCAGCCATACATCATGGATACGGCCAACACGATGCGGATCTTACCCGCAACCAAACACTCTCTGCACTCAAGGTTATCTTCCCTTCTGTTCAGGACCACCTTGCTTTAGTATTCTTATGCGACTTTGCTTTTTTCTTTTCTTTTCCTTTCTTCCCTTTTTTGGCTAACTCGAATTGTGCCACAGGCCTTATTCGTCTGCCAAGTCCTTTACAAGGTAGTCATTTGCCTGACCAAAGTATCGATTTCATTACTTTACCTTCGAGTCTTTTCTATAGCCAGATACTTCGCATGGTGCTGCACGGGCATGATTATATTTACAATCTTGTCAGGGATAGCCTACCTGGGCGCAACTATCTGGCAATGCAAACCAGTTGCAGCCTTCTGGGACCGCGCAATCCCGCATGTTTGCATTAGTAACCACGCTTCATGGTTATCGTACGCGTTGATTAACATACTTACCGACATTATAATACTGCTATTACCCGTGCAGCAAGTTCTTCGCCTTCAACTAAAACTCCGAGACAAAATTGCGATCATTATGATCTTCATGCTTGGTGGATTGTGGGTGAACTCCTTAAACTACAAATAGTTACCATCGAAATCCGACTAACCATGAAACCGCAGCGTCTGCATCACCAGTATCATCCGGACTACTAGCCTTGCCTCATCATCAACCCTCCAGGATGTCACCTGTGAGCTACTTTCATACCACATACCAAGACCCTCTCTGTCTCTCTCTCAAAATAAATAAGAAGCCTAACCTTCTCTTAAACCAACCATTCAGGGCACACTATCAGCGTCTCGGTCTGGAGCGCCATCGAAATCAACACAGGCATCATCTGCGCCTGCCTCCCCATGATCCGCCAACCTCTTTCCCTCCTTTTCCCGCGTCTTTTCTCATCAGTCTCCGAGAGCAATAATTCCCGGCAGCCCTACCCATCATCATACACCACCGCTTCAAGGCACAAATCGCGCGGGGACCGGTCATTACCCACAGCTAGCCCGGGCTTAGCCTGGACCCGGGTCCATGAGGATCACATATTCGTGGCCTCTGTAAAACCAGGCCTGCGGGAAGGCTACGTGCGTCGGTCAGAAAGTGAGGAGAACATGATAAATTTAGAGCATGTAGACTTAAATGGGAATGGGATCGTAAAGACGACGGACGTGTCTATCTCGGAGTTCACGAGCACGGGTTATGCGCCTTCGCCGTCGTACAATGGGAAGTAACATTCTCCCTCTATTTCGGTGGTGCTTCTAATTCTTTTGTTAATGATGACATGGTGGCTTTTTGCTTTTCATCCAATAATAGCATGGTTTCCCAGCTTTGATCCTGTGTTCCCGGCTTTTAATTCTGTATCTTTTCGGGCAATTGCGCACCGAATTTATACCTGTCACAGCCTATTACCAACCAGCCCAACAATCGAACACGTGGGTGCTTGAGGCGCACAAGCGTCGTTACTTGGGATTCTTCGGCTTCGAATACTAGTAATTTTACTTGACATCGTCAGACGCAATAGTTCAAAATGTAATGTCTCTCTCTGATACGCCCGGATGACTCGCCCGGAAGGCTCCACTTGCAAAACGGTCTAATCTTGAGCATGAGTTCAGCGAGGGACAAATAAACCATCAATCTTAATCTCTTACAAAATGCAAAAACTCCTTTATGCCTATTCTTTAAACCTCCCGACAAGGGATTACGTAAGCTATACCTGATCACGACATGCTCCACGGGTTTCAAGACACTTTATAACATTACAGTAGACGCTAGGTCTTCGAACCAATTTTTTCCTTTTCTTTTAATATCTTTACAGTTCGTCATGTCCAGATGGTTCATCTTCTTCACCGCCAGGAGCGGAACCAGCACCGTATAGTTTGCTGGTGATAGGATAAGCCACATTGGACAACTTCTCCTTCTGTTCCTCGAAATCCTCCGTTGTCGCAGTAGCGGCGTGTTCATCAAGCCAATCGGTGGCTTCTTTGACGGCTTCAAGGATCTAGAGTAGATGTTAGTCAACAGCTTAAGGCCTATGAGAAGCGGACATACGGTTTCCTTGTCGTCTTCTTCAATCTTGCCACCCAGTCCATCCTTGTCATTGACTTGGTTCTTAAGGCTAAAGGCATAGTTCTCAAGGCCGTTGCGTGCCTCAATCTTGGCCTTCATAGCCTTATCCTCATCTGCAAACTTGGCAGCTTCCTCGACCATGCGGTCAATCTCTTCTTGAGACAACCGGCCCTTGTCATTGGTGATTGTGATAGATTCGGCTTTGCCAGTTCCCTTGTCCCCAGCGGTAACCTTCAAGATACCGTTGGCATCAAGTTCGAAGGAAACTTCAATTTGTGGAACACCACGTGGGGCAGGTGGAATTCCCGTAAGTTCAAACTTGCCCAACAGATTGTTATCTTTGGTCATGGATCGTTCTCCCTCATCTGCAATAATTAGTAATGCAACTCAACACGGAAAATTTCGGAACAAAACTTACAAACTTGGATGAGGACAACGGGTTGGTTATCGGCGGCGGTAGAGAAGATCTGGGATTTGCGTGTGGGAATAACGGTGTTACGGGGAATTAACTTGGTCATGACACCACCGGTGGTCTCAATACCAAGAGTCAAGGGGTTGACATCCATGAGAACAACTTCCTTGGCTCCCTCATCTCCGGAAAGAACACCGCCTTGAACAGCGGCACCAAATGCAACAGCCTCGTCAGGGTTGATACCCTTGCTTGCCTTCTTGCCGCCGAAAAACTCCTCAAGGAGCTGCTGAACCTTGGGGATACGGGTGGAACCACCAACAAGGACGATGTCGTGAATTTCAGATTTCTTCACCTTGGCGTCCTTGAGCACCTGCTCAACT
The DNA here is from genome assembly GCA_001430935.1 of Amauroascus verrucosus. Classification (NCBI taxonomy): domain Eukaryota; kingdom Fungi; phylum Ascomycota; class Eurotiomycetes; order Onygenales; family Onygenaceae; genus Amauroascus; species Amauroascus verrucosus. Next base: position 35,058 of record LJPJ01001294.1, read on the forward strand.
GTACGGAGGGTCTTCTTGAAGAGATCCATATTGAGTTCCTCAAACTTGGCCCGGGTCAAAGTTTCGGAGAAGTCGTTGCCATCGTGGAAGGCTTCGATTTCAATACGGGTAGACATCTGGGATGAGAGAGCTCGCTTGGCCTTTTCGACTTCACGCTTCAACTTACCCATGGACTTGAGATCCTTGGTGATATCGACATTATTCTTCTTGTTGTATTGCTTAGCAAGATAGGTGATAACTCTTTGGTCAAAGTCCTCACCACCCAAGTGGGTATCACCAGCGGTAGCCAGGACCTCGAATGCGCCGTTATCGATTGAAAGCACGGAAACATCGAATGTACCGCCACCCAAATCGTACACAATGATCTGACGTTCGTCACCAGTCTTATCAAGTCCATAAGCAATAGCGGCTGCGGTAGGCTCATTGACAACACGGAGGACGTTCAATCCGGCAATTATTCCGGCATCTTTGGTGGCTTGCCTTTGATTATCGTTGAAATACGCTGGGACGGTAACAACGGCGCTGGTAACTGGTTTTCCGAGATATCCCTCAGCAATATCTTTCATCTTGCCCAGAACCATGGCCGAGACTTCTTCGGGTGTAAAATTCTTTGGCTTTCCGTTGACATCAACGCGAACTTGTGGCTTTCCATCCTTGTCAACAACCTTGAACGGGAAATGCTTGATGTCGTTTTGGGCGTCCTTGTCATCAAATTTGCGACCAATGAGGCGCCTAGGATAGAGTTATCAGCATGAGTGCTTTGCAAATGGTCACACCAATTAAAAGAAAACGTACTTGATGTCAAAGATTGTCCGTCTGGGGTTCGAGGCGTATTGATTCTTTGCAGCATCTCCAACAAGACGTTCCTCATCTGTAAAGGCCACGTATGAAGGAGTGATACGGTTACCCTGATCGTTTACCAAAATTTCAACTTTTCCATTTTGCATCACTCCGACACAGCTAGTTGCAGTTAGCATCCAGTTTGCTTCCACCAAGGGAGATGCAAGATTGGGGAATTTCCGTACGAGTAGGTTGTTCCTAAGTCAATACCGATAACTATTCAAATAGAGTGTTGTTAGTAGCTGGTAGGCCAGGAATATAGACGCGCGGTATTTATTTTAAAACATACCAGTTCCATAGTTCTCTTGAAGAGGAGCTTGCTCTTCTTTAGCGTGTGCGGTTCCCAAAAGCGCCAACGGAGCAACAAAGACGAGGAGAAGGTAGAAAATTGTGGTCCACGCAAACGGCGTGGAAGCCACGTCTCGTCTCGATTGACGAGACATCTGGATGTGAGTGTTTATGGAGAGTGTAAAACGAGATAGTGTGGTTGTTGCGGCGGGTTGTCTATATCAGCTTTTCCCGGTATGACAAGGTGTAGCTATGAGTGGTTGTTTGATTTTCACCAGGAATGAATGAGGATTGAATGGGTATACAATGAAAGAAGAAGAAAGGAAGACGAGGGAAAGAAAAATAGTAGAGATTGAACAAAAATGAAGAATGGCAACTCCAATCCTGGAGAGAGACGAGAGGAGCAGAAGGAGAAGAGGAGTAAACCAGATGAAGTAGCAGCTTTATCTTTGCGTGATGAGGTGAAGGAATAGTTGGCCTTTTCGAGAGTCCAGATTCCGCTAGACCTATCGTGTACTAGTGTGATTGTGGCAAGCTCCAGTGGCTCTTTTTCGGACATTTAAGGTTTATTTTGCACATGCTGATTGGCCAATTTGCTGACTAATTTTCCAGAAATCTCCACAAACTCGGAGAATCCCACGCCTTTATTGGCTGTAGTATTTGTCGATCTGGCCACTCCAGGCCATTACTGCCACTGCCGCCACTCTGCCGCCACTCACAGCCTCAAGAAGCTTGGTCCTCGCTGACAGAAGACTGAATGAAGACATCAGCGGGTCCTCGCTAATCAGACATCGCAAACCCATTTCAACCCGCTTGCATAAATAACTACTTTGGGCCACGTTGCCCTAATAACTGCCAGGGCCTTCGGGAAGAAAGTGGATGATCCTCACTTCAGACCCACCAGTAATGACCAAATCTTCGATCTTAAGTAAGATTCTATATGTACTCATATTTACAGACGTCCATACAAAGGGAACAAGAGGATTTATACGATAGCATCACTATTTACTATAAAACATATCTGAAAGACAAATACATGCTCGCAGATCAAACAGGCCAAATGCTATCCACTCCTAGCTGCTACATGACACAAGTTACCTAGAGTGGCAATGTCGGGATGGACGAGTACACGTTGAAGCATCACACTAGGCACAAAGAGAACCTCCTCTAAATACTTGACACTCGCGCTAGAGTCCTATTGTGATTGACATTGCATTTTTAAAGACTGGCATCACCCCAACCTTTCTTCCGTAGATGTAGCAAGCCAAATTGGATTTTCGATTCTACATCCAGGTATAGGTTGGCGCAGGGCTGCAACATAAACGTAAAACTACAGCATAAGAGCTGGTAAAGCACGCTGTATAAAATTTCACATTGCTCCCCATGGCTAATTGTTTTGCAATAAATGTCGTAGGTTGAAACAAGTTGTTCCTAAAGACAAATAGGTATTCATAATATCGAAGTCTTGATGCCTGAATGTATCTCTAGCCATTGATGCAACTCCAAACTGAACTGATCCCTTCATTCCAACAACCCTGCAGCCATAGTTTCCCCACTGGCCCGCAATACAACTCGAGCCGGGGCCTCTATTGGTATTGGCTGGTCGATATCAACCACGATCCGCGCAACCATGCCTGGTGCAACAATCTTCGGCTTTTTCTTCACGGGAGCTCCAGAGGCCTTATCCAAGGTTGCGATTAGACGCGAGATGCGACCAGGCACATTGAGACGTCCACGATGAAGCTCAATATGCATCGGCGTCAGATGATCAAAGGCAAGCACCTTTGCCGTGAAGGTGTTAATACTTTGTATGGGCGAAGACGGACTACAAATGACATCGCCAGTTTTGAGATGCATGGGATCGATGTCCACAAGGTGGATAACAACATTGTTTCCCGCAACCGCCCAATCACTTGGCTCTTGGTCGAGTTCGAGGCCTTTTATTACGGCTGTCTCTCCGCTCGGCATGCTCAAGACCCGATCTCCAACTTGCAGACTACCGGAATCAATACGCCCTGAAATAGAGAGCTGATTCTGCACTCCTCCTTTGAAAACGTCAGCGATAGTCATGCGTAGAGGTTTTTCAATAGCATATGTATATGGCTCCGAAATTTCCAATTCTTCGATCAGACTCCTTCCAGAATACCAAGCAGCATTCCTGTCTTCCGCCCGTAAAATGATATTGTCTCCGTGAAGACCAGAGCACGGGACAAAAGATATATTTTTCGGCTGGAACCCAGCGGTGGTTAGGAACGATAATATTTGTTGCTCAATTTCGTCGAATCTGTCCTTCGACCATGCCACGGAGTCCATCTTGTTCACTGCAACTACCACTTTTTGAACCCCCATGCTCCGGACCAACAAAGCGTGCTCTTTTGTCTGTCCCTTTAAACCAGATTCAAAGTTCCCAGTACTCGCATCAATAACTAATACCGCAAAATCGGCTTGGCTAGCCCCCGCTATCATGTTGGGCACAAAATCACGGTGTCCAGGCGCATCTAGTATGGTGAAAATTGTAGAGTCCGTTTCAAATCTGTTTGTCGCAATATCGATTGTCACTCCACGGGCACGCTCTTCTGACCCTTGATCGAGGACCCAAGCTAGGTGAAACGAGCCTTTTCCGATCTTATCCGCTTCGCGCTTATACTTGTCTACTGTCCGCTTATCAATGGCCTTTAAGTCATACAAGAGTCTTCCCATGAGAGTACTCTTCCCAGCATCGACATGGCCTAGAATGAAATTAGTTGTCGTTCCCGTTCCTGATTTAACTACCGCCTTACCAATCACGACAAAATTGGCAGCTTTTTTCCTTCTTGCTTTACGATGCTCCTCCAATACGTCCAATTGTTTGCTCTTAAACTTGATCGGTTCTGTCACCAAGAGCTGCTTGACATTATCCGCCAGATCTGACATCGCCTTGCCCGAAGATTGGGCTTTGGTTTGTTTGGGGTTTTTTGCTAGGTAAGGTTAGCACGATGATACATCCGGTGGGCTAATAAACCAACCTTTTGCCGCATTTTGTGCATTTAGTACGACATCATCGGGGCTCGGTTCTGCAAAATTAAATGTTTCAGTAAGACCCTGGCCGTAAAGCTTAAACATATCAAAACTATGCGATATGCGACATGATGGTCCCCAATTATTCCGGTTGCCGACCAAAACTGTCGCGAAAGAAGAAGGTTTAGCTAGGATATCTTCCATAGAGGGGATTAAGTCTTGAGGGCTCAGGACAGGAGACCTGACAAGAGGCTTAGGCTGCAGGTGTGATTCCGCAGGTTTATGAAGGCCTGCCGGTGGTATTGCCTGAGGAGTGCGATTGTTGCCTCGGTCTGCCTTCCGGAGAGTCAACCTAGAAGGCCGTGTCTCCGAGCTCGCCTTCGGCCTCTCATTACTCGCCAACCTGTCTAGAAGCGAAATCGAAGTACTACGGTGATCCTCAGGCAAGGCAAAAGAAGGCGAATGCTCGGAAAATGTAATGTCTTTATTGGCCTTGCTCTTCTCGCTTTCTTTCTTCTTTCGCGCAGCTGCTAGGGCGGCGAGCTTTGACATCTTCCTAGAGCTCTCTGTTGCACCACCCAATAAGCCAAGTTGAGGGTAGAGTGGCTCAATCAAAATCTCCGCCTTTCTATGGGTTGGGATGTTGAACCATGGAGAATCCTTGAAGAAGTCACGAGTCGAAAACTGGGCCCGGCACCAATCGGCGTGGGAAGGGAGAGGATAGGACGAGACTGCTTCTGCGAGGGAGTGGTTAGGAACTATTTCTTATCCCACATCAGCTGCCCACGGCATAATTGACAGCTACAGAAATAGTTCAAGGACGCACCGTGCTGTGTGATAGGCATAGGCTGTCTAGCGAAATCGATCTTCCGTCCCCTCTCGGCGGCTATAAAGACAAAAAAAAGTAGAAACTCACCTTTTGCTTTTGCTTTTGCTTTTGCCTTTGCAGTTGATGCTGTAGCGCCTGCTGTCTGCTGCTTTGGTGCTCTATTCGTCGGCGGAGGCCGATACTTCTCTAAAAAGCGAGCCCTTAGCAAACTGCTCGTAATCCACAAGTTGCAAGTATTTAAGTGCCAGAGGGCTAACAAGTCTTACTTCTCAAATACGCAACTGCTTTATCCACATCGTAATAGTAATGCCATAATGCCTCCCATATTTCTTCATCCTTAGCCTGAATCGGTGGGAGTTCAGACAGTAATAGGTCCTGGACCTCCACGGATCGGAGCCTCATCTGCTCCCTATCTTCAGGAGAAAGCTCGCCATCATCGCCATATTCGTCTTCGTCATAGTAATCATCGTCCTCATAAGCAATGTTCTTCACACGATTACGAGACATTGCGGAATAGGAAGTACACGAAATGGAAATAGATGCGAAGTGAGAGAGGCACAAAGAGGAATGCGGTCTCGGCGCGGGGCGAAATGAACACTAGACTAAACGTCATTCCTTATCACCACAGGAACACCAAACGCCAGCTAAATCGTAAATAACTGTCGATATGAGGCTATGCTGCTTCGATGTCAATATAAATTTCTACTACAGGATTTCACTAGATGATAGCTCACCATGCTTGATGATTTAGAGTGAATCCTAACTACGTACAAGCCCAAAGCTTAGCTATGAATTTAGTTCGTTACATGTTTCTGCCAATGGAATCAGGCCTGGTGGAATAAGGATCTATGCAATAAGGATATTAACGTTACCGACTCTCCTAAGAGTAGAGGATGCTCCAACTTAACAATAGGTTTTAACCAAACGACTATCTTGAGTCTTTATGTTCTCACAGCCCACCTGTAGCATCATGCTTTGCAACAGACCCCGGCTCTACATTGCTCTTTATTTTCATAAGCATCCTGGGGCGTAAGTTATTCTACTTCCTATAAAGCTACAATCTTCTAACTATTTATCAGATATCACTGGGCATTCTTTGTCTCACGCAAGGGTGATTCTAAGACAGCCCATAGATATCACGCAACTAACAAACTTGTCTTGCGTGACGGCGAACTAAAAGCGACATGGCTATATGAAAAGAGCCTAGTCTCGGAACTAGAAATGTCAAGGCTTCTTGCTCGAGTGCTGGTTGGTAAAATCAACCAGCCAACCGAATTGTTTGAAGAATCCCTAGAGAAAGTGCTGTTAGTCCAAGATGTAGGTACCATACCATACTCTGCTGGCTCGCATCCCGTATCTGACACAAGCCCAGGACCCAAACTGGAGATGCCGAACCTGGATCATCAATGCAATGACTCAACTAACACAAGATAAGATCCTAAGTAGGTTATTTAGCGTATTTATTCGCCAATACTAAGGCTTATTAGGCCAGAATTCCATCACGGATTGGACTACCATCGAGGCAGAATGCAAATCCTACATTGAAATAAAAGAAAAGGAGGGAAGGTACAAGCTTGTCGCAGCAGCCGTGCCAACGTATGATCTTATAGCAAGAAAGGAAATCATCCCTTGAAGGAAGGCAACCTACAAGTATATTACCCGTTAAGGGCATTATCCTTCGTTGTCATTGGGTAAGATTGCAATACACTTGTCTCTCTTGAAGTCACTACCACAACTGATGAACTCTTAAGCTGTCCGGTACACCCTTTCCATACCTGGCGCATTTTAAATGGATAACTATGGAGTAACAATGGGTTTACAATAGAAAATTGAATGGGGTTTTATGGTACTCGAGTTGAAACTGCATTAAGAAACCATCAATTCATGAGAAACTAGTTAGGCTGCGCATACCTAGCAGGAAGTGCAATTCAATTTTTGCGATACTGAAACTGAAGACTCTCATACGGAATAATATGGCTCAGACTGTGTTCTGGTATGTTCGGTGTATATCGCGTGTACGGAGCTTGCTCGGCGATTTCAACGAACCACCCCGGAATCCACAGCTCCGACTTCCAAACAGAAGGATATTAGGTTTAATTCCCAATAAAACAGAGAACATACGCTACAGGATATTGAGTGAGAGAAAAAAAGAACAATCTTTTCATTCTATCAAAGTAGTCTTTTTGTGAGAAAAATTCGTCAATAATCCCGCGCCGGGGCCAAGAAATTAACACGAGAAAGATTGATGGCAACAATTTCGAATACACCAACAAACATTGGAAAGGGGAAATTAGCATTTGAACCATGAAGAAATTGGGACCCCAGTAGTTTTTAGACCGAGTCCATCAATCTAAGCTTCTGGATTCCACACTCAATTAAAGAGATCTATGGGTAAAAACCGAACAAATACCACATGCGTAGGGCGTTACACGGGGTAATATAGGCTACTTTGGCGCAAGGTGCTGAATAGCCGGGAAACGCAAGAAGTAGAAACGATGAGTAACCACAAGAAACAAAGTAGTTTTCAAAATTGTTTCTTATGCTTTAACTGGAGTCGCCGTGTTCAAGTATTGATATACACCGTAACCGACGGCGCCGACGAGGACGAGAATAGCATAAAGACCGATTCCGAGACCGGTAGAAACCTCGCCTGAGGGGGCGCTGGAGGGAGAGGTGGTTTGGGTTCTCACAGGTGCAGGATCTCCGGGCTAAGAGTAGACAAAGGAGGTTAGATTGTAAAGCAAAAGAAATCAAAGAATCGCTCGTAGTGGTAGTGATTTAGGAAATTATCACGACTCCAACGTACCGCTCTCTTGACTTTGCCGACAAGGAGTCCTTCCAGGATTTCGCGAGCCTCGTCGCTGTGACCGACATCTTCAAAAGCTTCCGTCGCATCTTGGCCGCCGACGTCGAGAAGGACTTCTTCACCACCACTGCAAAAGAGTAAGAGAAAATGTTAGCCGCCGAAGCTGTGAGGGTTTGGTTGACATCCTCGGCCTAGAAAGTAAGCGGATTTGCGAGGACTGCGCCGCAAGAATGTGCCGGACATAATGCAGGACAAGAAGAATTCTAAGGGATTCACATACGGATGCTCATCAACAAACGAAGTGACATTGTAAACCTTTTCACTGACGATAAGATAGAGGTCCTTCTTGCTGTCGTGAGCAGCGACCTCTTGAAGAGTGAACTCCTTGTCTCCCGCCATTGTGATTAAGATAGAGTGTATGTGAGAAATGGAACTTTCGGATGTGAAGAAAATGAGTGTGGAAATGGAGGAGATGCCACAAAGCTGCAACTGTTGAAAGAGTGTTCAAAGATGTTGGTTGGTAATTGACGGCGCGCAGTTGGGTGGGTAAGATGGTTGAAATAAGTTAACGTTGAGGGAAATTTTATCAGACTAACCGTTAGCCACACGGCCCTTTTCTTAATGGCAAGAATCCGATGATAGGCTAAACAACTCTTCAGCTGCTCCTCAAAATTCAACAGAAATATAATTTCGATTTATTGTCGCAGATCTACAAAGTGTGTATGAACTCCTAGGTTGATCATAAAGCTAGGCTGCACTTTTCTACACATAAGACAGCTTTCAAGAAACGCACATAGGCACGGATCCGACTTCCCTCCTTGCCCCGAGATGCTTGAAAAGGAGGGGAAATAAAGACTCAAGGCCTAGATGGAGTCTATCCCGACAGAACCTCCATAGCTTCCAGCGGTTCTGAACCGTGATTTCCTCCCGGTAACTAATCCCTGATAATTTGCTTCCACTCCGGGCGATTCTCCGGATCCTCATGGATGCAGTGTCAACATTCGATTGCTCCCAGGAATAGCATATCTATTTCTTATCAACATAAGCTCCTAATTTCGCTTCATCTTGGTGAATTTTGTACCGGGTCGACTGTTTCTCACACCAGCATCAATCTTATTAGCATGTGACAGGATCAATTCTCATCCCCGTTTAATTGAATTAGCCAATCGGAGCTCGCTTATTAAGCCTCCCAGGATCCTCTATCCCGGTTCAGATAGTTTCGCCGGTTATATCTGAATCGGGTATGTTCTCGCGGAGGTCAGTCTCGGCATTCAACGCACAAGAAAAAGATATTAGTACTACTTAACAACTTGCAACAATCTATTTACCAAGTTACATATCATATGTCTAAACCACAGCAGTATATATTTCCCAAGAGAGACATTAACTTTCCTCTGTAAGAGCTTGCTTTGAACAGGTTCTGTCGAGGCTTTTGAGCCGGAATTCATCCCGCCCTCTCAAATCGCTTTCCGCTCTGGAACCAAGCAACACTTGCGGTGCGGAAATAGAATTGCTCTCGGCAGAGCCCCATTGTAGAAACAAGAAAGGCTTAAGGCAAAGGTATTGGAGATGCTCCCCATATACACGCCCCATATCTCAGTTATATCGCCTTAGAAAATCCAACTTCAACCAGGCGGTCAACTGGAACCTTCAACCGCGACAGCTTCGTCTTCTCATGACCCTTCAGATAGATAAAAACAGAAAGGAACACTTTCCGAATAAAGCCAGATCCTTTCCTGACGTATAGCTTGTCCTTACCAACGATATAAGTAATGGGCTTTTGGGAGGCAACGGGACCTGGAGCTGTGAGCGGGATTGAAGTTGTATCATGTGCGACAACACAATCATGAAAATTGAGCTCCTCATGGGGACGGAGGATACCCAGTTCATCAGTTAACATTTCTTCCAAAGCTTCCCAAGAAGGTGTATCGCCGTAACCATATTGAAGTACAACACGGTAAAGCCCTGTGACATTAGTGGAAGATAACGTGAAGCGGTCTTTGATAGGAACCTAGGAGTCAATCGTGTTAGTATACTTTTCTTCTAGACACTATGAAGTTGGATCCTTACAGAATACTTTATCACAGGCTTTATCTGAAGAAGAACGGAGATCTCATGTGTAGCTTCGAATTTCTTGATAAAATGATCGAAGACCGGGGGGGACATAGAGTTTGGCTCGATCAAGAATATGCCAATGCCTTGTGTATGTTAGTCGGTGATTATGTGTGCAACAAAACCGGGAATTTCACCTCTGATAGTTTTGACCGAATACTCCGCCTTCCCATCACGAAGCCACAACTGGCGATCACGGCTTGTGAACAAGGTGGAGCGGGAAGCACTTTCATCCCGCTTTGCATTGAATTGACAACCCTCGCCATAGCTCCATATAAGTAAGGTACTCGCGAGCATCGTAGCCATAATAGCTGTAAACCAGCCTCCAGCAGGGATTTTAGCAAGAGCTGCTGCAAGGAAAAGGCAATCAAAGAATCCTATGAAAATGAATATCGGAAAAATGAGCACAATGTGCAAATTCCAGATAATCACAGCCACCAAAGCTACAAGCCAAGTAGTGATGAAGCTAACTCCAACAACACATACGCCGTAGACGTTACCGATACGGGTTGTCTGTTTGTTTCGAGTCAGTATCTATCTTGATATTTCATGAGGTCCATGACACTGACGGTCTTAAACACAGACGTCACCGCGATGGCTGAAACCATCATTAGCCAGTTTGCCAACGGAATATATATCTGGCTCGTCACACGCTTCGACGTGTGGACGCGTCTCATTCTGGGCAAATAAGCTGTCCGTATTGCTTGCGATATCAATTGAAACGTGCCCGTGAGCATGGCTTGGGACGCTACAATTGATGCCAGGATTGACAAAATGAGCGTCGGCCAGTACATTCCTGGAGGAACTGCTTTGAACAATGGGTTTACAATCGCATCCGGGTGCATGCTTATAAATGCGGCTTGGCCACAATAGGTAAGAAGTAAACAGGGTAAGGCAAAACAGAGCCACGAGACCCGAATCGCCCTAAGGGAAACCTTTAGCGTCAATCCTTTCCCTTATTGCCCTTGAGAAACTTGCTTAACTGAAAACGCCCCCAGATCGGCAAATAGTGCTTCAACGCCTGCGAAGTTGGGTTAGTGAGCTTACATGAAAAAGGACAGCTAGTCATGAGAGCGAACCTGTAAACGCTAGTAGAACACCTCCAAGGGAACGCCAGCCATCAAATCTATGTCGGACCATATATTCAATGGCAAATTGCGGAGAGAACGCCTTGACCACGTTATGATCAAAAAGGACCAGATTCTTTAAGTGTTAGGATTAACACGATTACTAAAGAAATGGGGATGCGAACATATACTCCGAATGCCATGTTACACAGTAGCCAGATCATCACAATTGGCGCAAAAAAATTGCTCAGCCTCGAAACCCCGAATGGTTGTATGGCAAATAAAAACACAATCAGGAGACAGGTAATCGCAACCACAGCATTTGTTGACATCCCGGGGGCGGCCACTTTGATCCCTGAATGATACCTCAATTTATGTTCACTAGTGAATTCGAGATTTGAGTACCTTGAACTGCTCCTAGAATTGACTGTGCCGGAGTAATAACGCCGTCTGTAGATGCCATCAGCGGGATGCAAAATGTTTTCTTCCAAATCATCTTACCAGACATAACCATGCACACTCCCAACACAGCTAGAACCGTTACTAAACGTTTAGCAATACAGCTTTGTTTCAATGCACTCCTGGCTAAATTATTAAAGTTCTTCAACCGTTTTTCTTTGTACATTTGCTCCTCGCCGTAATCCGATATAGAATCTCGCCAATCCAATTTGACCTAGAGGATTGTCAACTCTATAGCAAAATTTGATAGTGACCTCCAGTGAGGCTGGTTGAGAATCACATACATGTCGCCTAATCAAAGAAAGCAATGCAAAGGAGCCACCCTCGCCGTGATTATTGGCACATAGGACAATCCCGACATACTTAATAGTAGCGATGAGGATTAATGCCCAGATGATGAGCGAAAGAGCCCCAAGCAAATCAGGAAACTCCGGCGGAGAAGGAAACACTGCTGAAAATACATAGAGAGGACTAGTTCCAATGTCCCCGTAAATCGCTCCGATGGATTGATACGCTAGCCTGAAGATTTTTATATTAACCCTCCGCCAAAGATGACAATGAAAATCGCCTAAATTAGGAATATAATTACTCACCACATTGACGCCCAGCCCTTGAGCTCCTTTACGTGCACACCCAGCATTAGACGCATTCGATAAACCAAAGCAAGGCAGTAGCACTCTCAGGGGTATTATTTCGCACTCATACCTGTTTAGGATGTTCATGTAAAGACTCTTCAGAAGTAGTTTCTTGAATCATAGCGGTACCATTATGCTGTTGGTCGAATATGACACCCGATCTAGCAAATAATGGCAACCTATCCTCAACACTGGCCCTTTCCGTGCCATGGTGTGTTATATCACCATCATCGTCATCATCGTCAACAGGGACATAGCCATCAGCCATCGCTTGTCCACAATGGAAAAGGTTTGAATTCAGACAATTTAAAAATTCCCTTTTGAGAATTTAGCTGATGATGGTGATTAGCCAACGGTGGCAGCCACAGTTCCTGAAACTCTTTGTCGTATCTGAGGAAGCGCCTTGACTCAAGAACCGCCAAGGTTTCACCGCGCTAGATAACCTTAGATTTGTACCTGGATAAGCGTGGATTAGTCAGATCAAAGGAGCCACGCCAAGCCCTAAATAACGGCGAAGAGCCCCAAAGGAAATCGACAAACATACCCGCAAGCTTGCCAGAAGTATTCCAGGGATTCAGCGGCATCAATAGCCTGTCTGCATGGGAAGGCTTACAGCTTACAGACCCAGCGATTTACCTAGGGCCAAGCAGTATAGATCGAAAACTGTAGGAAATTATCGGTCGATATTCTGTTGGGAATAAACATTGTACTATCAAACGCAAAAGGGAAGTTTTTAAAAATCTCTGTTGGCCGTGTGTACATACATGATACCGTTACATAGCGATATAATTAAGGTAGTGCTAGAAACGAAAAGATCCAAGGTTATCTCCCTATGTGCAATAGATAGTAATTCATTTTACTACACACTTGCCAGGTCAAACTAGGCGAAATAGGGAAATAATGACCAGAGTAATTAGGCACACTGTCCTCGGCGGAGGCTACATCAATGCATGTTTTTATCGATAGAACGCAGCGGGGTTGGAAGTCGGACTGTTTTGTTGCGGTACTGTGGACGGTTGATATGCTTGGTAACCACCGCCGGCATAGGGTCCTTGTGACGAGACAGTAGATGGCACTGGTGGAGGTTGATGCATTGGTGCTGGCGGTGCAAATGAGTGCTGCTGAGGTTCTTCCGATGTTTGGAGAGGATATGGTGGGTTTGACGACAATCCGTCTGGCCTCAAATTCTCTTGAGAGGAATAACGCCGTTGTGGATGTTCTGCCCCTGGTATTTGCTGTTGAAGCTCTTGCTGCATTGATGGATGATAGGAATGTCGGATAGCCTGTGAAGCATTCTCTTGCGGAGAGTCATACACCGACGTACCCAACTCCTGTGGATGATCATAAGTTGTTTTCGGAGGGTAATGTGTAGCCCCACTTTGAGAATATGCGTCTTGTGGTGACTGCGAGGCTTGTTGTTGCGGCAACTGCATAGACCCTGTTGTGTTATGTTTTCGAAAATCTGGAGACTGGGAGTTGGCTGGATAAGGAAGTGTGCTCTGTTCGGCGCCATAATATCCTGGGGTATTGTGAGGAGCACTTTGCGGATCTGCCCAAAATTGTCAACCCCAGACCATTTTCATCGAAATGTAGAATCACCAACCTTGTGATGGCCTCGGCGTATAGTATCGCTGTGGTTCTTGTTGTGGCGGAGCGTGGTGAGGGTATCCTGGATGGCTTCCTGAGGGTGGATAGGCGAACGAATGCTGTGCCGGTCGCCCGTAATGAGGTTGTGCTGGATGGGTCATAGATACTTCTAATAACGCTTCATAATCTCTCCGAGCCTTTATAAATTTCTCGTTGAGTTGAGTAAAATCATCTGTGAGCATGTTAACAGCCACTCCAACATTACCAATACGAAAACCTCACCCTTCTTCTTGGAATATTTGCCGATTAGCTCTATTAGCTTTGGTCGAATCGCAAGCGTGGAGTGATATAATTTGGTAATTTCTTCGTTTTCTTGGACATTCAATTCGGGGCTGCTGGTACTCAAGAGAGCCAAAAGCTTTTCCACATTTTTTATTTCAGCGAATACCTCGGCTTCCATTTGGGCCTCTCGCTGCAACTCCTCCTGAGTTGGATCTGAGAGTTTTTCTACGTAATTTAACGGAAATATGCCGACCTGACCCCTTAGTGAGCCTTTCCACCAGTCTTTATAAACAGATTCCAACACGGCTATGATATCGCCTTTTCGGAATTGAAGTTCTCCGGGTTCTGACGGTTGGAAATCGTACAACGCACGAACACGAGATACTGTAGCAGCAGTCGTACCAGAGGGAATACCCTGCGAAGGTGTACCGTGCGACAAAGCCGAAGAGTCGGTCGAAACTTGCTGTGAAGAGCTGTCTTGTTGCGTGGATGTCACTGGCTGCTTCTCCTTGATGGATAAAGCGAGTGCCATCTGGAGTTCCTCTTCTTCCTTCTGTCTGTCCAGGTCTGTTATTTGTCGCTTTGTCGGCTTTGACGGCGGTTGAATGTTCGGATCTGATCGGAAATGTGTAAGGTACTATGCTTTGAGACTACCCGGGAGTAATGCTTACTCTGCGATTTCAACTTCATATAAGCTTGTTCCATAATTCCAAAATCCGCATTGCTAGCAAACATCTCGGTCCATTGTTCCATATGCTCTAGTATCTTGGACTTGACTTGCTGGTGGGTATTCTATAGCACCGGTGAACATGAAGTTAGACCGTTATCCTTGAAATACTTATAGGGCGAGAGACGTACCCGATCACTAGTTAGGCGTAAAAGGGCATCTGTGAAGCTTTTCGACGCCAGCTCGCGATGAGCCTTCGGTCCACAATTCTGAGAGAGCGCGTTGGCAAGCTACGGAATCCACCTTGACATTAGAAATATATATATATATATATAAGCGATATTGCAGGAGATGCAAACCTCCAAAGTATAAAGCTGGACATTTGCATTGCGATGGGCAAGCCTCTTAATCATAGAGGCGACTGCATCTTTCGCTCTATGCAGTATCGTCAGTTGTGGTTATTCCTAAACCATCATCACCCTAGGGTTTCTCAAGCAAAAGCCATGTTCCATACCCATTTTCATCCCCGGAGACCTTGTCGCACACATCCTTAACGATTTATTTTAGTTAGCTTTGTCATGATTAAAAGAGCGTATCGGCGTAAAGGAGAGTAATGCAATTATACGGGCCACTTGTATCTTACAAGTATGTATTCCCAGTTCTCGGAAGTTAGGTTCTCATCGGTCGCTTTCGCTGTAAATCGGGGAGAGGGATTAGCACATATTTAACGTGAGCTCCGAATAAAAACGATCATGTTTTCGTATGCAATAAACGTACCGACAATATCATCGTATGCATTCTGCTGCGCACGAAACATGGTCGAGGACCTAGCGCAGCTTGTTCAAAGTCGGACCAATCGAAATATCGAAGAACCAAACGACGAATTTTTGCCTTTTTAAGTCCTGAGAAACGTTCTCGAAGTGTCCTTAAATGTAGGCACTCGCAAGATTCTCGTTGTTCAAAAGTTGCGATCGCGGCAATGGGGGTGATTAGAGAAGCAATATGGAAGCCTTGAGCCTAAGCTACGTAATGCAGTGTAGACGCACGATTCGATATGCAACTCTCGCAGGGATGGTTTAGGGTTAACAAATAGATGCCAGTGGACGGATCAAAAGAGCCTTATTAAAAAAAAGTAAAAGAGACTCTGCAGAAAAAGCATGCCGTGTGGAGGGCCTCGCGTTGACTGAAATCAGTCAAGCCCCCTCTCACGTTCCTTGTGACCACGGATGACGTAAGCTGGGTGAAAGCACACTGATATCAAAACCCAGGAACAACGCTGACTATGATACCCTTTGGCCTGATATTCTCGTTAAAATTAAATCTGAACTCTTTTCAAGGCTAATCCGGTGAATGGTATTTTGCAATCTACCTGGCAGAACTAGTAAGTCGTAGTACTCTGGAGAGTTTTGACGATATGCAAATGATAAAACTAAGCATACACTGTACCTGTATTTACTCCCATCTTGCGAGAAAAAAAGGAAATATAAAAGAAAAAAATTGACAGATGCTATGCCTTCAATGTCGAGAAGACATTATAAATCATTCAAATATAACGGTATCAAACATGTTATAAGATCAGCAATGGAGAACGTGGCAAACATTACACGTTGCCTAGGTTTTAAAGAAGAAAATGGACAAGCAGGGATAAAAGTATGGAATGCAGAAAGAATAGGTGTGGATGCAAAGTTATTCCACGAAGGCGCCTCCCAGCCCAGCAAAGATAAGTGGCTCATCTTTTTGAACCCAGTGATGCTGTAAAACGCCTGTCCACTGGAGGTAAGAATAGCTAAAAGCACCCGAGAATAGAGAAAATATGCAGCAGTCGCAAATATTTGTGAACCCGGAGATCTCTTTCTTCAAAGCAATTTTTCGAGTCCAGTAGCGGAGTTAAAACATCACAAAAACCAAAGACAATCAGACGACTCGTGAGATCATCTAGATTCAGTAAATTCTATCGCGGGTATCGGAGGAAGTCGTTGGCAAAAGGCAGAAATCGTGATGTGAGTGTCATTGTAGGCGGTTCATGGGTTAACCTCGTAAAGTAGTTGAACAATCAAGGATCAACTGCAATCGTAACCTTGGGTATAGCGCATTAAGACGTTGAACATTTCTAGAGTGTAGGGAGTCATCGATGAATTCAGCAAAACATTAGAAGCGGAGTGACGGATCAAATGCCACCCTTTTGAGCTTTTTCTTGTGCCCTACTGATTCGGGCGGCCCTGACAAGAGGAGCAAGGCTCGATAGCGGTTCACAAAAGGACATGAAGGAATGCTGACAAGTAATACGCTTGTTAGTGCCGACAATGAAATGATGAAGAGAGCCGATTTTACATACCGTAAGCAAATCGTGGGCAGAAGCTCGCTTCTCAGGATCAACTCTGAGGGCAAGATGCAGAAAATCTCTGAAGACCGGAGATAAACTTTGTTCGTCTTTGATTTTTGGGGTGCCGTTGGTTGCAATCAAGTAGAGAGCCCTTAGCGGCGACTCGGTAAGATACGGTGGTTCTCCTTCAATCATTTCGATCGCCATTATCCCCAAGCTCCAAATATCAACCTTCCGACCATATTCTTTGCGTGTGACAACTTCAGGTGCCATCCAGTACGGTGTTCCGACCATTGTATTACGTTTGTTCTGAGACTCGTTTATCTGAGCGCAGAATCCGAAGTCGGCTATATGAAGTCAGCAACTAAACATCCAGTCCAACAGACAGCAAGGGACGCACTTAGTTTGATATTCCCTTCAAGCGACAAGAGGATATTGTCAGATTTGATATCACGGTGTATGACCCCCTTTGAGTGCAGATGCTGAAGCCCATTAAGAGTCTAGCACATATCAGTCATGGTAGCACTCCGGAATGTCATAGGTAGGTACATACCTCTTTGCAAACGGCGGCGATCTGACCTTCAGTCATAATATTAAAGGTGACAACATCTGTCAGGCTACCACCTTCCATGTACTCCATCACAACCCAGAGATCGCCACCATGCAAGAAGCTGTCCATGAAGTTCACAATATTCCTGTGCTTGCTGTCCTTCATGACCAGGATTTCATTGATGATTAGGTCTTTTTTTGGCTGAAGTTCTAGGTTCATTTGTTTAATCGCGACACACTTGTTTGTGCCGTTCTCATATGCCGTAAAGACACCGCCAGACGCACCTTGTCCGATCTTGCTAAGGTTTCTGTATTTGCGTGTGGGATCACCAGCAGTACATATCGAAAGAAGACGAGCTCTGATGTCGATGCCATTACTTGGTCGGACGCGTTGGCGAGGTCTTGGAGACGGGCCTGCACGTGCTTGCTGCGGATGCTGAGCCGGATCCAGTGCAAGTCCATATTGTTGTTGAGGGATGGCAGGAGTATATCCTGGCTGTTCTAGTCGAGGGATTTGGCTAATTGATTGTTGGGACTGCGGCTGTGGCGGATGTCGTGATTGAATTGGAGGCGCCGGTTGCTGTTGTTGTTGAAGTTGTTGTTGGCGCTGGCTACGTGTACGCTCTAACTGTTTACTTGTGATGGCCTGGTGAGCTGCAGTGCTGGCTTGCTCTTGCATTTGTTGATATTGAGCAGGCGAAGTCACCATGTTTGGAGGCACCCGTGATGCCGTAGTGGCCACGTTCTGATTTGAGTTAGAACGGCTACGCTGAGGTTGCGGATGTAACGGTTCTGTCTCGGGAATCGGGCGGACACTAAATGGCTGTGCCGACATCTCTGGAGCCGTCCGAGTATCCTTAGGCGCGGGAGGTTGAGGGGGAGGACGGGCAGGCATGAGGTTACTAGCCGAAGGGGTCGGAGCTTTGGGCGCCATACGGTTTGGAACCCAATTGGTGCCCGAAGGTGAGGGGCCAGGAGAGATGGGACTGGTGGCTAAACCATGTTTGGGGATAGGCGGCGGGGCTCTGGGGTTCTCAAAACTTCCTTCATGGTTCTGTGGAAATCTCGGGCTTGCTGGCGGCGAGGTAAGTGCCGTGAGCGGGGAAAAAGAACCCGGTGCCAAACCGGCTGTAGACGTTTTAGAACCAAGCGGATGTTCATGATGTTCAATTGGCTTTGCATGATCAAATTTGTGCCATACTCCCTCATCTTCCTTTCCCGACGCATTCTTCTCGTAGAATTTCATGATATCAACCATCGTCTGTGGGTGTTCTTCTTGCTCCCTCTTTGATATTCCACTCTCCTGAAGCATCCGCTGCCACTCTTTCGGAAGACCCTGAAAGTGTAATGTTAGTTCTGGTTTTTGCAAATATTTCACCACTCCATCAAGCCCCACAAAGTTGAGAAAAGGGTACTCACAGTGAATTGGCCAGTTTCATTGTCATAGCCAACATGAGTGACATGAACTGGGTTTTCTGGTGCGGATATTTTTATATTTCGAGGAGATCCGAGCATGCTATTCACGAAATTGGAAAACCCAGATTTCTTTCTTCCGCCAATTCCTGGCTTTACCGTGCTACCTTCATCCGAATATCTCTTTGTGGTAATAATTGTCCCATCAGGGCTGGGCGGCTCCATTCGTCGCTCCTTGGAATTGAAAGTGACAGAGTTCCTCAGTGTTGGAGTAGATTGCAGGTCCGGACTGGTGTTATAGCTCTGTAGAGGAGGAGGAAGTTGAGAGGATGGTGTATTGGCGGAGTCCAAGGCGTTAAGCATGCCCCGGGTATCAAAACGAGACCCAATCAATTCATCCGAGTTCTGAAGGGCAAGAGAAGATCGAGCAGTGTTTTGGGCTGAGTTCGACGATGAATAGGCCCCGAATTCGCTGTGTAGCGCTACGGGCGAGTTATGCTCACTATTCTGATCTATGGAGGATGTGGAGGAGCCGAAGCCGCCGGATTTCGTTCGAACGTGCTCACGGTGCGAGGCTATGTGAGATCGCGGATAGATTGGGGCGGAGGGATGTCGTCGAAGAGAGGTATTGCTGACTTGCTTTTTGATGGACCAGGTAGAACTAGACGACAATGGTGGCGGTTGTTTCAGCAGCTTAGTGGAAGGCCGTCGGTGTGAAGAAGCTTTTGTTGAATCCATGTCCGTGGGTTGAACTCTAGCGTAGCAGGATGGACGGATGCAGGCGCGGAGAAGAAGTAAGTCGACGATAACGGATATGAGGAGATGGGTTGGGCCCAAGGGAAATGACAGTGAACGGCCCAACGAGAAGTGGAAGGGATCAAGCCACCTAAGTTCCGTGGCCCGGATTGGCTGTCAGGCCTTGCTCTTCCGTCCTGGCCTGGTGTAAAATGATGCACAGCGTTTCCGATTAACTATTACCAAAGCTTCTCTTCGATGGAGTTAAAAAAGGGAACAAAGCAATTAAATTCTGAGAGATGGACATTTGTGGTTCACTCGCTTGGTTGGAAACTTGGGACTG
This sequence comes from Amauroascus verrucosus, assembly GCA_001430935.1. NCBI lineage: Eukaryota > Fungi > Ascomycota > Eurotiomycetes > Onygenales > Onygenaceae > Amauroascus > Amauroascus verrucosus. Next base: position 54,990 of record LJPJ01001294.1, read on the forward strand.
CTTGAAGTCGAACCAGTAACACGTGGATGGTATTAATTCTTAGGAGATGCGGGGAATAAGAGGTCAAAGGAAGGCCCTAAATACAACTTTGTTTCAGGACTTGTAACAGAGCATTCATTGGACGAAAATTACACGCCAAGTATGGAAACACAACAGTCCAATTGGCAGAGAAAGCAGCCCGTGTTATTATCTTACCAAACACTGTTACCAGAATTTAAGGTTTAGGTCCATACTTGCGGACTTGGCATACCTAGGCTTCTATACTTAGTTAGGTACTGTTAGTACCTGTTACTCGTTACATACAGCCATGTAAATTTACACTTCGGGCGGTTTACTCTGTATCAAACAGCTAACAAAACCTTCAGCGGCAAGCTCCTGCCACTTAGCTCATCATTCAGCGGCAAACTGGTCTCTTGTGCTATGTCAATTTCGAGTATTTAATGCCACTTAACCCACAGTGGGATAGTTGAAACCTGGTAAGGAAACGTCAGCCGTTCTGTTTTTCCTCAATGGGGTCGATCGAGTGTGGAAACAGACTGGAAGGGTCTGGAATGAGAATGGGCAGTTGCTTCAAAGGGTTTCCTCTGTGGACCATCTGTGGAGCTTAGCTGCGATTTTCTCACATCCAAGCTTTTCCATCTTTTTTCTCATGTATTTTACTCCGTACTCACATAACATTATTTTGACAAAAAGTCAGATGAAATTGTCTGAGGCTGGCATCTCTTGACTTGGATATGACTGCGCAAGGTCACCCATCTTAGCTCCGAAACAACACCCATAACATGGCCACCCAGAGCCCACAATTATTCAAACTCCTGTACAGTACATCCATACTGCCAACAGTTCACAATGTTATTTTCAGGCTTGCTCTCTATGCAGTTTGCAAAGCTGGCCTGGGTTTAATTTTCAAAAGATGTATATATTAATGCTGGCCGCCAGTTTCCAGTATGATCCTTTCAAATTCCAATGGTAGGAAGAGAGTTTTCAGCCTTCATCCAGCTCCTGTGCTAAGAGCAGGGGCCTTGTTGCCGATTCTACCACGTACGGAGCACATCAATCCCAGTGCCACAATTCCTTGACTATAAGTGTGACAGACATTCTCATACAGGCAGATGCGTGGGGGTGGGATAGTGGATGATTGAACATTCCTCTTAACATGCAGCTTCAGTTTTTTCCGAACCCCCAATGTTCAGGGATCTCCAGTTCAACATTTCATAGCGTGTCCCCGTATGGGACTTGAACTTGTAGATAATAATGCTTCAGTCTGTCTCTTCAGCGCCCAGTTAATAATGAATGTGGAATGTGCTGGGACGGTACGGAGTACGTACAACAATTTTTTTTTGGTGTCACAGCATTTTCCTTCGTGCTGGACCACCCATTTGCTTTTCGGAGACATGAAACAAGACATCCGGAACTTTTTTACTGCAGCTGTCCTTGGGGGCGGACTTAAAATTGCATGATCGCCTAATTATGCATACAGCAGAGGGCTGTCCAGATAGTTCTTTGATCCCAGTGAGACCTGCCCGTAAAGAAGATTCAACGAACATGAACGAAGGGCTTTTGTCGTCAAATGTATATAGACTATAAACAGAGAACCACCTTAACCAACCTGGATGTCGAGGTAAAAAAGGAATAGGCCCTCTTACACTGTGCTGGAAACGACGAATTTACTTGCTGGGCCTTCTAGATTTACACCCAAGAATTCCAGTTGATTGTCTCAAGCTCAATAGGTACCGTGATCGATGACAAGATAGACTCATCTGTCCATGCCTCAGGAGTTAGTTAAGTATTTCTTCGAGGGAACCGCCCAGCGTGCAATCCTTCGATGTTGCCAGCGACTTCTAGCTATGGACTCATTCCTGACTAGCTAGTACACCGCCTCAGGACGGTAGGTTGTGCACAAGATAGGATCAATAACAAGTTAATGAATTGACAATGGATGAAGACATCCAGCCAGTTTGCACTCAATCCTTGGTCATGGCGCTAGTTAGTTAACTAACTAGGTAACTGACTAAGGAGCGAACTGCAACGTTGCCTCTCTTCCATCTCTTTCCTCTGCCAAAAGAAAAAAGTTTCCCTCCCACGACAGCCTGACGCTGCAACTACATCAACTCTCAATTCATTTTCCTATTTTTATACTCTTTCTATCTGGCTCGGATTTTATTTCATTTTTTTTTAGTTTCCTTCTTGCCTTCATTTTAATGGACTAGGGCCGAGTACTCTTTCTTGTCTCGACTCTCTCTACAATTGACGACCCTATTCGTAGATCCTAACTACATCATACACTGCGAAGATATTAACCGGTCAATCATACAGTTAATATTATATCCGACACCTTTACCTTGTTTCTCTTACGCCTTCACTCTCGGCCCAATTGGCCCTGGACAAGGCTTCGACTTCGCTTCTTTTCTCGCTCGTATCCGCCGGCGAACTCGACTCCCTCTTCTCAATTACTTTAAATCTCTTGGATTGTGTGGAGTTCCATCGCCGGAATGGCTTCCAAACAGCCTGGATTAATTGTGAACGGTGCTTCTTCCGCCACAGTCTCGAAATCCCCCGCCGAGCTCCTCCAAGAAAAGCACACACGTGACGATAGCCACCAGCCCACAGTCGAAGAGGTCCAGGATAAAGAGGATATTCTGCGCCCACTCCCAGCTGTGGCAGTTGCCAAACCAACGGCACCTGACCCGACAGAAGTAGTGGTGAAGAACGAGCCGGCGAAGTCCAAGGCAGTACCTTTTGATGTGAAATCCGAGGAGCTTTTCCCGGCTTTAGGTAGTGGACCGAAGCCCCGAGTGCCCTCAGCAATGCCAATGGCATGGGACGGTCGCAAAGCAGCTGTCCCATCCCCCGGCTTGGCCAATGGAGGCGCACGAAGTAACATTCCCTCCCGGACGTCAACGCCCACCTCGAGCATTGCCACTCCTGCGTCTGCTAGTGTTGCAGCTCCGGTTGGGGGTCCAAGATTAGCCATGCCTGGCAAACACGTCGAGCAAATTCGCTTTGCACCTTCGCAAATGCTTCCACGAGACAAGCTAAGCAAACCTCTTTCTGATATTGTAAGAGACATCAGCAGGAAGTCAAAGGCCAGGTTAAATGTCCGTGAGGGCCCTGGCGGCTCCTATATCTTCGAAGGGTCAGGCACAGTGGATGCTGTTCGGCAAGCCTTGAAAGAAGTCGCCCAGCAGGTTGGCTCAAAGGTTAATCCCATCAATAGTAGTTCATTTCTGGCAGATTTTAACTCACAGTGCCATCTAGCAATCTGTTCGTATCCCGGTTCCAGCGTCCGCCCGCCCACATATCATTGGCCGCCAGGGAACTGTAGTACAGGGAATCCACGAGCGAACCGGGGCTCGAATCCAGGTGCCAAAGCCAGACGACTCTAACTTTCAAGATGAAGATGATGATAGTAATACTATTGATGTTACGATTGAAGGCGATGCTGTCTCAGCAGAAATGGCTAGGCGTGAAATTGAAGCTATAGTCAAGGAACGAACCTCCAATATAAATCTTAAACTTAGGAACATTCCTCCCGAACTATTCCCGTTCATTGCTGGAGCGCATAATTCTTGCCTAAATGATCTCGAAGAGCGCACGAAGACACAGATCCGAGTCCCTCGATACGATACTTGGTCGAGACGACCCCCGCCGCAAGAAGCTCCAATAGGCCAGATCCAGTTTATTCCAGACCCGGACAGACATATCCACATATTCGGCGACCGTGTAGGCGCACAGGAAGCTCGCATTGAGATCGAGAGGCGCGCACAAGAACTCCAGCGCCAGATCGACTTACGCCATTTAGCGATCAACCGTGGACAACATCAGTTCATTATTGGAGACAAAGGACACTCGTTGCACGACTTTCTGGCAGAGACTGGCTGTTCAGTCATCCTACCTCCATCTTCGGATCAGACAGAGTTTCTGACTGTCGCCGGACCTCCGGATCAAATTGAAACCGGAATCAATCGAGTGATGGATCTTGCCACAAGCATGCAAATGGCCAGTATCGATCTCTCACGTCAACACCTTAACGCTCCTGCTGGACCGCATGTCTTTGCACGTTCGCTCACGTTGTATTTGCAACAGCGTCAGATAATCAAGGAACTCGAAAAGATGTACGATGCTCATATTGTCGTGCCGTTGCTGTCGTCAGACGCACCAGTCGTCTGGGAGGTTTATTCCAGAGACGGGAAAAACACCATCCGCGCGAGGTCTGATATCTTGAATCTAGTACAGGCTCATCCACCCTCAAAGCTTGCCACTTTATCTGTGGACCCTTACTACCACGATTTTCTTCGTTCTAGGAGCGCCGCACAATTGAAGCAAAACTTTGGAGTTCACTTAGTTGTGCCAGATGGTCCAGAAGTCCCAGATGTCTTGCTCGTTTGTGAGGGCCAGGATCAAGCCGAGCTACCTAGACAGCGCCCATCCGCTGAAGATGTCGCGGCTTTCCAACGAACTTTAAATGAAGCCCAGTCATATCTGCTCTCCGCTCTCGGAGACCGAAGCGATATCGTATCGAAATCGGTACCTGTTCCTTCAAGGTGAGCAGTCTCTTCCAATTTGTTCATTATTTTGCTAATTGTAGAAGGTATCATGACAAACTACAGAAGTTCGTTGCACGTGAACAAAGTGCGAGAGGGGAGGATCATATCCCGGTGCGCGTGACAGTTGCTGACCAACAGGCTTCACTTCGCGGACGATCAAATGATGTTCAAGAGCTAGTGCCCAAAATTGTGGCATTTGTTCAAGAACAGGAACGGGACGAAAAGGAACGGGACAACAAAATATCCTTCGAGTTTCCACAAAAATTCGCCAACGTCCTTATCGGGAAAAAGGGCGAGAACATCAACAAACTTCGGGATGAATTCGATGTTGACATTAAGGTCGAGAACGGGAAAGTTGAGGTCAAGGGCCCACCAGCCAAAGCAAATGCTGCGAAGACGCGAATTATCGCTCTTGCCAAGAAACTGGAGGACGAGACCACTTACGTCCTCAAGATTGTACCTCAATATCATCGGGATTTGATCGGCCAGAAAGGATCCCAAGTTAATCGGTTGCAAGACCGTTATAATGTCCGCGTACAGTTTCCCAGAGCAATTACTTTGGATGAATCTGTCAATGACGCTGCAAGCGAAGTTGGTAGCGTACGAAATACCCGCTCCAATCAGGCCCCTGATGAAGTTGTTATTCGAGGCCCTCGTAAAGGTGCGGATGGCGCTAGGGAAGAGATTCTTAGTTTATATCAGTGGGTTGCGGACCATTCCCATACTGGCTCAGTGTCAGTTGCTCAGAATCAAATCCCATCTCTGATCGGCCAACGCGGTCGTGAAATGGATAAACTCCGTACGGAGACTGGCGCGCAAATAGATGTTCCATCAGTGAATGATGCTACCGACGCTTCTAGGCGAGTAGAAATCAAACTCAAAGGAACTAAGAAGCAGGTGGAAGATGCGCGTAGACTGCTCTTGCAACGGGCTAAGGAGTTTGACGAAACTGTGACGAAGACGATTGATGTTGACAAGAAGCATCACAAATCCCTTATCGGTAGCGGTGGTAAGTTCTACTCACTAGATACTTCACTTGTTCATTATTAAGTTGTTTTAGGCGCAAATATCCGCAAGATTGTTGTTGAATGCGGTGGCCCAGATGATGGAGCTGCCGCTCGAATGGTTCGATTTCCGCGTCCCGAGACTGATGAATCGAGTATACGCTTGGAAGGGAATGAAGTCATTGTCAACAAAATCATAGTGGCCATTGAAGAGTTTGTTCGTCAAAAGGAGGACGAGGTTGTCAGTTCTGTTGACGTCCCACAATCCCAACATCGGCATCTTATTGGGCGTGGCGGCGATACTCGACGTCAGCTAGAAGCCCAGTTCAATGTTGTCTTGGATGTTCCGAAGCAAGGTTCTAATCGGACTGATGTCAAAATTAGAGGTCCTTCTAATGCTGTGGAAAATGCCAAGGCTCATGTATTAGCCATGCTTAAGGAGCAGCAAGGGGAGACCGTACATGTACCTCGGAACCTTCACCACACGATCTCGGAGAACGGTTCATTCTTCCGTCGGTTGCGGAATGATCACCAGGTTACAGTGGATCATGCCGGAGAACAGATACCTGCACGGCCGGAACCGACAAGATCTCGGAACGCAAATGATGTTGGCTCACTGCCACTTATTACTGATGATCCAGGGGCCGCGGCTGACACTTTCTCCTGGAAAGTTGTTGAATCGAATGACGAGTATGCCCTCGCGGGTAACATCCCCTGGGTTCTTTCTGGAAAACCCGAAAATGTTGTCAAGGCAAAGGCCATTTTGGAGAAAGCCATCGCAACAGCTTCCCAACCCTCCGCTACCGGATATTTGATCCTTCCCGATCCCAGGACCTACCGGTTCGTTATTGGCCCCAATGGTAGCCAGATTAACGCCATTAGGAAGCGTACCAGTTGCAGAATAAACGTTCCTAAAGATCAGGCGAGAGATGAAGCTATAGAAATAAAAGGCTCGAAAGAGAATTTGGAACTTGCCAAGAGTATGATTTTGAACGCCGTCAAGGCGGGTACAAGTGGAAACGGAAAGGCATAATTACCTTTAATCATGGGGCGACGTCTTAGCCCGGGAAATTGGAATGCAATCTATGGTCGTGTATAGATACGATACCAGAGAATATTTAAGAGGAATTACACATGAAGGCGACGGGAAAGTTACATGACAGAATTTAGCTTCTCGAATTGGTATGGATTTGGACTCATATATATACAATATTGGCTTGTACTGTATTTTAGAGCGTTACTACAAAAGAGCAGCTTTTCGATCACTGATATCCTTTTGATTCCTGCAATTTTTTTGCACCTGAGTAGCTATGGGAGTTTCTATAACTATGGGTTATATGGGCGGTTATTTATCTGTAGAAATGAGGTCCAGATAAGAGTCACGTGATAGGTAATGAAGTCTTTCTCAAGGGATGAAAACATTATTACTCCATACATGGAGAGGGGCAGGCACTGTCCGCAATGTTAATCCTCTGAATCACTAAGCCTATCAAGGCAGCTTTCGGGCGAAGAGCACATCTGGGCTTTTGTTTTGGGTATTGGAATGTTTTGACATGATCTTCCGGGACTGACGTGTTATTGTGACAGCAATTTGCTCAGTCTGATGCGGTGCTGCGCTAATAGTCACAGCTTGATCACCCATCGAATGTTACAACTTGACAACCCTAAATTTAGCTAAACTGAGATCTCTTACTTGATGAAAATGATCCTTCCATGTGGCCCTTTCCCTTACGGGTAGAGTCTTGGTTTACGCCGTGGATCCGGAGAAGAGCACCTACAAGCAAGTCGCTTTCAGTCCCGAACGGTTACACATCATAAAAGCTGGTAGTCTCCCTGTTCCTAACAGGGAGCTTTCTCATCGTGCGCTATGGAAGCAGACTGGAACGAGCTTTGTCAAATTGTTGTTCCTCCTCCGGGACCACACCTACTGCCTACTGTCGCGTCGACCGTTGCATTTGATGATTCGCAGGAGCTGCTTTGGGTGGGAAATGAGTTTGTAAGTCCCCTTGAAAACCCGCCATTTTGCTTTTCGTGTGAAAGCACTTCTGCAATCAATGCTATTAAACCGTGTTACTGATAATTCGAATTTCAGGGCCGTATAGCGTCGTTTTACGGCCCCGAGCTGCAAAGGTACACTTCTGTTAAAGCCCATCCCTCGCCCGAAGGACCTGTCCGACAACTCCTTTTCCACGACAAAGGAGTTATATCTCTATCCGCAAAAAGCGTCCATTTGGCTTCTCGCCGCGGGTTGACACAATGGCATATTTCGCATCCGGAAATGACCGAGTTGCGCTGCATGAGTTTTACAACGCAGTCACACAAGATTATCGTGGCAGGGTTGCAAACTACGATGTTTATAATTGATGTTGAAAAAGGCATCATTGTGGATCAATTGTCGACGGAATACAACTATAAGATCATGAAGAAAAGCCGATACCTCTGCGCTGCTACCGATAGCGGCTCTGTCAATGCGTTGAGCCTGACCGATTTTACCGTAGTTAAAAGCTGGAAAGCCCATGGAGCTGTGATAAACGACATGGATGCCCGGAATGACTTCCTCGTGACTTGCGGCTTTTCCGTTCGCCACCTCGGATCAGCCATAGTTGATCCTCTCGCTAATGTCTATGATTTGAAAACACTCACACCTTTACCACCTATTCCCTTCCATGCAGGTGCAGCCTTTGTCCGCATGCACCCCAGATTGCAGACTACCAGTTTCATCGCATCGCAAACGGGTCAGCTACAGGTCGTCGATCTCATGAATCCGAATACAGTTAACCTCCGGCAGGTAAATGCGACTCTTGTGCGTAGTTTAGAGGTATCTCCATCCGGAGAGGCTCTAACTATTAGTGATGGTGAATGTTCTATTCGCCTCTGGGGTTCCCCATCAAAGATTCACTTTAACGAGATGAGCAAAGAAACCGAATTCGCAGACATTCCTACTCGCTCGTCCATGTTGGATTTGTCCAACGATTCACCTCTTAATGTTATTGGGATGCCATATTATCACGAACGGCTCCTTTCAGCGTGGCCAAGCCATCTAATTTTTGAGGTGGGAAACGCACCTGCACCCATTGACCCAGCCATTATCCCTTACCTCCGCCCCAGCGAGCTTGGCCAATACGCACAGAATCCACGAAAGAAACATAGATATCAGGTTGAAAACACTCGCCTACAGTCCACGACGGAAATTGCTCTAGCAGCACCGAAGTTCTTAAGTGAGAAAGCAAGGGAGCTTCCTCATTCCAGGCCCGAGAGTGCACATGAGGCTGCCAGTGGTCTGCAGAGCTTAAAAATCAACGGCGAAACAAAGGAGGACCCGCTCTTAAAGTATAGCAATGTAGAAATCAAGTATAGCAAATTTGGAGTGGATGATTTCGATTTCAGGTATGACGCATAGTTGGCGTTTACATTATTCGTGGTTGTAACATACTGATATGTTGGGCAGATATTACAACAAAACCGAATTTTCAGGCCTAGAAACGCACATTGCTAATTCATTTACGAACTCCTTGCTCCAGCTGCTTAAATTCATACCGTTGGTTAAGAACATAGCTCTTCAACATGTTTCGACCAACTGTCTCGTTGACAGCTGTCTGCTGTGCGAGATGGGCTTCCTATTTGATATGCTTGATAAGGCAAATGGACAGAATTGCCAAGCTACTAATCTTTTAAAGACCTTTAGTAGTTTTAGAGAAGCCGCGAATCTGGGTTTGCTCGAAGAAAGTCTCAGCAATAAATCACTATCGTCGGCAATTCAGTCGGTTAATCGATTCTTTTTAAATCAGATAGCACACGACTACCGGACAATATATCCAAACTCAGATACTTTGGAACACGCTCTAAGTACTACTGCCGTTGAGTCTATATGCTGCATGTTTTGTCGCAATGAGATCGTTCGTGCCGGAAACGCTTTCGTCACGGAGTTAATTTATCCAGTTATTGACCCAAAACAGGGACATCGCAATCCAGCATGCCGATTTTCAAATATTCTCCGCTCGAGCATTGAACGCGAAACTCAAAACCGAGGCTGGTGCAGCACTTGTCGCAGATATCAGCAGGTTTCTATCCGGAAAACGGTGCAGCGGATGCCACTAGTTTTGATGTTGAATGCAGCAATCAACAACCCAGTATACCGCCGGTTTTGGTCGATTCCGGGCTGGTTACCAGAAAAAATCGGAATCATGATTGAGGATAACCAAATCCAATGCTATGAAGGGGAACAACTACGAATTCGGCAGCAAAGTAATTTCGAGGGCTTAGTGGTCTATGAACTCGTGGGATTGGTTGCAGAGATTGATATCGTGGAGCAGAAGAAGCCACATTTAGTCTCTTTTATCGATGTTGCCATATCTGCACGCGAGCGGACGAAGAACAGTAACTGGCACCTATTCAATGACTTTTTGGTTACCGGCGTTAGCAAAGAAGAGGTTTTCTCGTTTAGCCAAGCGTGGAAATCTCCGTGTACGCTCGCCTATCAAATATCGACTAGCCGACATGGATTGGACGACAGTTGGAAAAATGAACTGGATACCACTCTTTTGTTTTATGAGTGGTCTATGAAGTAAGTATACCGTAAGAACCAAGCTTGTCCGTAATTGCTAACTGACCTTGTAAAGCAACCGACGACCCTCCGATAAATGTCACATCCTCAAGCTGGATGAAAAGCCGGTCGCTGGCACACCGATTGCCCTAGATACTGAATTCGTCGATCTCGAGAAAGCAGAAATTGAGGTCAAAGCCGATGGAACCCAGGAAATGATTCGGCCTAGCAAGAGCGGACTTGCTCGAGTGTCGGTCATTCGCGGTTCCGGCGACGACGAAGGTGTTCCGTTCATTGACGACTACATCACAATCAAGGACCTGATCGTCGATTACGTAACTCAGTACTCTGGGATCAAGCCAGGAGATCTCGATCCGCGGACTAGCCGACACAACCTTGTCGCCCTAAAGGTGGCCTATAAGAAGCTGTGGCTTCTTTTGAATTTAGGTTGTGTTTTTGTTGGTCACGGATTAGCATCTGATTTTAGAAAGATCAATATACAGGTGCCGAAAGGCCAGACCATAGATACACAGTATCTATTCTTCTATCCCGGGAAGAATCGGCGACTTAGTCTACGATATCTTGCCTGGGCTGTATTTAAAGAATACATCCAAGAAGAGACTACAATCTCGACATCAATCACAACGTCAACAACTACCGACCCGATCACTACTACAACGACCGCGGCCATAACTACGGCCCCTCTAGAGGGACACGACTCCATTGAAGATGCTCGTATGGCCCTCCGCCTTTGGAAAAAATTCAAAGAATACGAAGATGCAGGCATAGTGAACCAAATTCTTGAAGAAATCTTTAGGGAAGGAGTGAAGGTCGGATTCCGTCCACCGGCCAGGCATCCTGTTCCAGGTTCGGTGCCATCTAACAGGAGCAATAATAACAACGGCGCGAATTCAAATGGACTATCAACTCCAGGCTCCACGAACGCCATGTCTCGCCTGCCTCTTAGTGGGAGAAATACTCCAGATTTTATTCTCCCGGCTTCTGCCGCCGCATCCGTGATTGGTGTTCCGGGAGGTGGCGGGGGGAGTTCGAATGGAAGTATGAGCGGGAGCACGCCGTCGACTCCGCGACAGGCATTTCGGAGGTCCACAGCTTTGACTCCCAGCAATGGAAGTTTTGGCGGTGCGAAAGGGCTAACGTTTGGTGGGAGCCCAATACGCTAGCCAAAAATTATTCGAGGGCCATTGTTTTATATCGAAAGGATAATATTCCTGAAGCTCGTCCCAATTTTTATATGTTCCTGCTATTTGTATGCAGGTCTGGGATATTCTTGGGCAATTGTGTTTGAATTATTGATTTGAACATGTGTGTGAAATCAATTGAAACTTGAACCTTTCGTGTTGAAGCAACTTCAAACGGGGAAAGAAAGGACGATATGAAGAAAATATCGATTGAGTATCAAATTAGGTAAAAAATTGAAATAAAAATTCTTCATTATAATGAGACTCGTTACAAACCATTGATTCCTACCCTTACGCGTCGTATTCTGCAGATAGCTCCATTTGTATTTTAGTCTCATCATTCGAGAACTAAAATGTGTGCCTTAGCCGAAGGCTTGATAGAACACTCAGATGATGGGAAGTGTGATGCAGACTTTTTAGGCTTCATTCCAGAATCACAATGATACTTGGTTGATGCTGATTTCAATACTGACATGTCGCCTAGAGCGAGACCAAGCTTGCACTCAAAACTCCACTGGAGTTGACCAAAGTCTGAACTACATCCTGACTAACAGGTCGATCAACACCAAGAATCATCAGAGCCTCTGTACTGATAGTATTCCCATTATCACCATTTAATCCTGGGTCATGTTCCTTGGTTGCATCTTCTTCAAGAAGCTGCTTCGATACTGGAGCTACGCTCATGAAATTAATATTGACTGCTTCCTTTCCCAGAATACTTCCAACCACACCAATTTTTCCTGGTGAATCGTAATTATGGCAGATAAGCAGTTTTCCGTCAGGAATAAAAGATGTAGCAAATCGGCCAAGGCGGGAAATAACGATTTGAGAACCCGAGCAGGTGCCAGAGATGATCTGTTGATGCGGCTTATGAGAAGTTCTTTGAGTTTCAAGAGCCCCGGGTGCTCTAGATGGTGCTCGAGAAGGTGGCCTAGCAACGAGGGTGACTAGGGATGAGTATGAGTGGGTAGAAGGATCACGAGAATGTTGTTCATTCACGACGATACCACGCTCCCTGGCAATTAGTTCAGCATTAACGATGCTCACGTTGGTACTGCTAATAGGACTCAATAGCCCTTTAATCAAAGCCGCGAAGAGTGGCTTCGTATTATTTATTCCAGAGATCTCGCCTTCGTAAATTAGATCGAACGTGTTCCGGTTCGTGTCAAAGGAGGTCGGTGAACTATAATGCTGGGTATGTAGGCTGCCCATTTTCTCGACTAGACGAACAAACGGTTCCAGTTTCTTATATTCCTCTGGAAGGATCAGTGGAGCATTGACAGCACTGCGAGGCAGGGCTCCTCCTAGAATTTGGAGGACCTGCTCACAAACATCAATTGAAACATTCTCTTGGGCTTCTACGGTGGAAGCTCCAAGATGAGGAGTAGCAACAACGTTTGGATGTGCGATAAGCTTGGCAGCGGTAGAATCTGGTTTTGGCGGCTCGGAAGTAAAAACATCTATGCCTGCACCGGCAATATGTCCGGATTCAAGGGCCTCTATCAAAGCAGTCTCATCAATCGTGCCTCCACGGGCTACGTTAAGTATTCGAGCGCCAAATTTCATCTTTGCAAGTTCAGTGCTTGATATCATGCCTCTTGTCGACGCGATCAGTGGGGTATGGATGGTGAGAAAGTCTACCGTTGGCAGAAGCTCAGAGAGCGAAGATACTAGGGTCACAGATGCTGAAGAAGCGACAGCTTCGGAAGCATAAGGGTCCATCGCATTTACGTTCATGCCAAGTCCTTTGGCCAGTCTGGCAACGATCATACCAACTGTTGGGAATCATCACATGAGTGAAACTGATCTGTAGCCTAAAGCGCGGTATACATACCTTTTCCTAGCCCAATAATTCCCAGTGTCTTTCCTTTGACTTCTACACCCACGAATTTGCTTCTCTCCCACTTGCCGTCCTTGAGACTGGAACAGGCATTGGGGATTTTTCTGGCCATCGACATCATCAACGAAATAGTGTGTTCAGCAGCAGCGCCAACATTCCCAGATGGAGAATTAACGACAACAATTCCGAGTTTTGTTGCAGTATCAATATCTAACCAAGAGGCATTAGCCAGGTGCCGATTGAAACCAAGATGCTGAATTGAACTTACCAACATTGTCCACCCCAACACCAGCTCTGGCGACAACTTTCAAGTTCTTCGCAGCTTGTAATACCTCATGAGTCACTTTGGTCTCCGAGCGAACAACCAGGGCGTCATAGTTGGGGATAATTCTTATCAATTCCTCGGGCGTCAATCCTGTTCTTCCATCGACGTCCACACTAGCTTTGAGTAGTGCCAATCCATCTGGGGACAACTTCTCTGGAACTAAGACTTTTGGAAGAGAGTCCGCGTCGTTGGCGAAGGTCATTTTGTGAGTGCCAACAAATAGTGAAGTAGTGCAAGTTGATTTTGGTCAGACTGTGGGTAGATGATATGAAAAGCAACTGAATCATGGGTTCTTTGAGTCATTGAAAGATGTGGAAGGAGGTGGAAGTTAGGCAGGGAAGAAGGTGATTAATTATATGATATATCACACAAGCGAGGCAACCTCTGGGTGCACAGACTGGGTTCAGACTTCACTTTCACCCAGTAAAAATGAAAACAAACAGCTCAATCACTGCATAATGTAGAAAGTTAAGCCTGCAGCTGATAGCATTGCAGCGAAGCAAATCAAATTGAGTGAATCCAACAACATGGCATGCATCTACAAGCTAGCAAGAAGCTCGAGCCTAGCTTTGCTGCTATGTCTCGGTAAGGTTTCATTTTTCCGAAAATTTGAAAATCTTTGCATTTTTAATAATATTCTAATTCCAATCTCTGATGCTCGTCTTGTCCTACTTGAGAATAGCGATGAAGGGAATCGATGGACTTCACTTCCACGTGACATCCAAGTCATGAGGTCACGTTGTTGTCAAAGGCTGTGAGAGCTTCCAGCCACTAGCGTCTCACGTGATGTTGGCTATATAAGGGCCTCTCACATCTCGCTCCCTTCATAGCTAGTATAGCAGAGCTCCATATGTTATAGGCATTTATGAAAGGCCAGTGCATCATCATGGACCAAATAATTTAGTTGGGCTTACAGGCTTGGGCTGAGACAAAGGCCTATGGTTCACAAGTATTCGCTCTCCACAATTGTATTCTGGACTAATACATCCGAAGTTCGGCTAGGCTTCCAGGAGATAATTGTCCGAGACCGGTAGAAGCTGTAAATCAGACTTTGAAAGCCATCTAGAGCTCGCTAGTTTATAGAAAGGAGTATAGGCTATATACACAGATGGTGTATTTGAAACCCACGGGAAATTTTCAACTTAGTATTCCATAGATGCCTCAAACAACTTCCGCAATTCTTGCTTTTCCGCTTCAAGTTCCTTGCTAAGTGTGGGTGCAAGGTCAAGTACTCGCTTTTGAGGTATTGTGCCCTCAACTAACATATCAATATGTGAGTTATTGAATCCCAAGGCCTTTAGCCCTCGTGGCTGGTCTCCTAATTTAACTAGGAATTCCGCGATGGCTTCTCCAAGGACTTCTCCGGCGCTTTCACGCTTGACATTTGATATATCTTTTCCAAAAATTTCCGCTGCGGCTAAATGGCGATCAGGATTACTTGCAGCCGTGAATCGGAAGACAGCCGGGGCGGAGACTGCGACAGACACGCCGTGTGGGATGATGTCATGATCTACCTTGTATCCTTTATGCTTATAACCCGGGTTTTGCCCCGAAATAGGATAACTCATTCCATGACACAAGTGTACACCTGCATTCCCAAAACCGACACCTGCTAGAGTCGCAGCGAGAAGCATCTGGCTTTGGGCCTCATGGTCCTCTGGATCCTTAACAGCTCGCGGAAGGTACTTGACTGTACTCTTTAGCGACTGAAGTGAGAAAATATCTGAAATGGGATTCGCCCCTTGATAGGCTGGGCGATTAATCGGATTAGTTGGACGTGGAATGCGTTCGTTAAAAGGAATTGCTGTCCATGATTCCAGGGAATGGCAGAGCACATCAAGGCCAGAAGAGGCGTGAACGGCTGAAGGCATTGTTCTGGTATTCAAAGGGTCACATATACCCAAAGTGGGTTTCATGTTCCGATGGGCAACACCGGTTTTGGCTTTTTTATCCACAAGGTCGAAGATCGCAGTCCCCGTAGTCTCAGCACCTGTTCCAGCTGTTGTTGGAATAGCAATGAGTGGCTTAAGCTGTCTAGCGATAGGCAGCCCTTTGCCCAGTGGCGCATTAACGAAGTCAAGGAAGTCTGCCTCGGGATAGACGCAATACAGATTCATAAGCTTGCAGGTATCAATGACAGACCCGCCGCCTATACGGAGTACATATTCTTAATTAGCAATGGTCCTGGTAGCCACCGCGCAGAAGCTATAAACTAACCAACAGCTAAAAATGCGTCCGCATTCCACGGTTTAGCGAAAGCAATAGCATCTTTCACACTTCAAACATTTGTTAGCTTTCCCAGGCACAAATCTTCTAACGTCAACGATTGTAATGTATGCCACTTACGAGTAATCCTTGGGTTCCACTCTCACTTTATCATAGACCGTAAATTGAATGCCTTCTTTGCTCAATCCCTCAATTGCATTCTTCATCGCATCCAACTTTGCAACATTCTGATCTGTAACCACCATCACTTTCTTTACACCCAAGTTCTTGAAATCCATTCCGACTTCCTTTGTCGCGCCCGGACCGAAACGGATGCTGGATGCAGCCATTTCGAATGCATATTCTTTTTGCTGGGAAGGGTCGATTGGAGTTGCCATGTGGCGGACATGTTTGGCTATTGAAGATTTGGATGGCTGATGGTGATGGTGATGTGCTGGGTTTGAATGGCAAGGGCAGCTTGGAGGATGGGTATATTGGACTGTCCGAAGGAGGTTGAGTGCTCTAGTGGCTGCCGTGGGAGCGACTCGGATTCCGTGGAGGACCATAGCTGCGAAACGAGAGAAGAATGGAGGGAGT
This sequence comes from Amauroascus verrucosus, assembly GCA_001430935.1. Taxonomy (NCBI): domain Eukaryota; kingdom Fungi; phylum Ascomycota; class Eurotiomycetes; order Onygenales; family Onygenaceae; genus Amauroascus; species Amauroascus verrucosus. The sequence goes on from LJPJ01001294.1 coordinate 71,253, forward strand.
TCAATTCGGTCAATTGGCGTTATATTTTTCCATTAGCTAACGTATCGTAAGGGAGACGTTGGGTTGGGCGAAGTTGAAATACCACACGAAAGTCGTGATTACCCATGCTCGCCGGAAGGTTCAAGGGTTGCGGGGAAGCCGACAAGATAACCGCGGTGCTCCCAAAAATAGCTAGCCGCCCCTATTGGGATTTGAGAGCCGATAACCGCCCCCAAACGGGACTCGGAGATTTGGTAACTGACTTGTCGGGCCGCAATCTCCTTCAAATGTGTCACTGGCAAAGAACATTCCATACTCATTTTTATCAATGCAAGGGTTGGAAATACGTTCATATGATTTGAGATTACTTTGAACAATTTTTCGCATCAGGTGGCTATATGGCGCGATATACATTAAGTCCATCTGCAACATCCTTAATGCTGATGAAGTTAAGCTGTTAACTAGTACTTTACGAACTGTGCTTGCCAAATTAACAAGTTCAATTGCATAATATATAATTGATATTGACAACATAACGGGTTCAAGCTGGCTTAGAGACACCCTAACGCCGGCTTCCGGCCTTGAGCTACGAACCATTTACAACTCAAACCCAGATAGGCTCAAAGCACATAATCTTGGAAGACAAGGATACGCAGCTTTCTAATGTGGTTGATGGTGAGGTTATCGGAGGAGCGCAAAACAAGAAATGTATTTATTTCCTTTAACCAATCTAGGGAAAGTTTCTAGCTTGGTATTTGAATCTTCGGTCGAAGGGAAATGTAAGCAGTTTGGAATAGTCGTCCCCTCTCTTGGTGTTTAGGGTATATACATGCCACTGAACAGAAGCCATTCCTAAAAAGGACTCGAGTAACAACTATACCTCCTTCGCTCTCAATGCAAGCAACAATAAAAATTTAAAGTATACAAGCGGCGGTATGCATCTTACCCATAAATGTATTTTGCTTCGCCGAAAATTCCAACCTAAAAGTCGTCGGGGCTTTCTAAATCTACCAGCTTATTACTCAAAAATCTTCCCAATGCCGCAGATTTTGACTCCAGTGCTAGCAAGATTGTCGGTGGCGAGCTGAGGTTCAAACTAGACAGTCTCTTCAAGTCATTAGACCTATCGATTTCCCACTGTGCGTGGAGAGATTTATCTGCGTCTTCGTTTGTGGTTTTACTGGAGTCAGCAGCATGCGATGATACCTGGGTAATGGAAAGAGATCCACCCTGTGCTGGCGCTGACGAGGCAAGCTTCCCGGCTTGATCTTGCATTGGGTTAGACGTGTCATGGGCGGCAGGGAACGAGTCGACAGGTCTGAGACTTCGTTCAATATCACTAGAGGCGGAGCTCATCAAGACGGCGCGTCGACCGCTATCTGTTGAAGACAATGACGCAGAGTTTTGATCAATACGCGTTGGCCCAACGACGGCGAGGAGGACTTTATCCGCAATTTTTGTTACCACTGCGACGTGATCTTCTAGTTCGAAAATAATGCTGCCGACGTCTCCTAGTGGGACTGACGGGGTGGTCACAAATGATGAAGGATGGTTTGAAGGGTTGACACCGGTCAAATTCCCGTTCGTGTGGCTGACGGCATAAGATTTGTACGCGGCGCCATAAGTTGCACAGAGGCTTCTGATTTGGCGCTGGGGAAGGGAAGAGGCATGCGCAAAGATTGCTCCATTAGTGGCAAATATACTAAAGAGGGAACACGAAAATAGATGTTAAATATCGTTCTTCTTGCAACATGCATCCATTTAGATGCCAAACTTCGGCTGTATGAGCGTACAGTGTCCAGGGCAAGACCTACAAGATAGAAGTAATCTCCGGCAGAGACAAATTATCTTCCAACAAATCCGTCAAGGCCGATGTATCCAGCATCTTAATATTAGAGAGCATGGCTGGACTCATTTCAACAGGGTTGTTTTCGAGGTCCGAGTCGGTTTCGGTCCCATCAGGATTACTCGCCCAGTCCCTCGGCAGCAACTGGTCTTCCCGCTCCGGTGATGGCGGATGATAGACACAATCTTCAGGGAAGAAAAAACAATTATCCCTGTAGTCTATCTCGTCGTGGTCGTATTCGATGGGCTCGTTGTTGCACTCGAGAAGGTTCTGGGCGTATTTCACGTGACTCCGTGCCCAAGCTGGAAGAAAGTGCGGATCTTGATCCAGGAACCAGGGCTGTGGTTTGATAACAGGAGTGACTGTAGCCTCAACGGTGGATGAAGCAGAAGAAAGACCGAGTCTGGCCGATGGACGAGTGGTGGATGCTGTCGCTCCAGAATAGACTGATTCAGCCATTGACCATTTACTCTAAAGTGTTCTGAGAGAATGTATGCAAGCAGAGCAGCCATCAAAAGGAGAAGTTTAGAGCAGGCAAAGGGACAACGATAATTGAATAAAGCTAACTACTCGTTTTAGGTAGTTGGCCACGAGACAAAGACGAAGTATACAGCAGTTGTATGTACATACGTCTCGACATACATACATACAAGGGGAGGTTTGATACAGTTAAGATCTCAAGACCAACCGGGGACAAAGGGGTATGTGGATCATAGTTTAGCTATTAAGGAGCGCTCAAGCTACTTAAAAAAGGCATGCTAAAACAAGCCACTTCTATGGCTGCCATGCCAAAAAAGAAATGAAAAACATCCCATCCCACCAAGGGTCAAAGGAGAAGATATGCGAACCATACAGAATTTGGCAATGGTACACGTGCACATGCAGCAGAAAATGAAACCGTTTTTAGTGACTGGAACAGAGAGCACGCGATGACAGGAAAAAGCAAAGAATACGAACGGCAGACATACCTTTTCAAACAAGTGTACTCCGTATATGGGCGGGATTTCAGTGGGTGAAGCGCTGAAGTTCCCAGTCTCATCTTGGTTTCGTGCTTGTCAGGTGGCGGGCGATTAGTAAGCACAATGTGATCCGCACCGCCCAATCAGATCACGCGAAAGTCGACATCCTCCAGTCTCCACTTCCTTGTTTTGGGTGGTCGCGTTTGGAGCGGGTGAAATTATTCCACGCGGTCCGAGCCGTGGCACTAATCTCGATCGATTATCGTCCGTTAGAAGGAACTCTCTATCAAATTTCATGAGAATATCCGAGGAGATCTCGCTGACTTCGCCAAGTATCATTGTCTGAATCCCGTTGCAAAGGGACTGAGCGTTGCGGCTGTGGGATGATCAATTTCTCATCATTAAGGCCCAGACTCAGATCGTCCCCCACGCTAAGGTAGGATTGCTTGCATTAACAAACTAGTTACAGAGTAGATGAGATTGATACCCTTCTTTTTTGGAATCAGCCTTACTGTTAGCCTAGCTAGAAAAGGAATTTTGCCTGCACCTTTCGTGGAAGCTCATCTCATATCTTTCGGCCGTCATTGCCAGGGGCCAACCATGATACAGATTCAGTTTCCTGAGGGATTGCAATCTCGCTCACCACCCCGTTGTCAACGGAAAGACGACATCAAAAATACATACGACTTACTATCATTCTTCTTTATCCTCATGATTACTTAGTACATACATCATCACAACGGCTGGCACCGTTCTCCCTCGAGCCCATTGAATGCAGTTTTACATTTGGGATGGATGTGAGGTACATATATATTGGTGATATATAGAGGCATTTCTAAGTTCTTTCTCACTGCCAAGTTTGATCACCACTTGCTTCGGCTCTTCAATGTTTCGTTTTGGATGATTTCAATCCAGTATCCATCTGGATCAAGAACGAACGCCACATTTTTCATCCGACCGTCCGTCAGGCGTTTCTTCCAGTTCACATTCAGAGACTCGAAACGAGCACATGCAGCGTCGAGGTCGTCAACAGAGATACCTAATAGTCAGGAACATTAGATGAATGCCAGCACTATGAGGTATTAAGGGTCGTACAAATATGTCCAAAACCCTGAGGTGCTGAGTTGCCATCATGGTAGACTTTCCCTTCCTGCTTCTCGGTCCCGTAGTTCCAGGTAAGCTCTAGCAAGCCCTCCCATTCTGCTACTGGATTCGGCTCGTTTTCCTTGACTTGTGGATTTGATCTTGGATACCCCAGAAAATACAAGTTAAATTTCCCGGCCTCATTCTTGCTCTCCCTTGCCAACTCCATTCCCATCACCTCCCGATAATATTTCAAACTCACTTCCGCATCCTTCACCCTCAGCATGGTGTGGTTCAGCCGGTATGACTTCGGATCACTTTGTGTAACCGCACCAGCCGCCTTTTCGTCGGCTGTCCGTCGAATAATCTCCACCCAATAGCCATCTGGATCCTTAACAAATGCAATATTCCTCATCTTTCCTTCCGTCAGTTTCTTCTGGAACGGATATCCCGCATCTTCCAATCTCTTGCATGCTAATTCGATATTATCCACCGAAACTGCAATGTGTCCGAATCCACGGTGAGGTTCAGTATTTCCATTCGCAATGGTATAGTTGGCGTCATCTTCAGTGCCGTAATTATGAGTGAGCTCGAGGACACCGTTTCTATCCGTCCAGTGGCGGTTTCCAGAGAGGGAATTGGGCCCATCGTAGGCGAGGAAATACAAGGAAAACTTTGCTTCGTCAAAGTCGAGTTTGTTGATTTGCGAGAGGCCGAGAAATTTGTAGAATTCGACTAGCAAAATGTGAGTTCCCGTCACAATGCGATCAACCTTGGGAGGCCAAAAGCGGGAGGGAACCTACGTGATTTCTTCGGGTCCTTCACTCGAATCATAGTATCTGTGCAAGGTGCATGGCGTTAGCCTTTTGTCCCGTGCAGGCTACCTGGTAATGTTTCCCCTTTATTCCTAGAACTCACGATTTAGTTTGTACGAAGATGTATCCGTCGCCATGGTGACAATAGTATGTACGATGTAAGCGGTTTTCTACTGATAGGAGCTGGCCTTTTTAACAAAAATAATTCTTGATTTGTGCCAAATAAAGAGAAGGCCTTTTATCCATTTTGTTCTCTCTTCGAAGCGGGGTCGGCTCCAGGAATTTGGAAGACGGAATTTTTGGTGCGGGGCAAGCTATCTTGTTATGACGTATGGGCGATGATAAACGCGCCTTGAAAAGGTCAACCCTCCGACGGAAACAATCAGAGCGAAATAATATGCGCTATGCTGACATGAGATCTAGCGAGCCGCAATGGGATTGCCAATGGTAATAGAAATCATATTAAATAGCTATGTACACCCAATCGAGAACTTAGAAGTGCAAACTAGTGAATGTGAAACGGTATATCAAGGGTATAATTCAAAATTCAAAGGATAAACCGAGATTCCACCAAATTACCAAAAATAAGATAGATATTAGTAGTGTACGTAATTGGTCTAAGCCACCTAAGCCGTCTTATTTGCCCCATCTACAGCGACAACTCCGTCTTCTTGCTTCTGCGCTGGCGCGGGAGCAGAATCCGCCTCGACAGGTTTTTTATCCGCCAACGGCGGCATGACAGGAGACTCTGATGCTAGAGACTGAGTGGTACTTATAGTTCGCTGCACTGTCGGGCTGGTGGGCTGGCTAGCACCACCAACAGCGGCCGGCGACGATCCAATGAAGCTGCTAAGCGCATTAGCCCATTCATCGACTTGGTTCTTGCTGTGTGCCTTAAAGTGAAGATCAGAGGTCATATGGAAAGCGTTTCCAACTTTTCCGCCTGACACATCTTTGCCCTTAACTGAGAATTTGAGTCCATCGAAGTTGCCGATGGTGCAATCAGGGAGATAGAGAGAGATATCGGGCTGCGGGTCATGGCGGAAGTCGTCATTGTCTTTGAACCCGTGGAGGAACCCGGTTGGGGTTACCACGTAGAACCCATCGCTATAACCTTTCATCACAGCGCGAGATTTTCGCTGCAACGTTCCTTCCACAAGAGGCTTTGTGGCGCGATGATCCTGGTTCGGGTAGGTAATATTGGACATGGAGCGAGGAGGAGTATTCGGGTTGATCAGAGAAGCATCGTTCTTCTCATAAAAATTCGCCCATTCGAAGTCTGTTGGAATCTGCTGTCCGGTGCTAACCATGTCCGCGTACATGGCACGCTGGCGATCGGACTGCGCACCCATGCACTGAAAGAACCGATTAAGCGCAGCCTGCACAGTCTCTAAGATGTGCGCCTCAAATTGCTGGAATGAATTTTGTATGGCAAGGAGCTCTTTCAAATTATTGTTCTCCTCGTTGATCTGTTTGTTCAGGCGGTGGTGAACCCCACGAGACAAAACGTATGGATCATGCGAAGCTTCTTGTTTCGATTTTTTTGTTACAGAATCAAAGGCCGCAGTATATTGCCCAAGGAGTTCGATGTGCTTTTGGGTAGTCGTTCGTGCCTTTGCAACCTGTTTCGCGGCTTTTGTGGCCCCGCTTTGGAGCTCCTTAGTTTTGGACTTAATTTCAGCATGCAGCCTCTCCAGGATTGGTAGTACAGTTGACTTGAGGTTCTTCTCGGTTTCGTTATGCACGTCCGCAATGCCCTAAGATGTGCAACAGGTTCAGCAAGTAAAGCTCCATTATTGTTGTAACACCACCGTGGTACGTACCTTGGTATTAAGCCGCAAACTATCGAACAAACCAGTTACTCCTCCCTGCCCCTGGACAAAATGATGTCCCTCCTTCAGTGGTTCGGAGACTGTCTATCAAGAGGCGTGTGTTAGTATATACTCCAGATGGCTCCGTTTTGAACTAGCAAAGCCCACCTTCAAAATTTTTTCAAACTCTTTGGCTTGCGTCTTTTGAACCTTTTGCGTCGCGACAACATAATTTTCGAGATATCCACACATATGCTTCCATGCGCGTAATCTTTCAATCAAAATCGTGGTTGTCTTCAACACACGCCACCAAAAGTCATCCAGGCCGCGAAGGTTAGTCAATGGCATCTTCAAAGATAGGTGGGAATGCAATATCATCAAAAAATGAGAGGCTAGTCATATAATTAAACAGTCAGGGTGGCGCAAATAGCGATTCGTAGAACGAAGCGACAATGTTCCATGGAGGCATGGTCCTGGGTTGCTCAATTGGCGATTATGCGAAAAGCTCAAAAATTGAAAAAGAAGGGAAGATCGCGATATAACCCAGACCTTCAACACGACAATATTAACAGGCACACAAGCCAAGTCATGGTCAATGAGGCAGTGAATGACAGTTGTCAATCCCCAAAATCCAAGAATCCCTGGTCGTAGTCGAGGCCAAAGTCGGCGGCCCAATCGGTCTCATTCCCCACCATGTAAGGAAAACAGACATGAAACAAGCCAAAGCAGAAAAAAAAAAGAACGGGACGCAAACGAAGGAGGGATGAGACAGGAATATTTTAAACTCACACCGCCCAAATTCGAGTCTGGAATGACCTCGTCATCGCTAGAGCCCACTGTTGTCGTAGTTTTCACCGTGTTGGAGCGATGAGGAAGAGACGCCATTTTGCTTCGTTACCTCAAGATTTGCGTCTATAGTTAAGTTGGAGCTTGGGAGATTTCGTCGTGATAGAGCCCAGATTTAATCGGCGCGATGTCGGTCTGCAAAAGAAAGGTAAAATTTTCAAGTCGTAGGATGCCACATGTTATATATACCAATGGGGGCCTAAGGAGAAAGAGACTAAAAGATCGGATAAGTGGAAGAGAATGGGAAATCAAGCGCAATGTCAAGCGAGAAAAGAGAACGCTGTTCTTGGAAGGGTCTTCTACAGTTCCCCAAGACTCAATAGTTTCCCCACAACTTTGGGTAACTTCGCCCCTGCACAACCAAAGGGCAATGACGTGAAAAAAGACGATTAACTTCAAATTTTCCAATTGTGCGCGTAGTATGGGGGCTCAGATAAGATAATCATGGAAGAGCCTTAAATATTAATGGAATGTCACTCTGGCCTTGGTTGTCGGGCCCTGTTGCCAGCTAATGAGGTCATGCTAAGGTTTATTCGCAACTTGATGAACAACCACAAAAGCCAAAACCTTATGATAGCTTGACGAATACAAATCGGGCGGATGGCGGTGTTAGCAGTTATGAAGAATGTGGCTAGCTGTATGTATGTATTTATGTACTGGCATATACATAGGAATCTACCTGATGCATAGTGCTACCTGGCTCCCAACTTCACCTACTAGGAGAGTCTTTGAAAAGACTTGTGAAGAGAAACCGTTCCTGGCATGCCCGCAATTTGCCCCTTATAAACGCCTGGGTATGTATAGTCTTTGGGGCCTCAATTTTTGCCTAATAGTCACGCCAAAGCTGCCCGTTAGGCATTAAAAATAAACACAACCGAGCTCTTCGCCCAACCCAGACACTGAAAGTTCGTCTCAACGCCATATGAATGCAACCCAATCGTTCGTGGATAATCGTAAAAGGTATGGAAAAGAATATCTGTAGAATGCACGGCAAAACACTTCTGAGCGATGGCTTGAAAGGGGCGGCCAGGTTAACTTCTGCCGCGCGCTTGCATTATCCTAATTTGCCTTTCAGCATCCGACGAATGGCCATGGCTAGTACCGCGATGGTGTAGGGAAAAATGAGGTCGAACAGGTGTATCAATAATCCCAAACAATCGACTAGTTCTTCGGGAGTGACTTGGCTGGACAGTCTGCGGAGGAGCCGCTCCAGACGCTGTAGCAGCCTGATAATCTGGCAGAGTTCCATCGTATTGTGTCTTCGCACTAGATCGAAGAGCCGTGGAGTAGCTAGGTACACGGCACAGGTCCTCTACCTCACTGATTTGTGGATAAGGCGTAGCAACACCAGATGGGATATGTCCTTCTTCTGATGAGCGTCCTGAAACATCTGGTGTAGCGACATCAAGTTCGCTCATGATTGAAGGGAAGCGATCGGGATTATAGAAGGATCGCCGCTGAAAGTCATCCCCGGGGGCTTCTAGGATTTCAGGGGGCGGGGTTGTAGGGCCTGATCCGTTGACATGAAGATCTGTTAGTCGACTATGAAGCGCGTGCGCACATAGATCTTCTGGACGGTGGCCTGGTAGAGTCGCAAGGTTCTCGGCGGACATATTTCTGCTTTGCGAGCCAAAGGGTGAAGTTACACCACTATAATTACCAGGAGTGAAATACCCATTTGGATCTAGGTCACCATAAAGGAGATCAAACTGATGTTCACCGTACAGTGGAGGGGCTTGTTGAGCGAGGTAGAAATCGACTGTATGAACTGAGTTCTGATGTTGGTTGACTAAGTTATTATTCTCATCTATTCGGAGATTTGGAGAAATGAAGATGTGGATCGGGAGGGTTGCGCGCAGCTAATAATTTAAAATTGCGTTAGTAGCAGGGGAAGAAACAGCCACTTGTGGTGAAAATACCTCTGAAGTATGTCCATCGGGGTTATGAAGTTGAACTCGGAATTTTAACTTATGCCTAATCTTGATGCCTTTTGCGTCCGCATCCTGTAAGCACTTGCGCAGGGTCTTCGGTAGGTCCCAGGTCTTAGAAAAACTGTAGCCTTCAACCTCTTCATCCAAGATTTGCAAATCTCTTTCGCCATCTAACTCGAAAGACTCGGAAAGAATTGTCCTCGAGGTCTTCGAACTTTTTTGCTGTTGCAATGGATCATCCATAGGCATGGTAAGTTCGTGAGTCTCGATCAATTGAGATAAGATAGTCCCAATCCTAAGACCTTTCAGAAGTGGGACTAGCCGAAAATTCACTGTAACGTGAGTACCGAATATAACGGCCTTGTTAGGGATTGAAAGAGAATACTCCAGTTTATTCGGCCATATATTCTCGACAGACTTGACGACATTGTTAGCTGTATTATTTGTCAAACGCTCGAGTTTAGCAACGGCTTACCATCGCATGTATCAACTCCAGCGCATTCGGATCCAACGTGCGAATGATTCTCAGAGGCTTTCTTGTATGGATATCCTTTGCGTATTTTCGCCCAATCTCAGCTTTCAATCGATAAGTGATCCATGTGTCGTGTAAACCTTCTATACTTTCAGGCAGCGAGCCCGGTAGGATGACATCGAACGGAAATTCATAGTTGTCTACAGGCATTATTTCGGTCTTCCCTTTACCTGCGTCGAGAAATTTCCAAGTCTTTTCAAACACCACTTCCTCCTTTCCTTGTTTTCTATTCGCGGTGAGTGGTCCCTTTACGAGCGTACACCTAGAGTAAATGAACCATTAGCAAGGGCGATCGGTATGATAGAAAGATTCTAATATTCGACTCACCCAATACGAGAAACGCCCACAAGCTGTAGCTTCAGGTGTTTGATCGTCAATGGTTCGGACAGGCAGAGTACCAATGTGCCTTTCAGATGAGCGCTAGCAGCCTCGTCTGGGTTTCCACGAAAAACAATATAGTCATCATCGAGCCTATTTCTGGTGGTTAGTTATAACACCTTAAATTGATCGCTATATAGTAATAGATGCTAGGAGGCAGGATATTGGGGTCTGTACCTAATATCAAAATATTTGGCATGGCTTGCATGGCCGAAGAAATTGAGAGCCATGCTAGACGGGAACTTGTGACATAAAGGCGATAAATTGCAATGTGGATTATAGGAAAACGAAGAGGGAAAAAAAGGCGCGTGGTGCAAGCCGGCAGGACACTTTGATAGCTTCGAGATTGGTAGAATTGAGGTGGCGAAAGGCCGTTTAGGATGTGGTCAGGCTTCGAAAATGTCGAGAATAAAGAATGAGCCGAACAAAGAACCTAACAGTTGACTAAGTAGGAAAGCGTTGTTGATTGACTGGTTCGTCCTTAAACGGAATAATATCAATAGCGAGGATTCTTTCGTCTGCTTGGTGGTTTTGAGAAGGTGCAATGTTGGATGGGAGGAGTCGAGGACGAGCAAAGGACCAGAAGCGGTTTTAGATCTCGCGAAAGAACAACGCGCAATATTGAGCAACAGCCATATGATATCCATGCAAAAGGTGTCGAAGAGCAGAATGAGGAGACAAAAGATAATGTTCCTTGTCTCTTTAGCCCTCTCCCTTGTAGTTACTACGTAAGTCCCATAACTTAGTGTTAGTCACGCCCAAAGAAAAAAAAATTTCCTCCATGACGCTGGTGATGATCCATGATCACAGCCACTCACATCACATTGTTCTGGCTTGGGTGCAAGGATCCGCTTTAACCGTGATGGTGAGGGGAAGCCAGGAACTAAAAATTCAATAAGCCTTGAGCTAGTGAAGGACGATTGACACTTTGTTCCATCGCGGTGGGGTTCTGGCCCGAGACAACAAGCGACAACAGATCACTTTTCTTCTCTTACATATGCCAACCTTCATGAGCTTTAAAATTCAAGTTTTTCCTTCGACCGAGAGGACATGCATGTGCTGGGAAGGTGTTCCATAGGGCCCAGGGGCTACTGGGCAACTCCCAGGCTAAAACTCTGAAGCCTTTGTCTCTCAATCAACTGTTGCTGAGCAAGATCAGAATTCTATTTCGGCGTCTTATGAGCGAAAAGATCATGGTTGCTCCTTGGGAGCGACGATACGCCCAGCAAACCGACAGGGCATGCGGCAAGTCACCTGTCTCGCTTCTCTCCAAACCGCCGTATTCGAAAAGTCAAAAATCATCCGCAGACCTTTTTACATCAGACTGGCAGCCTTCTCAGACGCAAAACCATCTTCGGCACACCATTAGTATGGCTGACACATGGAATTTGGTGAACACCACAACGTCCCAGTCTATCAAACTCTTCACAACATTGCTAAGTAGTTGAACACTACGGAGAAACAGACGCAGTGGTGTTCCAGGTACACGCCCAGCCAATATTAGCCAAGCCCGCTTTCCAAGCACGATCCACAATCCAAGCAGCTATCAATCGATCTTGGCCTGGAAGACTAGGCAGGGAGTGTAATTTACCACCAATGCCAATATCCATGCTTTGTGACGACATACTTCCCCTTTAACCCTGTAGAATCGAGTTGATATCGCGCAATTCAGGACATGATCAAATTTCACTGATCGGCCGAGGCACCCGCCCTGCTCGGAATATTTAAAATTGATCCTAATAACCTCTCTGATTATCAAGGCAGGCTGGTCGAGAGCCCGGTCACATGTTGCTAAGGAACTTGCAAAGGGACATCCAGCCCTTTCGTTCAAGTTCATGATTACATACATACGAGGCTGACCTCGGCGCATCCCTAAGACTGGTCAGTTTAGTGTCCAATTCAACTTGTCCAACCTTGCGTTCTTCGCCAACTGTTAGGTAGCTCTCCAATTAAACTGCTCTGACGGAATCGCTAAAACGAGGCGCCATAAATAACCGTTAGTTTAGAATCAAGGCGCGGGAACCCATTGCAATTTTCCGTCTACTCGCTCATACAGCCGATTCGTGGAATCACTTTACCCAAGAAACTGTTTGAAGTCAAATTTCTCCCCAATCACATGGTTACTCCGTACTTGGGTTCTCATTCATTAGTTATTAGTTAGCGCCAAAAGAATTTTCCCGAATGGAGTCTTCTGTGGATTCTCTCGGGCCGGTCCCAAACTCCCAAACAGCAGAGACAGAAATCCCTAGGCGGCTAGAAATTGCATTTTGCATCGGGCTTGTGGCATTCCGTGTTTGCATTTTTCAGGGTTCATGGCCTGCTGGTAGCCATGGCTGTGTAGGCTACGTTCTACTCACAGCCATGCAACGTACAATGTTCGTCTAGGCAGTGCTTCCGTCACCATTAGCAAAAAGACCGGTAGTTACCTTAAGAAGCTGCCGGGCGGTAGTTACGTAGTCACATGTGATTTATATTAATGGCGTTTCCCATTAATCGCGCTTCGGCAATGACCTTACAAGGTGTCAGGTCACAAAACATAAAGAGTCAGACCACACGAATCGTACGATGTTATAAAGAGGGTACCGTCGAAGAGTACGACTACATACACGACATGAAAATTCCAAACACTATCTATTCAGGCCACAAAGCCCTCGCTGGATATCAATTGTCACACTACGCGTATTATCTTATGGTAGAGACACAAAATGAGGAAGCTATACAGTGTGTCAACATAAAAAGAGTGTAGTTGATCAAGTCAAAAAATTGCTATGTCAACGGCAACAGCTAGGGAATAAAAAAATAAATAAAAACGAAATACATCTGTTATGGATCCTGTGCCTGGCATTCCCGAAGACCTTGAAGTCAATGTTTTATTTCCTCAGTGTTGTTGCTTTCATGAGGACGATCCCAAGTCTGAACATGCCCTGTGAATGGGATTTGAGCTTCCCGACAGAAAATAAGGGCCTCATGGAAACATACCTTCTAGTGAGGATGTCATAATAGAGTCCTCCAAAAAACCTATCCAACTTACAGGATCACCACCAATAACCTTAGACTACGTAAGCGGTAAGTTAGTAACCTCGGCTCAATTTTCACGCGAGATGCTACAACAAAAGAAGCCGTTGTCCGTACCAAAATAGGAGGCAATTGGGCGGTCATTACACGCGGTTCAACAGGATGATATACGGGTCCCTCGCCCTTCGCATTTGGTTGATTTCCAGTCTGGGCAGAATCAGCTCTTGCACGTCCTGGGAGGCTATTCTCCGTCCTGCTACGACTGGCTGTATGCTGACTGCTGGCGGCCATACTATTTCGCTGGCGAGCGGTGGCTAGTAACTATATGGCAACTGTCAGTTTGAGATTGAAAACGCTGGGCTATGTTATGATTTGGTGATTTTACCGCTTTCGGACGATGAAGCATTGCTGCGCTAAAATCCCATAGAAGAAGTCGACCATCATCGCCTACGCTCCCAAACCGGTAGCTTTTCTCATCACAACGCCAAGGATCGAAAGCTACACATGACACCCAAGAGTTATGGCCCTGGCAGCGTGCAACGAGTTTTCTCTCTTTGAACGACCAGATGGATACAAGATCATCCTGACCTCCAGTCACGATGTAGTTGCCGTCTGGCGACCAACAAACGCAAATTATACCCCCATAATAACTTGCGAAGACATCCAATAGCCTGCGGAAGATTAGCCGGGATAATGCGTTGAGAAGATGGAAACCACATTGAGAACACACCGCTCTTCTAGATAATCCATGATCCTCAAAGTCCCGTCTTCCACAACAATTGCAAGGTGACGACGATCTGGGGAGAAGGCGAAGTTATTGATACGATGGTTCGAAAGCTTCCAGCATGCCACAGGATTTGTCCTTTGATTTGGTGAGTTGACAGATTTGAGGATCTTTAACGTTGTTCTAGAAATATTAGTATTCTCATCGTCAGTAGGGTCGGAACTCGGCCAGGGCTCTGGAACAAAATGGGCATCCTCCTTCTCTTTATCATAAACCATAAGGCAGCCATCATGGTGGGCAGTCAAGAAAAGATTCTCAGATCCCGGAATCCACTTAATATGAGCTACAGCGAAGCTGTTTATGCTTGAGTTTTTGTTGAGGCGCGTATATTTCTGCGACATTGGGTCATACCAAATAATATCGCCTGCCGAAGTGCCCATAATTACGTCCAAATGAGAGGCACTCTTTGTCACCTCATTTACATCATGTGACAGTACATGTGCTTTCATGAAGAGTATTTTCGCGAGCGGATCCTGCTTGTTCTTAGCACTGAAATCCAACCATTGAAATGTCCGATTAATATTTGCAAAGACATAGAGTCCGTCCGGCTTCCTCTCTGTTAGTCTCTTCAGTGCATAATCACTAGTTATGACTCTAGAGATGAAGGTCGATGTACTCTTAACGATGCTGCTTTTTGGTTTTCGCCGTTTCAACCCAGGGGTATCCTTCCCTTGTGGAGGCGTAAGAGCGAGAGTACCCTCCCCAAATGCCGGGGCAGTTGTATTTGAGATGTGATTGCTGCTACTGGTTTCCAGGGAGCTTTCAGGTCCACTCTCCTTGATGGCCTTGAGATCCGATTTAGTACCTCCCAAAGTGTCTGCTCTAAAGAAATTTGGAGGGTCGCAGCGTGGTTGTATTATTACAAGCGAGACCTTCACGCCGGCCGTAGGGGGGGAAGGTGCTGTGCTCAAGGGATTTGGATTCGCTGGCGGTGGGTCTGAGGGATGAGGCGGTGGTGTTGCAAGATGGACGTCATCTCGGAGTTCATAGGTTCCTGAATGTGGCCAGAGGTCCATAGTTAATTATGAAGATTTGAATTGAGAAACGGCTTGTAGTGGAAATGCGAAGAGGAAGAGAAAACAGATTGAGGGAAGAATAAGGTAAGAGATTGTACCTTCGCCAACCTGTAAGGGACACCCGCCCTCTGGGTGTTTAACAACGTTGGTCGTTTCAATGATGGAAATGGGTATCCCATTTCCAATTCCTCCGTTATAAGAAAGAGGTGTGGAATAGCGCGGAGGAGGAGGGGGCAGAAAGCTATAGGTTGTTAGCTCTAAAACCTGGTATCTGGCGCAGTCGTGACGGTGACCGAACCTGGTGCATAAATCTAAAGGAGTCACGATCCGGAGGTATTTCAAGCAATTGGAAAGTAACAGAAATATGGATAGAAAACAGAACTTACAACATCATATTGAGATGCGCATTCAATTCTTTGTCTTAAAAGCCTCAGACATAGAGAAGCAGGGGAAGGATGAATGAGAAGAGTGAGTTGGTGACAAGACGAAAGTAGGGTTTCTGAGTCGGCTTGCCCACGGTAGCCCTTGAAAGGCACCTAGAATTGAAGATGACGCATCTAGGAAACTCCGCCTGAGAGCGCTATTGAGCGGTTCAGAGCAGACTGCCCGTCAGGTAAAGACTTGGTTGAGAATCTATGACATATTCTCAAGGCAGCTCTCCACGTCTGTCGTCCGGCGATGTTCTCTCAAGATGGAGACGTGACCACGTGCTACTTGGCAAACAACCCCACATGATGCGGGGAAACACTATTACGCCTACCACCAAGGTCTAAGGGCAACATGAAGGAAAATACGTATAACGTGGGTATCTAAATGACACACTAACGTAAATTTTTACGATTGAGATCTTTTGAGGCCGCGAGTCAGTTGGCGCTACCAGCCACACGGCGCCAAATAACAACAGCCGCGGCTCCAGCGCAAACTATCGCTCCAAAAGCGATGCCCCAAGCCATCCACTTTCCTTCCACATCTTCTTCCAACCTTGGAAACGCAGTACTGGGCTCCATAGCTGCCTCTGCAATGTGTACAAACAGTTCCTGAATCGAACTCCAAGTGACGCTGACATGTAACGGAGGACCTAGCATGTTCAACCGGCTAGTATATTCATCAGGTTGGCATTCAGCACGTTGTGTTGTGCGGTCCAAGTCAGCTTTTAGAGCAATGAAAACGCTCGGAAGCTCTTCAAGATGTGGGTATTTAGCCCGTAGGCTCGGAATATAAGCAAATGAGTCGGGATCTGAAGAATCATAAGTATATGCGACAACATCGCATTGGTCTAGAAGTTTCGTTTTGTTCTCTAATATTGCTGGTTCAAGCTCGCCTAGCTCATCCAGGATCAAGTAGCATTGCCGCCCACCTGGGAGTTCTACCGTATTTACAGCCGTTCGAGGTTGAATCGTAGGGTGGTAAGTGGAACTAAATCCGCGTGAAAGAAATGCATTAAGAAGGGCGGATTTTCCGGATCCTGGTGCGCCTAACACATGGCAAAGGACAACATTGCGTCCTACTCGCCCAGGGCGTCTCCGCCTTTTACGTGGTTTGGTAATCTTCAGCGCTGCGGTCGTCGAGGTATTGCTACGGTCAGTAGACTCGAAGCCGAGGTATGCGAGATACTCAAGCGTCGTCTTTGGCGATGTAAATGTAGTCATGCTCCATTGAGCAAGCCAGCCCTGAAGAGTCACATGTCCTGCTTCATTATGTACAGTTGAGGATGGAAAAGAACCATCAGTCCATGGACTCGGCAGACCGGGGGTAGGTGCGAAGAGTGAAGCAAGTTCTGCGTCATTCAGCCCCCCATCATTATCCTTGTCGCAGAGTAAAAACAAATCAACGAAAAACCGATAACCGGCAGGTGAGAGTTCTGCTGAAGCAAACGGGGGAACCTCCAGTCGTGGATGGAGGAAGGCTTCTTGTAACGAGAGATTGTCAGTATATTGGAAGGCTCTGAGTATGACCCAGACAGTTTCATGGCGGCCCTTTTCCACATATAGCTTGTTAAGATGTAAAAAACCTTGCCCATCGATTCCTGACGTAGTCACTGACTCTGGATAAGTCCTTCGAATGGTCTCCTTTATATGGTCAAGATCATCATCATTTAGAGGCTTTCCAAAACACTTTATCTGAAAATCGTCAATTTCTTTATCGTTCAAGTACCCATTATGGTCTTTATCACAAAGGTAGAAAATGCGTTGCAGAGCATTCACAGCGGCTGGCTTTAAAACCGATTCTTTCGAATCGAAAAGAGGAGCTATAGGGTACGTAACGGCTTTCTGGCAGAGAAAAAAAGCTTCATTCACATTTCGATGTCCTTTGGCACTACTTCGTATGCAAGAGTCAATCTCTTTGAATTCTGTCATTATCGGCAGCATTTCCTCTTCCACTGTCTGCTGGTCGACTCCGTTCGGCATCAAATCTGATTTGTTGGCACACAGTACAACCGGCACATTGACCCCCAGTGATCGAAAGTATGGGAGCCAAAATAAAGCGACTCTCTCGTAGCTATAATTGTCTGAATATACGAGGAGGATGACATTGGATTTGCGAAGTTCTTTTGCGAGGTTGTTCCTTTCCTGCGGTAACGCCGATGTATCGACGATGATGGTAGTGGTCACATTTTCAGGCGTGCCAATTGTCGGCGGAATGGTTACTTGTGGAAGGACAGGCTGTATCTTGTTCGTTACGAAAACGCTCTTTACTAGAGAAGTTATTAGGCTGGACTTTCCAGTCCCCTCGTCACCACAGACACATATCCGCACTGCCAAAGGATGTCTTGATTAGCTTCAAGGACTAAGAATATCGGGGCCAGAATTTTCGCTTACCGGTGCCCATTTTAGCTAGGCCTTAATCGGTCTTGTTTTAGGATATTCATGTCTTTGAAGCTTCCAGTTGCATAGAGAGCGACGCGGATAGGTATTCAATGGCAGCGGCTGGTCCACCACCGAACTCGGGAAAACAAATCTCCATGCCGCTGTCACGAATGACGACACGGCTTGACCGAAATTATAACATAAGCGCGAGGATGTCACCTAACTATTGGCTAATTAGTTAGTAAGTTACATGCTTAGCCACACGGAGTCGGCTTCTCCACAGACATTGAGGTTGAACTTCCTGATGTTTCCGTCATCTCCCACTTGCTGAACACCAGCACTACATTCGGCGCCAGATTTTGAAACAATCCTCCGGCGCCCCGGGCTCTTGCGCTTAATTTGGATAAGCGATTTCTCCTAACGTCCATTTTCGAATAGGCTTGGTTTTTCGCATCCTTTTGCACTAATATTCCCGCGGTCCTTCGAGGCCGGAGTTCCCGGGCGAGAATAGACGATGCCGTTGGGAATACACAATCCGCTGCCCTCTTCTATGAGGAGTATGTTCTGCTCTCGATATGGCTATAACAGTCATCGTTACTAAGGTCGTGGCAAACAGGCGAATGTAGGAAAGCCGGCAAGATCCTAGCTTCCTTCGTCGATCCCCGCCAGGCATTTGGTCCAGATAAGATCATTCCGCCACAAATTCTAGCTAACGCAAAGGTTTGGAATAACATTGATATTGAGATGGCTTTGATTGTTGAATATCCCTCTCATCAAAGCGACGTTAACCGTCTGAATCTATCTAGGGTCTTGCTGTCATTACGGTTTTAAAAGCGGGGTTCATAGGGTCCGGCCGATTCGGTTCCGGTATCGTGGTTGCGCGCCTCGCTGATGGCACTTGGTCGGCTCCTTCTGCAATTGCGACTGCAGGAGCGGGAGTTGGCGGCCAGATAGGCTTTGAATTAACAGATTTTGTTTTCATACTTAACGATTATGCCGCCGTGCGTTCGTTCTCCCAGGTGGGCTCAATCACACTAGGAGGCAACGTTTCTATTGCCGCAGGACCCATTGGTAGGAATGCGGAAGCTGCAGGAGCTGCGAGTACAAAAGGTGTTGCTGGCGTATTTTCTTATTCAAAAACGAAAGGCCTGTTCGCTGGTGTTAGCTTGGAAGGAAGCGTGTTGGTCGAGCGGAGAGATGCCAATGCGAGGCTCTATAATGCCAGAGTCACCGCGGCCCAGTTGCTTGGAGGAGCTGTGCCTCCGCCTCCAGGCGCGGAGCCTCTGATGAGAGTCCTTCAATCTCGAGCGTTTTCCGGTGTTCATGCATATGATGACTCGATGTACAACGACATTCCGGTATATGATGAACGCCACGACGATGTGGTTTGGGAAGGCAGGAGAGGAGATGCGTTTGGTGAGGGCGTTGCGCGTAATCGATCTGTCTCCATGAACGATGAATATGAATACCATGACAGGCCGAGAAGGTCAAATACGTGGGCAGATGACGTTTACGACCGCCAACCTGCGGGGGGGATAAATCGCGCATACAGTGGCAGGGCTAGCCAAGGTGACCGCTTTGGCAATTTTGGCAACCGCGGCCGCAGTTTTACTGCCGGAGGCTACGAAAATGACCATGGCTACCGTGACCAAAAGCCAGCGCGCCCAACCGCTCCCAAGCCAATATTCGGGAATAAGCCGTCTCCAACCAACCTTCAGAAGAATCAAGCCGTAGCTTTATTTACGTTCGATCCGGACCAAGAAGGGGATCTAGGATTTAAGAAAGGAGAGATCATTACAATCCTAAAGCGAACGGACAAGAAGGAAGATTGGTGGACTGGACGGATTGGTGATAGAACTGGGGTTTTTCCTAGGTAAGCTAAAGCCCAGTGTCTCCGTGCAATCTCGTGTGTGCGCGCACATCTTTGTGTCTCGCTTTCTAACAACTCGTTTCCAGTAACTACGTGGATGTGGTGGAGTAAGTGCCACAATTGCTTGCGCGCCCAGAAATAAAAAGTCATTCTTCGCAGCTTCCTGCGCTGTCTCCGCTGATTATTGCGTCTGGTTTTTACACTCACAGCACCGGAGTTTGAGAAAAACGGACATGTTTATGATATCAATGAGATTTCCGGGGTATATATGTTTGACCATTCAATGAAGGCAACATCTATATATGAGATTTGACCGTGCTATTTTGATGCATATTCCATTCTTGGAGGATTTGGCGTTTGTCGTTGCTCCCATGTACTTCCATGCTTTCCCACCCCATACTTGACGATGTTTTGCAGTCTACGACAAATTGGCCTGTGTATTTTGATTGCCTTTCATATAGCATTCTGTACTACACACTCTCTCCTTTTATTCATGACTCTTTCCATATCAAGCTCGGTTTTGTAAGCCAGAATGGCGTGGTTGACTGATCTTCTGCTGATATCCATTTACTTTAAAATGACGATCATGAGGGCACAATTTTGTCGTAGAAGAAGCCCCTGGAAGGTCATTTGACGCCGTATGATCGATGCAGAGTATGTAGTTTTGATTCTTGCTGAAGTCATTTGACGCTGGTATGGTCAGGAGGAGCTATGTAGTTAGAGGTTTGGGCGCAGAAAATACTGTACTTAGGTGTCTTGCAAATAGCGGGTATTAAAAAGACACATCAGGGCCCAAGTTAACTTCATCGTATAGCCTACCACTATTATTATTTATTGATGAGCTCAACTCATCCGTTTAATAGGGGAGTCAAGTGACACAAACTCGCACCCAACCATACCAGGCCCGACACCCATACCTTGATACATAACGGCTGTGTTTTGCTGGGCCAAGGTAGATTGGCTGAAGCTCTGTGTGGATGTTCTTCAAGTGCTCATAAGCAACAAAGGCGTAAGTCGCCGTTTAATCGGGCCCTTTAACCATCATCAGCGGGCAGTCAATCGACTTTAAACGGGTCTTTGCCAGCCAGGGATGGTTTTTGATCAGACCTAGATGCATGCCATTCAAAAGATCGTTCTAATCATCCTTACTGGGATCTAGACCTGATCATAAGATGAGTTGGATTTCTGATGGTTGACTTCAAGTGAATGGTGAAGGTATGGCGAAGTTTGGGTTCGTAGTTAACAAATTGTAATCTTGTCTTGAGGTTCAAAAGATGCAACACAGCTTTTATTTGCCTAGGCCCGAGAAGAAAAAGGGATTGGCTGTATATAATTCTTGCCCTTAGCTGTTAAGTAGACGCGTTGAACAAGGTACAAGGGAAGTTAGGAGGTTCACCGGTTAAGCCTGTTTCACGGAACCGTCCAGAAGTTACCCAATTCTTAGTTAAACATCGTTTCTTCTCGTTGTTGATACCCAAGGAGAGGGAGTATCAGCAACAAGTTCACTCGGGAGCGGGCAAGTAGATGGTTACTTAGACGTTAACTAATATTTTTTTAATCGTGTTAGGTGCACTCATGTGTTGCTTTGACTTCACCCAGCAATTGTCTGTGCATTCTAATTTGTGCCGGTCAACAACCCATCTTCACCTGAAATAGGTAGTACTGCCACCCTCCAGTCGAACATCCCAGTCTGCAATCCTTGAAGCAAAAAAAGGTTCCCCCTTGTTATTCACCGCGCAGCGATTATTCAGAGACTCGTTTCCCAACGAGACACAGACAACTCCATTTTTTGACGACTTCCCATTTCCCACGTAGCTAACCCACGTCTCCTTCCTCTTGCCTTCCTTCGCTCATTTCTGGCTAATGGGTGAATGGGCGCCTCCTCCGTGACCGACCGTCCTGCGATTTGTTCGACGCTTCGACGCTTCGATGCCACTCGATTTGCACATTACGCATTTCCGGCGGTTCATCCCCAGAAAGGCTTCCTCTCCGCCCCTTGAGTTTGCCGACCTTCCTTAAAATCGCGCAGTTAGACGCTTCACATCCCCAATGATGCAGGTACGTTGGAAACCAAAATCAGATTTCGTTTTTCGAGCAATAGCATGCCTGCAGGAGTAGGGCATCCCGAAAACAATTAAACGGATGGCTGGTTAAGAGCCGTTGGTCCCATGGGCTCATGGCTTGTTGCACATCCTAGTTCCACCCTCACACACTGAAGAGACCCCGTTACCGCTGTTGCATCTAGCTATTTTATTTGATGAAAATTGCTAATGGCTCTCTCCTTGCGACAAAAGACGTCAATAGGTTCTTACCGACGAGATCCCGGGAGAGATGCATCGCGGGGGGGACATGCTCCACAACTATCGATCAGCGACGACAACCACCATGTTACGGAAACCATTAGCCAAATGTACGAAGATGACTACGATAGGAGAAATTCAAAACGGTTGAGTTTCGTTGCGACGCAGCAGGACGAAACGATCTCTACCACCCCAATCCCCAGGAACCATACCAGTTCCTCCAACTCTTCGAACCGGTTACAACATCTTCCTATAAAACCAAGTCCCATAGACAGGGAGAGTAGAAATGGGCAATCACGAGAACAAGGGTCTCCGCGGGATGCCGGTGGACAACGCAGCAACGGGGAATTGTCTCCAGGTCTAAGTCGCGCTGCCGCAATGGAGACCACCACGACTTCCTTCACGGTCAACGACCTCGACTATGAATCTAATCCTGCGGCAGTAGCGCAGGAACTAAATAATTTGGCTGCCCTTAGGAGGATGTCAATGGATATTGGAGCGCTTGACCCGGACTTGCCCTCTTTTGGTTCTAATTTCAACATGCCGTCTATCGCCCCGTCCTCGTCTGCTGACGAGGATGATACCTCCAGATTATTTTGGGTCCCTGCACGTCTTCATCCCGGCATAGCGCCGAAAGAGTTTAAATCTTTCCTTGAAAGCAAGGCAGACCAAATCAAACGACGATCCGGAGAACTGTCTTTCCTGGACCCTAACTCGAGTGGACAACAAAGCTCGGGCGGGGACTTGCGGAGGAAAAAGTCGATGTTATCCAGACAGGTGGATTCGTCGAGTGTCGGTAGTCGCTCCGATAGCATCAGGTCCTCCCCAGCGAACTTAGAGGCACTAGCGGAAGAAGCATTATCAAATCATTTCGCTGATGATAGGCCTATTTTACCCCCCGCCCCTCCCGGCCATAGCTTACGACGGTCGACGCGAACTACATATAGAAAAGGTAGCTTAAAGGCCGGCGAGAGAGTTCCAAGGAGGCTTCCGAGACAATCTGATGCTGGGCTACGCAAATATCCCCCGCCAGCCGCGGACATCCCCATTCTTGGGCTAACTAGAGTATCTACTGACCCTACTCCAGTACCTGATGCCGCAACAAACTCAACTCGGAATTCACCAGGTATAAAACCAACGGGCGCCGGCAATTCGGATGCCAATCAGGAGTTCCGACAGGAGCGCCCAGGTCTAGGCCTACGAACTTCTTCGGAAACCCAGTTGCAGGTGTCAACATCTCAAAATGCCTCTCCTCCGCGTTCAATCTTGAAAGGTGCACCCACACCGCAGCATGGTGTGCAACAAGGTGAGGCATCTATGCCGGATAGAGCCTCTCCCATTGCGCCAACACAACATTTCATTCCAGAGCGAAAGTCTTCTCATGATCCGCCGCCTTCGCTTCCACCACAAATGCCCCTACCTCCAGAACCTGCAGGGAGTAAATCAAGGAAATCATCATTAAAGCAAGGTAGAGGAGAAATTCCTTCAGCACAAAGTGAAATTGTGGCTAATCAATCATACCTATAAAGCAGAAGAAAAACGGCCGGATAAGAAATCAAAAGAAAAGAAGGATTCTGATAGCGGGCGAAAATCAAGTTGGCACTGGCGACGGAGCACAGACGATAAGGACAAAGACAAAAAGAAGGATGAAGAGGGAAGGAAACATAAGTCCAAAGCAAGCAAATCAGGGGACAAGTTGCATGATAACACTCGTCTCGACGTTTTGCAGACATCTATTGATGGGACAAGAGGTCGAGAAAGTCTGGTTTTTGATCGTTCAGAGGTGAAAGTGGGCGACGATGACCGACGAAAAGATAAGAGATCTGAGAGCGGTGAGGTTAAAAAAGAAAAGGAATCAGGCCTCTTCTCATCAATATTTGGTGGGAAAAAGAAAAGTGCCAACGACAGCCACAAGAAGCACTCGCGAAATTTGTCTCCAGAACCTCGTATGCGTGATCTACGACCAGATATCGATTATAATTGGACAAGGTTTTCGCTTCTACAAGAGCGAGCTATATACCGCATGGCCCACATTAAGCTTGCGAACCCACGGCGTGCATTGTACTCGCAAGTGCTTTTGAGCAATTTTATGTATTCTTATCTTGCGAAAGTCCAGCAAATGCACCCACATATGACTTTGCCTACGTCGCCGGCCCAGAATCAGCAGCGGAAGAAAGAGCAGCAAGAGCAACAAGCCCAACATGCAGAGGATTATTCCCAATATCAGGTATACCAGGTAAGCTCTTGGACTCATTTGTCTTTATATCAGACTTTCTAATGTATTGCAAAAATAGGACCAAGGACACTACGGTGATAATTCGACTTATGCAGATGATGAACGAATGTATTATGACATGGACGCCAACGGCAATCCTAGACATAGCCAAGGTTATGACTCTGGAGGCGCATGGACACCGGAACATAGCTCGCATCCTACGTCAAATGGAAACGATTCTCAACTAGATGATGACGAAATGTGGTGACATTCATAGAATTTTGATCTTCCCTTTCATGCAACCGAATTAATCGGTTTTTCCTTTTTCTTTTTCAGGATATTGGTAGCTTCACTTTTCTCGGCCTGTTTCTTGTTAATCCTTCCGAGCAACTAATGACTTGATCTTATTAGGCGATTTTGCTCGCCTTTACTTGTTCCTCGACCTTCCAAGTCATGCGTTTTCGGCCATGGGCGTTTTAACACTTTTGTTTATGAACTTGGAGCTGAACCCCTTGGAGGGTATAGGCACATATCTCATTACTTTGGATACCTTTCTGTTCTCTATACCTTTGGCATAGCGTATTGTTCACATAAAACTCAGATGCTTCTTTCTTATATTCCGTGGGCTGTGATTCTTTTCGTGGTATTCCTCCTAAATATATCCATAATTTATTCTCTTTCGAAGCCTTCAATTATCTGTGCTGTCTGATCTTCAAATCGAGGCGTTATATTCCTGCCGTATTTCAATCTTTGTAATTTACCCTTGCGCCTCGGGTATCAAAAACTTGGGTAGAGATCTATAAAGCGTTTTGATATCAATTATATCAAGCCACGATATCCCCCAAGAGATGACATGCAGGTAAGGAGGCGTCGTTTTGATCTCATCGGATTGCAGAGAACATGTTCTAGATTTCAAAGTGGGGCTAAACCGGTCCTGTGCTAGTGTGAACTCTAATACCGTCCGCTTCGAACTCGGTCGCCCCATTAGGGCATGGACAACGCCGAACCACGACGCGACCGCTGCTAGAATCTATCCTCCAAGTCACATTGGAAAATGCCAATATGCGGATCATTATGGCTAAGATTCATGTGCTTTTCTTTCTTAAGATTCATCGTTGACTTGAGCCGTATGTTCACGTCTTATACGCGTGTGTGTCTCCTGTGTTGAATTTCCGAGGTATCCACTTAGCTCATATCGACATGACATTCTTCCCTGGGACAGATCTCCGCAAGATCTCTAGAAACATTGATTCCTCTGCCCCGACCTCTGATAAATCAGTTTTAAATGCCTTCCAGCAGCTGGGGCCCGGAGAACGGGTGCTACGGACAAAATGGCTAAGGTGCGATTAAGGGACTGGACTCCAAAGAAAATATGGCAGGCATTGGGGATGGACAAGCACACGCTTCTGATGATGCTGAAAGGAGCAATGCCACCAACGATTGTCATATGCATGTATGTGTGCCATCAACCCGGCGATTCGCTGTTGGAATAAGAAAGGGAAGAATAATAACAGGAGTTACCCCCAGGTTCCAAGCTACTGCTGTTGCAAAGATCACGTCAAATTTCGGCTACCTCACGGCCATCATGGCGGTTATAGCCCAATGTCTGCTACCCCGTGCGAGATTTATGAAGACTATGCTATTTACCGTGCTGGCGTGTTGTGTTTCAGCGTCGTTGTGCTGTCTGGGTATGTATTGTACAATCAAGGCGAGAGACCATACAACTCCGCCGGGCGCTCCACCGGGCGGATATAATAGCAGCGCGAGCGCGGTGGCAGCAATTTGGTTTTTGTTTGATATTTGGTGAGATTTTCGATCCTCACCCTTATATCCCGGATTATCAAATTGTTTCGCTTATATAACTGCAGGATTGCCAACACGCTTCGAGCATGGCGTCCGAATGAGATGCAAAGCCCCATGGCCTCATCTTCTGTTTTCGTTGCTGTTACTATGACGAGAGCTCCCACCGTACCCACCCTATCCTACGGGCTTAGATATGTCAGGCTGCTCCTCCTAGCATTTCTGATCGGCTTTGCAATTTCAACCGGGGTATCTCTGATGATTTTCCCAACAACGAGCCGGAGTATGATATTTCATCAATTGCGAGGTTATCCTAATGCTGTTAAATCACTACTTGACGAACAGATCACATACATTAAGTCAACTGAGAGTGGGGGGCCATGGAAAATTACACGGATGGCAACGCTCATAAGGCGAGCTACCCTGGGCCGCACGACTCCTGATATGACTGATGAAAAAGGCCCGAAAGACTCTTCAAAGTCCTTTGAATCGCCTGGTTTAAAGGCTGCTATTGGGAAAATTAGTGCTATCCATTCCCAGGTCACTGTTGAGATGCGTGACGCCAAACAAGAGATAGTTTGGGGCACGTTGTCAGCTGAAGATCTTGATACACTTGTGACGTTACTCCGGTCTCTGTTCTTGTCCTTAGCTGGAGTCGCGATGCTTCCTCGCATATTCAAGAGGCTTACCAAGACAATTCCTCCACGAAGTGCAGGTTCAGATGGTGCCACCATCGAAGCAAGACGTGATATTACTAGCCCTATAATAGAGGACCCCCTGTATGAAACACCTGAATACACCCAGGACCACTTTGTTCAACCGTTGTGCGACCGCCTAGAGACGGCCAAAACGCTGGTTAACTCGGGTCTGCAGCATGCATTTATCACTTTACAAATTGCAAAACCCAAGGATTTTACTACCGTTATTAGAGGAAAAAGATTTTCTTTCGTCTCAAGAGATGAAGAAGATGGGCCTAGAACAAGACCAGGGCAACAGGACTTTACAGCGGATTTTGAAGCGAAGCTCTATGAATTTTATTCTCAGCGAAAGAATTTGCCGCATCATTGGGCTAATCTAAACGCCTTTTCGCCCATTGGGGATGACCCACAAAGTCGATCTGCTGAGTTTCGCGAAATTCGAAAAGAATTTTTCGTCATCCTGTTCATCGGCCACCTTCAAGATATCCTTCTCCAAGCTGTCTTCGACTTGGTCAAATTCGCCGATAGTAAAGTTGCCGATGGCACTATGAGGCACAAGCGGGTAATATTCCCGAAATCGGAGTATATCAAACAATGGTTTCTTAGCAGCTTTTCCGATGAAAGCGAAAAAATGGAAACCGAAATTCCCGTTGTCGGCGAACAGACAGACTATGAACCCAGTATTCATGGGAGGGATCCTTTGGAGACCCGTTTCGCCGACCCGGAGCATCTTCCTCCTGCGAACAAATGGCAGATGTTTGGCAATTGGTTACGTCGGCTGTCGCATTTACTTAGTTCTAAAGAAAGCGCATTTGGATTACGGGTTTCGGTCGCGGCATTTTGCGTCGCGATTTTAGCATACTTGGAGCCAACGCAACACTTCTTTTACAGTAATCGAATCAACTGGGCTGTGATTGTTATTGTCATCGGCATGAGCCCGATAAGTGGGAAGTCGTTGTTTGGTCTGATGGGCCGAATTGCTGGAACTGTCCTCTCGACAGGATTGGCTTTTGCGGTTTGGTATATCGTGGCTGAAAAGACTGCTGGAGTCCTGGTGTTTCTTTACATAGCCAACTGCCTTCAGGTGGGTGTCTATTCCTTGTCCACCATGTTTCGTCATGCGGAAGCTAAATTTGTACCGTCTTCGATAAACAGTATTATTTCTACGTCAAATTTCCGCGGTTTGTCCCAACATGCATCATTGCATTGATCACTTTCAATTTGACTATCGCTTATGAGCTTCAGGTATGCTCAAATTGTCCATTTTTGTAGATTTCTGATATCTAATTCACTGGTAAAGGTTCGAAAACTTGGGCATGCGGTGTCTGCATCGACCGGACTGACTGTCTTTCCTATTTATCTTTTTGCTCCTTATCGACTCGTAGCAGTGATGGCCGGATGCGCCATATCCTTCATTTGGGTAATATTCCCAAGCCCAACGACTGCGGGTTCTCAAGTCCGCAAAACACTCGGGCGCGCCCTCTTCATTCTTGCAACCTTTTATAACTGCATGCATACTTCTATCGAAGTATGGATCAATCAGGAACAGGGAGATGTGAGTGATCCGCAATCACCAGCGCGATTGCTCGAAAGAGCTAGAAACAAGCTATTCTCTGAAGAAATGAGCCTTCTCGCTGAAATTCGAAGCCATATTGAGTTCACTAAATATGAGCCACCTATTGGAGGCCGATTTCCCAAGGAGACATATGACCATCTTAGTTCAGAAATCCAAACCATTTTGACAAGTATGGCCCTAATGGCCCATGTTACTCGCAACGTGGAAAGAATGACGGCCGAAGAACTCCCATACCGGTGTTCCGTTAGCACTAACAGGAGGTGGAGCACGAGCTCGTGGGGTGATAGTATCGCAGGCGGAGAAAAATGGATTAGGCACTTGGCTCGAGCAGCGAGTTCACAAGATTTCCATTCACACGTCATTACATCCCTTCTTTATCATTTATCTGCTGCGGTGTCAAATGGGCTTTCATTACCGCCATACTTAGCTCCGCCGCATGCATTTCCGCTGGCTAGAAATCTAAGGAGAATGGATGAGAATTTGTTAGATATCCGGAATATCGAGGATCCATCTTTTACGGCTTTCGTGGCGGTAGAAGTCCTGAGTTCAATGGTGAACTCGAACCTAAAGACACTTGTCAGGTATGTATCGGTCCTCCTTAATATTCCAGCTTTCGCTTGACAACATTGCTTACTAGTCATCAACAGCAACGTGAAATTACTGGTAGGCGAGCTCAACTTTGATATATATGTCCGGCGACACCGAGATAAAATACGAGAGGATCGTGAAGCAGCACGACGAAGCCGAGAACAAGATGACCAGCAGACCAAGGAAGAATGACATTGAAACCAGTTTTAGTGCTATTAGAGGGCATGGATTTACTGGCCAGTGATGTCTTGTAAATTGAACCCTGTAGCGAGAGTTGCTGGTTTGTTACCATGGTGAGCTGCCAAAGGCACTTTACCCGGTGGCATAAGTAGAAGGGCACTCATTCTGATTTATGGAATTAGAAGCAACTCGAAAAACACGTATGGCGCCTTCTGGCTTGAGAGCTTTGTCTTTGATCAGATACTTCCTTTTGAGATAATCAGGTAGCTTCATAGTTCTGTGCTATGAACAGACCAGAGCCATATATAACTTCACTTGAGTCACTTTCATGCATTACTTCAAAAGAAACCCCACTCATCCATCATTAATCTCAAGGCTTTTGGCCTTGGATGAAATGGCGAACCGGAAACCTCAGTCCAGGCCAGTGGCACGTGATATTTTTAATATCACAAGCCTCCAACATTTCCATGTCATTTTGCCGCTGCGAGCATAGCTGTTCACCTTAAAATATTCAATCCCAGTAGCCTATTCTCGTTTCTGACCGGCTAAGCTGAAGTTTTGACCCGTATTCCAGTATATCCTATGTTCACCCCCAATCTGCCTTTCCCGGATTCACCGTTCTCCGACAACTGAACTTCCGACCACACATTCGCCCCAACCAGCATAGTACGCCAATAGTCTAATGAGCCTGGGCAGATTTAGGGTATTCAAAGGAACTAGAAGTTTGATATTGCAGCCATGAGTGATGCTTACGAGCGTGAGCGGTACAGCGAATTCCCCCCATAGAGCTTCAGCTATGCTATTGTTCTGCTTTAGCTAACGACGACTTTCCCACCGAAACTGAAAACAGACAAAACAATGCGCTCCTCGAATCACTCTCTCAAAAGACCAATGCGTTGAAATCTGTGACTATAGATATCTATGACAACGCACGAAACCAGGAGACGATCGATAGCAGTGTTAGTTCTACCCGCCGGTTTGGCCTCCATACCTTCAAATCACCTTCCCGCCACTGCATCTTTGGAAATCACGCAGAGATCGCACTAATAACTATCTCTTTGGAAATTACAGAGCGAAGTGTTCTCCTCGTTATCTACAAATCTCCGAGGTAGCGCCGGACGCCTAACTCGCGCCGCGAGCCAGGGTGATAAAGTGGCAGTATTAAAAGTCGCCGGAATCGTCGTTGGTGCTGGCGTTGGCGCATGGGTTGTTCTGGGTTGGATATTCTGAATGGTTGTATTCTTTTGTACAGGTTTTCTTTTCTTTTCTTTTTTGTTCACTGTTCGGGGTGAATTTGGCGTTTGGTGACATGGCTTTGTTGTAATGCTGGAGTCATTTGAGCCTGCTGTTCTGCAATATTCCATTATACCCTTCAATGATTCGTTGCATTTGGTCTTCTAGCTTCCTTGAAATAAAAGTGGCGACAGATGACGTTTATATGTCGGCAGAGAGTCGACATGGCGAGTATTATATGCCTATCATACCTAATGCAATGACCAGACATAAAATACGTTATAAACAATGACACCTTGTTGGCTTCAAGTAACGACAGTACCTATGACTAGGTAGGTAGTCTACGATAAAATTGTGCGTGTTGGCTCTAATTCCTTCACGCTAGAGGAGCGAAAAACGAATGTCTCAAAGCAAGGTTACTTAATTTAGGATACCTTAAGACAACGAGAATAGCCAAATTAAGTACGGCAGTAAGGTGCAATTATTGACGTCAAATTACTTGTCATGTCACGTCTAGTTTTCAAGTTACTAATAGGTCATATCCTCGTGTAGCCTTCATTCCCATACATTAGAGAACAGATCGTCATTTCCAGCAAATCCACTTGCTGGTTTAGGCTTGGGGACAGAGCTGTTTTCATTTGGTACGGCACTGGTCCAACCTCCAAAGTCTTCGTCGCCAGTGACGGTGGGCTTGGAAGCAGATGCTCCAGCTGAGCCGAAACCGGAGGTGACCCAGCCATTACCTATATCATTGGCAGTTAATGTATCGGGAACTTTCATCATTGCCGCCGGTTGAGACGTTGGTGGCGATGGATCGGCGGATGTCCATGCATTGCCTCCCCATGGATCCATATTAACGCTTGAAAGCATGCTAGCGGCCGTTGCGGTATTCGGAGCCGAAGGTTGGGTGGCGGATTGTGGTTTCGGAGGTGATAAGTTGAAAATGGAGTTCATATCAGCTGGCTTCGGCGGCGATGCGGCTGGAGGGGATGTGGCAGGGGGAGAAGAATAAAGGCCAAGTATATCATTAGATGCAGCTGGTGGGGCCGCGGTTGCCTTTGTAGATCCCATTGTTGCATCAATCAAATCGAAGGCTCGTCCGGCAGATCCGGTTGAAGTAAACGGAGATTTCGTTTGTGTCGATTTCTTTTCAAGCTTGGAAGGTGCGATATCGAGAAGCCCATTCCCAGTTGACGCGGAGGGTGGAGATATAAGTTGCGGTGTAGAAGGAGGCGATTTTGGATTTGCTAAGGAGTCAAAAACGGAAAATGACGGCTCTTTCTTAGCGGGTGAAGATACGGATGACGGGAAGCTAAGGCCACTGAAAGCGTCCGTAAGCCTTCCAAAAGCATCATTCTGCGGTTGTGGTGGTGATTGTAAAGATGCTGGAGATCCGAAAGAGCTGGTACGGTCGTGTTGAGCGGTTGGGTGCGGTTTGGGAGAGGACGCATATAGTGATAGGATTGACTGCTTGAGATCGGGTCTTGAAGGGCCCGTGGTGACCGCTGGGCCTGAGGAAGTGCTTGAAGGCCTACTTGCGGTTGATGATTGCGAAGTACCGAAGAAATCTAGCCCGAGGAGGGAATCACCGGGTTTGCTTTGCTTGGGAGGCGCCGCTGGCGGTGAAGGCTTTCCCGATATATGCGCTCCAGGTATATCCGTTGTCTTCGGTCTAACAGGAGGTGCTGGAGTATCGTCATCGAACAGATTGATTGATTGCTGTTGTGCGGGTTGAGAAGGTCGCGATAAGGTAGGCGCTGCTCGGTGTGATACCGATCGTTCCAATTTTGCTTTTTCTTGAACGACGGCTAATGGCTGAAATCGTTAGGATGCAGGTTCGAATGTCCTCAGTTAAGTTGCTTACCACATCCTCATCACCTTCACTATCTAGAGTTGATGGATCCGGCATAGGCCCGTCCATAACCCATCTTTTTGACTCATATTTTGTCCTGATAAAATTTTCAATCTTCCTAAAGCCTGATCAGAATTCTAATCGGGAGACAATGTCAATTTTCTCACATAGACGGAGGAAGTGGCTTACGCTTCGGAGGGAGTGTGGCCAGGCGACAGCTTGGCCTCCCAATACCTAAGAGTTCGCCATTAGTCAGTCGCACGAATTAACCCATGATATCCATGGACGCTTCCGCATTATATTCAATTGTTGGGGTTGGGTAGACCAACTTATTCGCTCTTCCATTTCCCCACCTTACAACGCTCTGTAGTTGTTCATCGGTCCAAGAATCCAGATCCACCGACTTAACTCGGCTGACATGCGTTCCCATGCCTCGATGTATTCCGGAGCAACGAATGCAAACAAAAATACCAATATTCCAGCTGGCCCATCTTGGGTCTATCCATTTCAGAAACTATTAGCTAGTCGCTCGCAATCACTACACCGACAAGGAAAGGAATAGAGCCCTAGGGAAGCATGTGGGGTATAAGTTGCAAGAGTTCGCCCTGAAGATCACTTACGCTTATTCCGCTTGCAGTCTGCACAAGTTTTGTTGCAATTCAGTTTTAACAAATCCTTTATGATCTGTTGGTTTTGGGCTGCTCGGGCTGCCCCCGGCTTGGGCCGTTGAGACATGATATATAAAAAGGTTCAAAAGAACAGCGGGTTTGGAAATTTTCCGTCAACCAGAAATGGGAGACGATGAAATTGGCGTCAGTCACTGAAACTTCGCGTAATCACCAGAGTAGGTGTGCGACAGAACTGACTTTGGCTGAGGTTGTTCTTGATTCTTGTCCATCGATGCTCTGTGACCCCATATCACATGATGTGATGAATCAGCCACACTTGTCCACTCGATCATATATGCGGATGATCTTTTGCTCCTCAAAGGCAAAATAAGTTCTAGTCTTTGCCTCTGTTCTACTGAACAATGGTTTCTTCGATGGCTCGAGACATTCTTGAGGCTTTTTTGGACGTGAATGTGGTAGGATGATTGTCAGCTCTAATATCTGGTTTTCAAGCACCATCGCAAATATGGAAGTAGATGTGATCAAGTTCCTGAAGAGATCAAGCTTCGTTAATTTCCTTCTCCCTTCTCTCCGGAAAACTTCAAGCTAATGCTATTAACACAATGTCTCTCGTCTGTGGGCGTTGCATACCCCTCCCCTTTGAATACATGGCCCAAATGTCCCCCACAGTTCGAACAAACAATCTCCGTCCGTGTCATGCCTAAAGAGCGATCTTCATGTCGAGTCACAGCGCCAGTAATGCAATCGAAGTATGCAGGCCAGCCACATCCAGAAGGAAATTTGTGTTCAGCCTTGTAAAGGGGAGCATTGCAGCCAGCACAGTGATAGGTACCCGCTACGGGTTTGTGTTTATCGTATTCGCCGGAGAAGGGAGCCTCAGTGCCCTTTTCACGAAGGATACGGAATTGTTCTGGATTAGAGGGAGATATGAGATTAGAAAGTTGTTCGGAAGATTTAACGGACAGCAATAACCAGTATGGGAAATGCATACGGGGACTTAGCACGGCTTGCCATTCATCATTAGTTCGTTTAAGCGGGTACTCCATCTTGTTAGGGGCTTTAGTAGATGTAGAAAAGCGGCTCAAAAGACCACCAAAGAAGGACATCAATGAGACTCTCCGGAAGGGAACTATAGCAGGAGTTGGTCTATTGCCTATCCGGACCTTAGAAGAAACCGTACTATTTCGCGAGAACGTCGATGTTGACTGAAGGAAAGTGTTGAGGCTTGAATCTAGGATGCGGGGAATAATGCGATGACGAAAGCCCATACGGGGCAGACGAAACAACGCTAGCTTTTAGAATACTAGAATACAGCAACGCAGAATGGAAAATAATGCGCAATCTGGGGTAATGACTTCAAGCATAATATTTCAATATCCAACCGGGATTTCTAATCAGCTGAAGCATTGATGGCTGTGGTGCGAAAAATGGAGTCTTTCCAACTACAAATTTTGACGTCTGCCAAGGCTCTTACAAGCATATATCAACAAGAGCTTCCAACAAAAGGACTATGCAAGTTTAATAAAACTTTCGCATCATTAAGTCGTGGGAAGTTCACAAACAATATCCTCGCTCAGAATACCGGAGTATTTGTACTTACAGGCTGCCAATACCCAGCGATAAAGAAAGTTTCCACGGATAGATATTCACTCCGTATCCAACACCAATATGGACTCAAATGGGGAATCGAACGAGTAAATCTGCATAGAATAAACCAGGCAAATTTCCTCAAGAATAAATAGCAAAACAAACTTTAGTGTCTGGCCAACCCAGTCACCGTTAAATGTCCTTGTCCAACCTCAACTCTCCACCCTTCACTCGTCAGCCTCCTGGCTACTGCCGGCCCAAGCCGAGCAGTCCCATTTCTGCTGTGTTTTCCCAGCCCGGTGATAATCCTATAACCTTCCCGGACCGGGCCTCCGCCACCAGGCGCATATTTTGCGTCCCCAAGTGATTCCCACCAACCTTCCACACGCTCACATGCGATGCGGACTCCATCCTGCACACTAACGCCGTGGAGGTCCAATATATTACCCCCTGACTGTGAGTTTACAAGGGCATCTGCGGCAGCTGAGGCTTCTTGTTTAGCAATTTCGATGTGTTCCCGGCCGACGGAAGAGTAATAACTAGCGGCAGCACCCATGAGATGGTCTGATTTACCACGACGGTACGCTTCCTGTGCTTTATTGAAGGCTATTCCTCCAGCACGTCGATGTTTTTCAGCGAGAGCAAAACTGGTATTGGAGCTTGTTCTACTATAACTTGTAGTAGATAAGGCTGGGACTTTCTTTTCAGTCATCCGAACCGGAGTAAATCCCGCTTCTGCTAACTTCGGTCGTGTCAAGTGGGGTGTGAGATCATTCAACGGCGTTTCCGGTTCTGTGACCATCACTCTTGCGAGCTCGTTTGCCGCGGAAATGGAATTCCTTGCCAGCTGAAGCAAACCAGCTAGTTTATCCGGGGAAATCGTAGAGAAATCTTCGCGAAGTTCTGCTATTTGGGAGACAGTCACCGGGTCTTCCATCGCCGCTCGGTGCTTTTCAAGTTCTTTCTTCGCCAGGTAATGAATTGTCGCTGCGAGATGTGCTCGATTCAGGTGATAAGCTGAGCTCACAACCTGAGCTGACAGGCGAGTCCTCGAACAAATGAAATCCACATCTTTTTGGCTATCATCCCACTTATTTCCCATATTAGTGCCATTCAAATCGTTTTCGGCGCATGTCGAGATTGATTGCTCTAATCGATTCGTTTTAGATTGTCTGCCTTTCTCTTTTCTTCGTCTCCTGCTTTTGTTGCCAAATTCCCCAAATCCTTCTACGCCCTTGGGGATAGATATTCGAGCAGCATCGTCGTCCGCATTATTATAACCGTTGCCGTTGTTCTTTTCGTTGCTGTTTTCAAAAAAAGCCAAATTAAGTAGTACATCTATGGATCGGTCTATATCGCCATCGCATTTGACAAGTGTATGAGAAATCGTATATCGTGCAACGGAAGGAAACATCTCCCTCAAATATTCTTTCTTCTCTTCTAGATCAGATGCTGGAAACGGGGCCCCTTTTTGCGAGGAAGATTGCATTATATTCGCATTGTGAGATCTAACTTTTGTCTGCTTCTTATTACAGACTGGTTCTTTTTTGTCCACGCTCACGAAAGACGAACTGGACCCAAGGCTCGTGATATTGGTCTCGAATGACGATAAAGTCTTTTGCGACTGGTGAACACTTGGTTCCGAACCGTCATCTCCGCTTCCATCTCGTCCGCTTGTACCGGACGGATCAAAATCACAATATTCTTCATCTGCCGCCGATATTTTTAGTTTATCCAGAGTATCACGCAAATCGGCGACATTGACCGAGTTGTCCAAATCATAGTCGCTCGCAATGGCAGCGAAAGTTGCGGGGTCTAGAGGAGGGCAGTATTCATTCTCCAGGGCCTATTCATAGCCAAGGTTTGACTCGTTAGCCTGGCTGGCTATAGCAAATGAGAATTGCGAGAATGTAGCTGAAAAAGGGCTTACCTCCATAACACTGATGATAACGGGTTCGGCCATACTTGGGCGCGAGTGATTGTGTAGTCGCAGATTCGGTGTTCAAAACTCCTCGATAAACTAAATAATGCATTTTCTTCCTTCTCTAACTTCTTATATTGGACAAATGAAGGTAAGTGTGTGATCGCACAATGGAATTAGCCGAGTACTACTGGTGTGAGACTCTTGCGTCAGATAAGCATCTTTGCGGGTTGTGTCATCGTGATGATGTTGTTTCGTGACTGAAGTCGGCGTAGCGTCACGTGCATCCAACAATGGAATTTCAACCTTTTAACTGCCATCCAATACGGAACTGCATATATTTGTCGGGCAAGCTCACTGACTCAATAGCTGCATCTTTCAGTGTCACTGAAAGTTGCGGATAGTTTGGGATACGTTATTTACTTCCAAAAAATTATAATTATAACTATCAATCTCCAGGATTGATCCTAGTTGCATTCCATGCTTTCAACTAGAGACGTTTGAACGACGATATATGTGAAACCTAACGTCACCAGTGGGAGCTTTGCTGAAGATAGAGCAAACGCTAGCATGCTCTCTATTTGGATTGATTTGCTAGAGCGCTTTATATGGCCTTCCCGTTAAACAAATACCCACTACCATTCCCAGGACCCCTATTTGTTTGGCATTCCCAAGTAGTGTGCTCAGCTGGCTGAAAAGTGTTGACACAATGTGGCTTGCCTCTATCCACAAGATACGCTGCTTATGGCATCCTTGTTTTCGGCCTATCTCCCACCTTATGCTCAGAAAGCAACAACTCTTTTCTTTGCACCCATATAAACAGCATCTTGCAGCCTGTAAATCTGATCACGTGCTTATTCGCTCGCTGGGAGTAGCTTCTTTCCCTTTGTAGCTACTCCAGCCCCAATTCAACCCATCACGTGCTGTTTGGTGGGGAGTAAGAGCTTTGTCCTCGTTACTCTGCTTGCCATTGTTCGTTATCGGTGTCTTTGAATGAAGTCTCTGCTGGCATGAAACAACTCCAAGCTACATCCAGACTATCTTCTACAGAAAGTAACGTGCTCTCTTTTTTTCCTACTTGAGAGTCTAGTGTTCTAGTAAGTCATTCAATACACCAGCGCCAGCAACATGTGTCATTGTCTAGGGCTAATTTCCGCCAGGAAAATAGTGATGCAGTTTGTCCTCATTATTACCATCTGCGGTCATGGTGGATGCCATATCGTCGACCTGTCTAGTGCTCGAATGTATAAGCCTCTAGGCGAAAACATCGATTGCACCTTTTATTACAACAAAAAGCCATGCTTCCAGTGTATTTATTCAAGGAAGTATGTCCTGAATACACATCATAAATGGGTCAAAGTCAAATGTGAGCGAATAATATGAGCCTAGTCTATTTCCTTGTTCAAAACTGAGGTTAGGAATCGTGTTATATTAACCTCGCAAACTAGCACCGAGAGCACCTGATTCAAACGACGGACGGAGCGCAAACAGTGAGGAACAAAAAAGGAGCCGCTACTTCATCGCGAAAGCCATAAAGGCAGCAATCAATGCCTTGCACATATATATCAAGCGGTTGACATCCGCTGCTAGGATCGTAAAACAAGAGTGAAAGCCAACGTCTTAACCAATCCCGTGGCCTTGCATTCTCCTATTTTTCCTGGTAAAAGCGAACTCCTGCTGATTCATTATCTACTGTCTCTTTATGCGA
Organism: Amauroascus verrucosus; assembly: GCA_001430935.1. Lineage (NCBI taxonomy): Eukaryota > Fungi > Ascomycota > Eurotiomycetes > Onygenales > Onygenaceae > Amauroascus > Amauroascus verrucosus. Next base: position 109,212 of record LJPJ01001294.1, read on the forward strand.
GAGAAGGCCTGCACCTTTTCCATAGCGCAATATCTTTTCTATGATGGGATTTGATTGCGACATATGCCAGTCTATTGTAACTGCCCAATTATTTGTGAAATAAGACTAGATTGCTGGCAGCTTATTCTGTTATTATGGGTAGTTAAAGGGAGAAACCGACCTAGCGTTTCTTAAAAATTCTTTAGACCGATTTCTCGTAATTGTGCGATATTATGAATGGCTATCTTTACCTGTCTTGATTAGACTCCTGATACCCAGACAAGGTCTACGTACTAGCACTGCCGGGTGCGAAGCGCAAGTGATGTCACCAACGGAGAATATCAAACTTGCAGCTCTGCTTCAAATGAGTATGTCCTGAGCCTCAAGCGGAGCATGAAATGCACTTTTCTCACTAAAACGAATAATGCCAGATATTTTGATTGTAGGCCTTAACGATGAGAAGGCTCGATCCATCCTATCCGGATGCCGAATGGCCACTTCCTCGGGGTCGGGTGCGCAGTACAGGTCTACCTCTAGGGCGGTTTCCCGCTGAACAGGGAAGAAAGAGCTGTCAGTACAAGGCTCTTGCTTCCAGCAAGTGCCACTGCCTTTATTTCTGTCCATACTAAGGCATTTACTCTGGGCTTTTGGTGTTTATTCTTCGTTTTCGTTTCTATTCCGCCCTTCTATCACCATCAAAACAGCTTCATCTCCTTATCACTCCAATCACACTTCTACTGTCCCATTACTTTGTATTATAATAGCCGTTTACCCGCTACTCTTCAGCATATAAACCAGGATACCCTCATACAAAAATGCATTTCAATCTTGTTACCTTTTTGGCGGTCATCGCTTCCACCACTGGTGAGTGTACCTGAAATTAATATCTTACACTCAATCAATGGAGCTGAAGGTTCCCTGGACAAATAGGAATGCAAATCACAAGCCCAAAAAACGGTGCAGTCTGGGATCTATCTGAGAAGCAAACAATTGTATGGAATGCTGTTAGGTGCGTTTTTCTTTTGGAGGAGTGTAGAACTATACCGAATCTAACATTGTTTAAATAGCACCGACCCATTGACCTTCGCCATCGAGTTGGTTAACATGGCCTTCTACCCTCCTTTTACTCTGAAGATTGCAAGGAGTGTCAAGTTAAAGGATGGTTCATACACCACAGAACCTATTCAACATGTTCCCGAAGGGTACGCCATTTGTCTCAATGCTATGTGGCTTTGCAGTTGATAGGGGCTAACAATGTTCAGCGTGGCATATCAATTCAATTTTATATCCGATGACCCCGCCCGACCTGGCATTCTTGCACAATCGCAGCAGTTTGAAGTTTCTTCTTCAGCGCTCAGTTTAGACACACTCTTCGACGATCCGTTCAGTGACACCATCACATCGTCTAGCTCCATTGCCCGATCTAATAGCAGTATGCCACTTTACCCATACCTTATAATTCGGATGCAAATACTAAGCCCAATACAGCTTCCATGATTGGGACTGGGTCCCGAGCCACTACCGGCTCTTCTACCAGTGTTACAAGCAGTAGCCGAGCGTTTACGTCTACAGCACGTTTCACCTCGAGCATCGCACAGGGTACTCAGAACGCAGCCCCTACCCTTCAGCCCTACAATGGTCTCGGCGGCGTAGTTCTTGCCGCTCTAGCACTTCTGGCATGATCTCCTAACCCTTTTGGTAGTGTACAAGGAGTGGCTTCATTTAGACTGCTCCATGATTGAGTGTTCCTATTTGATACGCTGGAGTTCATTGTCTAGTTTGAATATCGATCCGTACAAGCAAGTAATCATGGTGGATTGGAAACCATTTTTGTATGTCTAGCCCTCCCATTTGGGCCCTGCATGAATAGATAGCTTCCTTCAGAGGAGTCAATATAGATAGTTTTGGTCCATTGTTTACCATTGCAAACTGAGCCAGCTCAAAGGTTAAAAAAGGGACAACGTCCAAAGATTCTCAGTAGAGGTCACCATATCCGGGTCATTTTCACTAATCGTACAGGAGTATTTTGTAATATGACCAGATCCTTACCAAAACCGAGGATAATTCAGAAACCGCCACTGTTATCATTATTTGAAAAAGAAAGAAATCGAGCAACGAAACCAACTCAGACAACCATCCAAAACTCCCGCTGTTCTTGCACTTTCTAATCCTTAAAAGACGGGGCTAGGTTGAAAAAAAAAGATGCATGGAAGACTCTTGGAGACGAATTTCTATCCGTAGTTAGTACAAATGAAGTAATCACTCCCTAATAATATTTTTAGAGTTCGAAGATAAACCCCCATCGGGAATTATCTATGTCGTTAACAAACTCGAAAAGTTCCTTGCGGAGGGTAGGATTCAGGTCGGCCAACTCGAGCAATCTCGCTCTCTGAGAATAGAATAACGCAACACCCCAGGATTCGGTATCTCCGAAGCGATGTTTTGGCTTGCCTCCGGGGACATTTTGTAAGATATTCCGCATGATGAGAAGCGACTTGTACGCGATTCCGTAGGGTTCTCTATTTTCATCCTGGGGAGTAATGAAATAGTGCCAGCGAATGAAGCGTTTTGGATAGAAGAATGGTCGGCCCCATTCGATAGGAGTATCTTCCATGTTAATAAGTGGAGGAAGATGGCCGGAGACATGAGCAGCAACTAAGTTAAGATCCTTGGTAGGGGTTTTAAATTCTTCACATTTGTCAAAGCGGCATATAGGGTCCGGTGCCTTCTTGAATCTGTCAAACGGATGCCAGTTGCCATCAACAGCATTTCGGATCCCCATGTGGACACACAAGACGTGCTTCCGGTATTTCTCTGGATCAACCCAAACCCGGTTGCAGTATTCAAACTCAGGATCGTTCAAAGTGTGACCGGTAAGGCTGAGATCGCTTAACTCAAGATATTGTGGAATTCGCGCAGGAGTCTCATCTGCAATACGCCTATCGTTTTCTGGGGACCGCACTTTTGATGGACTCTGAGGGTGGACTTCCGCGCCTACTCCAGTAGTTTTCTCCCGGGCCTGAGCCGTAGAAGACTGTTCGCCTTGTTCGCTTTCAACTGTTAATGATCGATTATTGCCGTTAGGCGTTTGTGCTAACGACTGGTTGCTGGAGACAGAAGCTTCTTGTACATCGGTCATTTGAACATCTTGTCCTTGCTGCATGTCGAATGCAGGAGATTGAGCACCAGGCGCTGACGCTGGCTTCTTTGGCACTCTCCACTTGCAGTAATAGTAGGGGAAACCATTCATATCTCGACAAACGTTTCGAGGTCGGATTCCCTGGATAACAAATTTTTGACCTTGTTCACCCTCATTGATCACACGAGCTCGAGCTATATTAAAGGCGTGGGTTACTGTGTTAATAAAATCAGGGGCCGGAAGGAGAGGTGAATGCTCGGCTTTGATAAAATCTGCGAAAGTCTGCTGGTAGGCAACCCAGACTGCTCTTTGAGCAATTTCGCCTTCTGAATCCTCCTGGAAAACGCATTGGGCCCAACGAGCCGTACGCTCGGGTTCCTGGAATCCCAAAAAACTCTGAACACATCGCTCAGGAGGGATCGTTATCCGACTTGGTGGCGGACGTTTCTCTTCGTCTTTGTAGACCTTAATTTCTTGCTGATGTTCGGCATCATAAAGAAGGAGATTGACAAGACGCGGAATTAAGGTGGTGGGTAGATCGAAGTTGTTGAGCATAAACTCAACGTTGTCGGATTCGCAAACGTATTGATAAAGGAAATCGAGGACCGCCGATACCAATTCTGGATCGTTGTCAAGATAGAGCAGGCTCGTGACTGTTTGAAATGACGACTTTGTCAGGCCAAATTTCTTGACCCCTTCTAGTTCGTAAGAAAACATGACCATCGCCTTTAATGCGCAGAGCAGCTGAAAGCGATCCTTGGAATTCAAATACTCCATAAGGGTATTGAAAAGATGGTCGCTATCCCACAGGCGCCACCATGGGCAAGCCTCGATCACCATTTCCAGTATGTGATTCTTCATCTCGGTAAAGACAGACATCTCGGGGAGCTTGAGCACGATAGTGGCGCAATCTCTCGCTAGACTGACGACGTCAAGGAAGTTGGCATTTACGTCGACCTGGCACATGTTTCGAAGGATCAATGCTGCTTCATTGGCTAAACGAAGCTTCATGTCCATTTCATCATCTCTAACATCCGCTTCAGGGAAGATGACCGGTAATCGGCGAAGCCGATGAAGTAAATCAAAAGTGCCTTCAGCACAGAGGTCGTCAAAGCGCGCCTTCTCCTTGTATTCCTCATCAAAGTATGGATAAAAATAATTCGGCTCCCAAGAGACACCATGAACAATCTCACCAATTGTCAAGACTTGTTGGAGTAACGATTCCAGGAGGAACGGGTAATCTGCGAATAAAAACCGGTCTTGGTACAGATTTGAGGCGATTACCAGATGGTAAAGACCCGCCTCGACCTCCTCGGGGATTCTTGATCTAAGGCCCATGTAAGACCGGTGATAGATATCCCCTCCTGCCAGGTTTAACGCGTCAGGATCGATAAATAACGAGATTACGGTTTCAAACTATCACTTACCAGTTCGATCGAGAACGACTGACGGCGGTCCCGGGTCTGGAGTTGGAGATCGCGAACCTCCACGCGTCTCTGAAGTAGTGACTTCGGCCGCAGGAGTTGCCATTGTTGGGGGAATGGCGTCCTGGCGCCTCTTCCGCGGAAACAAATGGATCGAAAGGATGGCGGATGGTAGGGAGAACGGAAGACAAGGCTAAAAGCCGGTGAGAGAGAGAAACGGAAGCGAGAGCGGGGTGTCTGTAGCTAACAACTTGTTAGTATTGTTTTTGTAAGATGTCCATAGCAATGTGAAGACGCCGTGAACTAAGGATCAAACATGGGGCAGGAGGTGGTGCAATAAGGAGCATCTTAGGATCAAATCACCTGGGCCGGCTGGCGGGTTATAACGACTCTTCCGGACCTCCAGGTCCCTAGATATACCACCAAGTTAGATACGACCAGTTTGGCGTTGGGTTGCGGGAGCAGAAAATATAAAATATACTCACAACAACCGTGCTCTGTGAAGGTATTTGATTTGAACGAAAGCGATCCAATTAGCTCGTTTACTAAGGCTAAAGCCTCTGCGATATGCCACCAGTGCCTCTTACGCACGGAAGCCTAGTGGTATCCGTGGCGCCTTCCAAACAAGGCCTGCGGGCTAGCCCGCCTCTTTCCAATGGGCCAACCCCGGGACCACGAGTAGGACCAGCTTTGGAGGGAATATAATCAGTGATTGTAAAGGCGAGCAGCAAAGAGATTCAAGGCCCCAACTGGTGCTAGCCAATCCAGCTTACCCAGCCCGGAAATATGCACTTCTTATAACTCTCGCAGAAGTAACAATATAAAGAGCGGGAATCCATCTCCAGTTCTCGTTCTGTCAAAGCTCTCCAAACAGCTCTCATTGGCCAGGGAAGTGGGAGTATCACGTGGTATTGCGTATTAGGTAATCCAGCTCACCCCTCTAACACGTGACCGACCTCATATAGTTAGACCACCGTAGCAGTCCTTCCATAGCAATGAATATGACCAATGAACCGTCGGTACTAACATAAATAACACTAGCTTCCTTGGGAACGGCCGTTCATTAGGTAAGCAGAGCCCTGAGGTCGCAAACTGAGGGGCTATTAAAGCAAGGTTAGCCCACCAAAGAAGTATATGATTGATTGGCATTAATAGCTAACAAGGTAGCTTGTGAAGAACGTACAAGACTGCGGCTGCCTTCCGTGGGATCGCATGTTAAGCGGGACCACGGCTTCGGCGAAGATATGGGAGAGGGAAGGGGGTCAAGGGAGTTGTTTAACGATCAACTAGTCCTTCTGGGAGGAAGCTCTATTTCGAAATGCTATCAAAAGGGTGGTTGCTGTTTATTATCAGGCATGATTCTATGTTGATGTTTATGTCCGGAGTCCTTCTGAGACGTGTTGAGAGCATGTTAGCTCGCTGTTATCTGAATTAGGTGCATTTCCATTTTTGGTAGTAGTCGCTCTCCCGCTGTATGATATACCCAACTCCCAAGTACCGTATTTTCTGCCCTTTGAGGATATCCAAATATAAGAGCTTTGCCCTTGTGTCCTACTATCTATAGTCATATACAAGGAAATTATTTCGACTATCTCTCTCCATTCACCATGGAAAGTCTCCTTAACTTTCCCCTAGCACTGCCGGTGCTAAAATTTTCTTATGTTACAACAACTACAGGCCGAACTTCACCCCTCAGCTGGACTCACATCTCAGGTGGCACTGACCTTGTAGCCGTTTTCGATCGCGCCCAATTTCGAGAAAATGGCTTTGCGTCGTTAACGAAGAAACAGACCCTGAAGGTTCTACGAGGGGCAGACGTCTTGGTGCGTTGCCAGACTCGTAGCAATAAGTGCGCATCTGCAGTGACTTACTTGGCTGATTTGGGTTTTATGTCATTAGGAAGATCTAGATCTTGATGCCCTCGCGAGAGAAGCAGTAACGACCTCCTCAAGTCAGTCGCAGATTGCCAATGCAAAAGCCCCGATAGCCCTGATAGTCAAGTCTCCTTGTCTTGCTATCCGCTATCCTACCCGCAATAACCAGGTGAAATCCTCCCCAAGGAGCCACAAAAGCGAAGCCACTTGAATACTAATTCGTGTCGACAGATCCGCAGATTTCAATTAAAGTTCTCGTGTAACGCGGATTACTGTAGAGCGGTATCAATCCTAAGTGAAGCTGGCTGTCCAATAACCGAATCAACTGCTGGCGGATTTCCACCGTTGATTGCATATCACACAAGGCCAGACACGTCAACTTGGCCTCATGGCGCATCTTCTCCGTCTCTAGGAAAGACTATATCCCAGCTCGGAAACCAAAATACACAGGCAGCACCAGCAACTGCGCCAGAGGCCCGTCCATCTACCCTTGTAAGTAACTTCGAAAAGCAGACAAATCCGAGCGGCTTGAAGTTATTATCTACCTAACTAGTCATGCGAGCAGGGCTCTTCTTCTACGCTGGCCACAGCTCCTCGTTCACGACATCCCACTTTGAATAACAATGCGGCTTTACAATATGAAACTCCCAATGAGCGACCATCAACAGCGCCAACTTTACATGACCCCGAATCACTAAGCCAACTACTCCCCCCAAAGAGAGAGTTGCCCTTTGCAAGGCCCCAGCGTAGACAGCACCGTTATCTCCTACCGAAACAAACAACAAGCCATCCTGATCACCTTACAAAACCCCTGAAAATAAAATCTCAGGTTGATGTCTGTGATCTGACTGTGTCAGAGCCAAGAATCCAAATTCCAATCACACGTTCTAACTTGAATGCATCGAATTCTCCTGCGCCTTGTGGTGCAATGGACCAAACATCTAATAATCGCTCCTTCCGAGGGGACCAGAACGGGCCAGCCACACTCGCGTCTCCAAGTATATCCCCGCAGAAGCGGCCACTCGATATTCCTTCTGGCGCATCGCGGGTTAAAGCCGCTGAGGCTTTCCCTGCAACGAGCTATAGCAGCAGTCAATTTGGTCAGTAACAATCTTTCTCCTACAATGTTTATTCCACTGTAATGCGCCAACGCTTATAAAATGCCACAGATGCATGCCCTATCCCGGCACACAGTGTAATACAACCTACACACGAATCTACCCTCCTCAATGTCAATCAGCCTAACACCACGATTTCCCGTCCAGCCACCACCTTGCTAACTACAGCAGACTTATCATCCTATCCGCTGATGCCAACATCAGAGCGCTCCACACTCGTAGAGTCGTGGGTATGCCAGCAGTTGGAGAACGATGGGTTTCTAGCTTTGTGCCAGGACGTAGAGGGTGTATGGAAACGAATCGCATTTGGTCTATAAGGTACTACAACGATCTACGAGGCGAACAAGAACAGGCTATCTCTTATACCAGCGAGGTCTCATGCAGGTTTTAAGAAAGCCTTTTATAACTTTAATAGATTTATAAATATAAACATGCATTACTTATGATATATATCCTTAAATTTTTCGGTTTCTTTTTTGAAAATTAAAAAAAAGAAAAAGAAAGGAACGAAGGAAGAAGCTCTCTTTTCCAAAAACCATTACTTAATGCTAAACGTGCAAAGCGAGAATAAACTGGCCAACCACCCACGATCTCCTGATAGCATACCTTCACCTACCCAACTCTCTCCCCTTTTCTATCCCGTCACCAAGAGTCCTTGACAAATCTCCAAGGTATTTTTACCCACTCTACGTAACGCATCTGTTGTCCCTAGCCGGCCCCATGGAAATAACCACGGAAACACGGCATTGCCTGAGTGCGAACGAGAGAACCTATTTTTGCGATTTAGTCTATACCTACATGCGCGATATGATCGCCATTGTCAATGTCCGTGGCAATTCCTTTTCGCCCCCTGTTCCGAGCATGTTTATGTTAACCAAGTCCGTCGGAAAAACCCCGAACGGCGGGGCCAGGGCTTGACCCCTGCAATGCATGTACGGCCGATTTTATCAATAGTGCTTAGCGTTAGAGGCACGTTGCATGTACGTGTTTGTTTCGAGTAATTAGGGGAAAATTGGTCATTTCGAGTCACGGCAGTATTCCGCTTCACCTTGGAGAATAATTCACGTCTCCTAGAGGTATAATGAATTGATTCCACCAATGTCATCCCAACGAGTAGTGATCCAATGCAAAGTGAATTTCTCAACTTAAGTTCATTGGGAAGTAACGAGGCTCATTTCGTATGGTCCCTAACTAAAGAGTAGCTAACGTATTCATGGTATTATATATCAGAAGGAACAGAAAAGAAGATAAGGTCTTAACATCAGACGAGGTAGGCATTCGCAACACCATAGAAATGTAGAATGCTCTGACAATAAATACGTAAGTAGGTGAAATAATTTCTATTCTTGCAGCTTAAACTCGAGCAGGTGGTCTGTGTGGATTGGGCTTTTTTTTATTTTTTTTTAATTTCTTTGGGTTTCCCTGGTATCAATGTCTGTTTTTTATTTTGTGTTTATCGAGATTGAATCTGCCGTTCCTGTCGCCAAATCTAAGCGGGGAAATAGGCATGGAGAATTGTTCGGCAAGTCGATTGCGAGTGTTGTGGAATTCGAAGGTGGGTTATGATGTCAACAGGTTGAGATAATCAACGACGATAAGCGTCACCATTCTGGAAAGAAGAGATTGTTAGTGCATCGGGTAGTGGGCCAGGGAAGCACCGCTTGCTGGGCGGATAAAAGAAAATCACTGCGATTTAAGTTGGATCCACTTACGCATGGGGCGCGATCCGAACGTAGTAAGTTCCAAATCCGCGATAAAATCTCAACCATCCTTCATCCCGCACAACCTTCCGAGCGCAATCAAAGACACCCTTGTACGGCAGTTGTCCGGTCTTGGGGTCTTTTTGTTGTTTCTGAAGGCGAGTCTTGATAAAGTCAAATGGCAAAGATAGGAAACTGGCAAAGAATCCGGCAATTGCCGATGCAGCAAAGGTTCTGTTCTGCGGAGAAAGGTTTGTGTGGGCTTGCAGCTGGGATTTGCTTTCGGAGAAGAAGGTTAGTTGACCAAAGTTGAGTGCCATTGCCCGGACAACTGTCGGGAAAGCTCCAGCCCAGAGAGCGGTTATGCCTTCTGATTTGGAAATACGGGCCAAGGCATCAACAACAGAACGGTATTTGGCCCTAGCCTCCTTAGGCTTCAGCCCATCAGATTGCATTCGGATGAGTGCGAGATCTGCTGGATTTCCAATCATTGCTGCTATCCCACCTGCTGTCAACCCGGCTGCGGCACGCTCACCAAAAGTGACTTTGTTGCCGGATGCTTCTGCGCGGGTGTTCAGCATAGCCATGAAGGTGTCGAAAAACCCAAGTCGTGCAGTGGTGTAAACTGCCTGCCGTAAGAGACCAGCGGACAATCCTGTGTACAAGTCGAGAACTCTACCAGAGGCAATAATGTCCCTGGTGACGCCTAGTGCTGAGGGACGGGGACCAGTTCTAGCACCCTCACCTGCCAGCTGCAATCGAACTTTGACCATGTCGATGGGTTGAATGCAAGTAGTGGCAGTCATACCGGCAAGACCTCCATTGACGAAAGGTAGGGCCGCACGCACGAATGGAGTATGGAAGAATGATGAAACACTTTCAGAAGAGTTCTCCATGGCAGCTTTGGCTTCTTTGGGGGTTTTGGATGCTGCTGCAGCAGCCGTCTCTTTTAGAGATGTAGAGGCCATTGTGGAACAGGCGGAAATGGGAATGAGCTTGAATAAGGCAGGACCAATACCCTATACAAGGCTGGCTGTATGTTATATACTAAATAGATAACCGCGGTCAGCCAACAATGCACTTTGAATGCGTTGCAGTTTATCGTGGTTTGCCAGAGGCCACGTTAGTGTGAGGGACACTTCGACCCCGCAAGTTGTCGGAGCGGGGTAACTAGACTACGGGCAAGATGAATGGTTTTTTTTTTTTTTTGGGGGGGGGGGTTCGTTCTAACTCACTTTGCAGGAGTAATCGACTGCGAGTAAAGCAGTTAAAATACTCCAATTCGAGGTGGGCGATGATGGGGATTTGACAGCTAATGATGGATTGGAGCACGTGAGACAAGTTGTGTCCGATGATCGAATCACTCTTAGGCTAACAGCAATTCGAGAGAGCAATAGCTTCACATGCAAGTGCCTGTTGACGTAGATATTGAAAATCCGAAATACAATGGCTGCTTCCAACGAGGTGGGTTCAGATGGAAAGCGTCGACGGACGGGCTGTTCGCCACACGGGGAAGTCTGGGGAGTCGGAAAGGAGTCGGGAACCGGTTGGAAGGCAATGTCGGATTGAAGAGCGCAGGAGAGTGGAGGAGGGAAGAAAAGAGAGAGGAGAATGTCGATAGACTTTGTATATTCTATTTGAACGACAGCGACGTGAGAGGGACGATGGAAAAGTAAAGGAGAGGAAGAGGATGGAGATGGAAACGATGGATGGAGATGGAGAAGAGAGAAGAGGCCAAGAAGGGGAAAGAGGAAAAAGGGAAGCTAAAGTTGAAGCAAAGCTTGCAGCGGGAAGGGAGGAAGGTAGTTTCAAGTAGACGGTACTTGGAGATAGCTCAAACAACAAGCAGAACCAAGCCGTATCTTGTACCTTGACCGTACCTGGGCGTTTCTCCTCTTGGGGTCTACGGGTAATGGGGATACACAGGCTTATGTATATCTACCGTGGGAATTGTCTGTAGCCGTACAGTACCTGGTTGGTATTATGTTATTCCCAACCAGCTTCGAAATTCGATAAACTATTGCGAGGATCAGCTCAGACTAACCCGGGTATATCCTCCGTAGAGCCACTTGAACGTTTCCCGTCGGCATCTAGCTCCCTTGCTGATGGGTCGGGTGAAAGGCATTTTTTTGCCTGGGTACATCTTACATGAGTCGTCTAGACGGGAGCGAAAGGGGGAATTAAAACACTCTGCTAGACGGCGAGAAAAAGGCGTTCTGAATTCCCTCCTCCTGTATCCGTACAGAGCGCGTCAAGTACTGGCTACCTCATGAGATGCGGGGTAAAGTCACTAAAAAGCTACAGACTGACACGCCATCCGTGTTGGGTTCCTGGTTGCCCCTTGATCATGTGCCTCGCATTCAAGTACCATTCATTAAGTAGGAGGAGGAATTCGACGCCTGGAGCTGCTTCGCATCGCATCTTCTGCTTTGTTTCCAAGTGCCTTTGAGTCGGTGGTCGGGTTTGCAGATACACGCGTTTCCATACTTTGCGCCAGGTCCCATAGACGTCATCGCAAGCTGCTGACTTGACGAACTAGTCTCTCCAGTGGTCCACATCATCCGCCCAATTAATTTCCGGCCTGGACTGCCTGCAGAAGCACAGGCATCTTGTCCTATCTGTATCCTTTTAATTTTTGGGCCTTTTTTTTTTTTTCCTTGCTGTTGGGAGGGGAGGGATTCGCGACCGTTGTCGGAAAATACAAACCACAGAGAGTATTTTCACCATCGTAAATGATGATCATCATCTTCTGTCAAGTCCAATCCATGCTTTCTCCCACGCCTAGTTAATCCTAGGATCCGTCCAGAACGCCCGAATTCCTAGTAGGCTATAATGTCGGCAACCTGGTCCCCCAACCCAACGAGAAGAGATCGGGATGCCGCTGTCTTAGTCTCCACAGGGGATTCAAAATCTAGGTCATTCGTTTTCTCTCTCTGTTGGGGACACTCGGCTCTTGGCTCCTAAACTTCCTTAGCCAGGTAGTTGACTCCTTAAACACGGCTCAATAACTACCCCGGCCGCGATGCTCAGGAAACTATTCCGGGCCGACCTGCTGTGGGGAGGAGACTCTGCTAGGCAATTCAACTACTTTGCTCCGCACAAGGCCTGTTGGTAAGTAAGCGACTTCAATTGCTGAGAAATTCACCTCTGGAACGAAGGGCTGAATCAATTTACCATTCCGCAAATGTTTGTTGATACTCCACCCTCCCGTCATGGTGATGGTTGAGTTGCATCATCCACATCAACTTAGTTAGAAGGTGGGAAAAGGAAAAAGAGAGAAAAATGCTGGAAGTCGAACTGTTTCCGTTCCTTTTTCCCGTGAATCCGCTTCGTTTCAGATCGAGCCCGTTGCCAGGCTCGCCAATCCCCCCTGATAGTTAGTGGAAAAAGGTCATTCCGCCCCCCGATATTACCCGAATTGGGGTTCTCTCAAGCAAAACAGCCCTACCATTATGGCCCACACGTTGTTCTGCCCAATCCTCGAGTCGGCATTCGAGCCTTAAAAGTGACTGTTGGGAAATTGCTGTCGAATGAAAGCCTTGCTTACCATTTGTTGAGGCACCGCGACAACAACCATACAAACCAACGTTGGGTTCGGGTAGTAAGCTACCTCTCCTGTCACTTAAGAGGAACCTTCTTACTAAAACATCTAGTTATAAACTGACATTGAGAACCCAGGGATTCACACAGATGTTTTCAACAGCGGGATCACATCAAGAGGGCACTATTTGGTCTCCCGAAAATGTCAATCTGATGTGATGCTTAATCTCATCTCATCAATTTTCACTCCGACTAGTTGGCATCGGTTTCGAAACTGTAGCTTTGCTCAGTCATTTCTTTGTGTATTTTGTATCATAATCCACTTACATGTGGTACACTCCCCAACGCCCTTGAGCTTGCACCTGCAGTGATCATGAAGCACGAGTCTATTGGCAAGCCTAGCGAACATACCAGGAACACCAATATGGCACACTCGTGCATGGACGCCCTTCCATGTCACTATATAATGTGGTTTCGAACCTACCCGTGGCGGCTTGCTTACCTTCAGGGACAGATTTCCAAAGGAGATAATAGATACTAAGTGTCGACTAAACCGAATTTGGTCCTCATTGGCGTCCGTTTTCGAGGGCAGATAGCTAACTAATCCTGCCATTTAACTAAACTTGAGTAACTCTTGACTACCGCGGATATCAACGGCCGGTTCTCTATAGTAAGAATTTTTGAAAAAGAACATCGCTTCTGTTGCATTGTGCTCCAAGAATGATGTGATTTTTTGTTTCAAAGCTTCGATTCTCAAGAACGCGCCAGATATCCTTGCTAGTTAGTTATTGGCTAGTTCAATGAAACGCTTTGGCCCAATCCGGACCCAACGGGTATCCCATGGCCGCGTACTCCTCCTCCCTTGTCAAATTTTCGGATTTTGCTTGGGGATTATCAGAACGATTGATATAAGATAGACAAAATTACATGCGGCAGCCTATTTACAGATGGACGGTCAAATGATGGGTCAAGGTTATTGAAAAAGTCCCGGGTTCAGCAGTACAATTCTTTTTATTTTCATTTTTCCCTAAATATACTCTCCGTTCTTCTTCTTCCTTCTCTTATAACTTCCACCTCGTTGGCAGCTGGTAACAAATAAATCGTTGCCAACTCTACTGTGATGACAGTATGTATATGCTATGTAACAGTAAACGTGCGCACGTGGCGCGACGATTCAATAAGAAAATCATGATGGAAAAGAAAAAGGGAAAATGACATATGCAGACTCGATGGGGAAAAAAAATGCTCGGAAGTAGGAATGTAGAGCGGGCGGTGAAGCTGTAGGATATGGAGGCGGATAAAGATAATAAGAGGTAAGGGGGATACAAAAGGAAACCATAGGGTAAAAAACGCGGGAATATTAAAATATCTCATATGATCCAGAATCCCAGGTAGCTATGCATGTCAAAATGGAGAAAAACAAAGGAAAACACCGTAACTTCGGAAATACAAGTCCACGCGAGTACGCAATTCGAACATGCTACTTTTTCGACAACATTCTTCGTAAACTCAAGAATCGACGTTTTTGTTTTACTTTCGATTTTCCTTCCGATTCTGGCGTCGATTCTTCTTTAGCTAGTCAATTCGAGGCTCCATTGGCCTGGACGTGTTCGCCGTTGACTTGCACAGGCTCGGTTGGGTCAGCAGTTGGCGCTGGGGCTGCCTTGGTAGAGAGAGGCGCCTCTAGGGCAGTAGCATCTGAGTCAGAGACAACTGGAGCAGCGGCAAGAACCTCAGGAGTAGCCTCTGCGCTGTACTTTGTGAAGTTTTGGTTGAAGAGATCGGCCAACTTGTTCACTTCGTCCTTGAAGCTGGCAGAGCCGGTCCAGCTTCTCTGGGGATTCAGCAACTCGCTAGGAACGTTGGGGCAAGACTTTGGAATGAAGAGGTTGAAGGTGTCATAAGTCTCGTATTCAACCTTAGCGAGTTCGCCAGAGTGAATGGCATCAAGGATTGCACGAGTATACTTAAGTGGGCAACGCTTGCCGCCAGTGGTGCAACCAGCGCCAACCCAGCCAGTGTTCAACAACCAAGCGTTAGCCTTGTGCTGAGCAATTTTGTCAGCGAGCATACGAGCATAGCGCATTGGGTGGAGGGCCAAGAAAGGTTGGGCGAAGCAGGAGGAGAAGGTAGCCTGGGGCTCGGTGACACCATCTTCAGTACCAGCCATCTTAGAGGTGTAGCCAGAAATGAAGTGGAACATGGTTTGTTCACTGGTGAGTTTGGAAATGGGTGGAAGAACACCGCGAGCATCGCAAGTGAGAAGGATGATGTTGGATGGGTGCTGTTCAGCCATGCAGGGAATCTTGGCATTTTCGATGTATTCAATGGGATAGGCACTGGAAGGAATTAGCGAGCGAACTCCAAATCTCGTAAGAATGGTACTTGTAAGCCTTACCATCGGGTGTTCTCAGTCAAAGTGGCGTCATCATAGTCAACAACACGGGTCTCTGGGTTAAAGACAACGTTCTCCAAGACGGATCCGAATCTGATAGCGTTGAAGATATCAGGTTCCTTCTCGGCAGAGAGGCCAATGCACTTGGCGTAGCACTGAATATTTGTTAGCTAAATTGATAGAAAACAGATTTAAGTTAAAAAAAGGGCAACGTACTCCGCCCTCAATGTTGAAGACACCACGGTCACTCCAGCAGTGCTCGTCATCACCAATCAATGCACGCTTGGGATCAGCAGAGAGGGTGGTCTTTCCGGTGCCCGACAAGCCGAAGAAGAGGGTAACATCGCCATCTTGGCCTTGGTTGGCGGAAGAGTGCAGGGTAAGGACATTGTGCTTGATGGGCATCTCATAGAAGAGAACTGTGAAAACACCCTTCTTCATCTCTCCGGCATACTCTGTGCCAAGAATGACCATCTCCTTTTCGGCAAAGTTAACGGCGACGGAGGTGGCCGATGTCATACCCTCTGTCCATCTATTGGCAGGGAAAGATCCAGCGTTGTAGATAACATAGTCGGGGTGGAAATGCTCAAGCTCCTCCCGCTTGGGTCGGATAAGCATGTTACGCATGAACAAAGCATGGTAGGCACGGGCGCAGACGACACGGACGTTGATGCGGTAGCGCTCGTCCCAGCCGGCATAACCGTCAATCACGTAGATTCGATTTCTTGTGTTGAGGTAATCGACTGCTCGTTCTCGGTTAATTCTCCAGACCTGCCAATCGGGTAACACGGATTAGCCTATGTCCGACGTCATATCACGTGATGGGCGGAGGGGGTCCGAGCGCCACACGAAGAAATGCGGGGATCCCACACAGCCCCGATTATTGCCAAGAGAGCAAGGGGAAAATCAAAAAAAAAATATCGGGGAATTGCAAAAGGCAGTTGGCAATGGGTGCAGACTTGGCCGAATAGAGATAGTCACGCGAGGTCGCGTGCAGAATGAAGTAAAGCCAATTGCGGCTCAGCAGTACAAACAGTGGAAATGACTCACCTCTGGAGACATGGGTTTGTTCACTGGACCCCACCAAATGTCATTTTCTGATGTTTCTTCTTTGACAATTCTCTTGTCGAGAGGTGATCTTCCAGTTTTGGCTCCAGAGTATGCGGTCAAAGCTCCACTGGATGTGATAGCAGTGCCTGTTTCATAGACAAGGGCATCTTCGTAGAGAGCAGCTACGGAAGGATTGGCAATCTATGAGGTTGATGATTAGTATATGCAATGCGGCAAGCTTTTGGGTGGGGAGGGGTTTGTCTTGGGAGGCTGCAGTAGGATAAGGCTGCGGAGGGCACTTACAATGGCAACTCTTTCATAGTCAATGTGGGCGGTTTCGTGGAGCTCTTCCTCGAGCTCTGTGTGGCCCTTGCCTGGTCTGGGATTGGAGTCAGCAATCATGATGGGCATCAGGGTGTGTGTTCAATTGTTTTGGTAGAGTCGTTGTCATTGTGCTAGCTTGCCCATGCAGCTTCGACACGGCCTTCATATAGGGAGAAGGCAGGTCTCGGCGGGCTAGCAATTCATGAACAATGACGATAATAACCGCGGCAACAAGGTTCAAGACCGAAAAGGACAGGGAAGAGAGGGACGTACTGGACACCAGTGGGGTGCAGGGCAGTGCGATTGACGGAAGTCGACACCATGTTTCTCAGGGATGTGGAATGATAGTTTGAATGTTGTTGTTTGGCGACCTGCTGTCGAACGAAATCTGAGGTAAAAGAGTCAAGAGGAAGCGGGTGAAGGGGGGGTATATTAACGGTAGCACGAGGAGCTGAAGACGCGGGAGAGGGATCCATGATTTGCCTTTTGATTACGGAGGACGGGGACGACGAAATCGAATTCACAGCGAATGTCCTGCCCTGTCCCACAGACTGGTTAGACCTCCCGTACCATGCGCACTTCCCCACAGCTGAACGGGAGATACCGGGTAAACCAAGACCAAGCTGGGCTTGTGGCGTAGTATTCACAGAGAGTTTGTACCGTGGACGAAATTAAATATGGGAGCAAACTTGTCCGAAATGACCCGAGATGGCCCAGGCTATGTGAAATGTGGGAAAGACGAAAAATAAGATGGAGTCAGAGGAGTCACAGAAAAGCCAGGGCTCTCAGGGGGGTGGAAATGGATTCTGATGACGATGGGCCCTGGTGACGAATGGGAATGTGAAACAAAGCTTGCTAAAGAGAGACTGCAACAACGGGTATTACTTAATCCAGTGTCGATCAGGCAGGGAAGAAGACGACAAGAAGGTGTGACAGTTGGATGAATGACAATGATGACGATTGATGAAAAAATAGAAAGGAAAAATAAAAGCTTGGAGTTCAGAAGAACAAGTGCCCTTTTTGTGCTCGAACAGTGATTTGCCTCAATTGTTTGACCGCTACTTACCTTTCCAAAAGCCAAAGGATCTCTTAGTCTACAGCGTCGAATCATGGTTGAATATCATGACATTCCATCGATTAGGTCAGTGAACAATTAGTTCTTGGTTCAACGCAAAACAGGTTTTTCTTTCCAGGCACTTTTTAACGGGCCAGACTGCGGGCTGCATTGACTAAGCAGACTGTGGCTGGGCAACGCATGACTGACTGGCAATCCCAAAAGAAAAAATAAAAACACAAAAAAAAAGCGAGAAAAAAATTGAAAAGAACCCCATGACACCCTTGCCACTTCGTCTCAGTCGGCATGGGTGGACAAGGATATCGGGAACAACCTTCGATCGACAGTACATACAGTATCTTCCGTACCTCAAGGGTCGAAAAGACTAGGGTAATCTTCTTTAACTCAACCCAACGATAATATAGATGCATGCGGTGTTAAAAACATTTTGAATGCCACAAAGAAGCCAGCATTGTGTTTGCTAGTTACTTAATTACTTTTTTGACTCATGTCGAGATGAGACTGCTGAAGAAAACGTCTCCATTTGACCCCTTTCTGCAATACATACTTTGGAGTCTCAGTTGCATTCCCTCCATAGGTCGACTGCGCCACAAATGCAGACCTTTCTACCCGATGATGACAGTCCCACCAGTCTGGAAGGCGATTCTCGTTGAGCTCGGCTTCTCGTGGCAAACGTCGGCAGAGAACCAACCGCATCCAATCAGGACGAATGGAAGGAATGACGTTTTTTCACAACTTCACCTCCCAAATTGTTTTCTCCCACATTACGATGCATTTCATCATTCTCGTTTCGAGCGGGTGTTCCTTACTTTCAAAAAAAGGGATTGCATGGATTACTTTGCCGATGGTTGGTTCGGGAGAAGTTGCAGCTTTGTTGTTGTACTATGTTTACTCGCCACTAGGTCGCTCTTCCTGTTTGTTATACATCCCAATCATCCCTGCATGGAACTATGAAAAGGAAAAAAAAAAAATTCATTTCTCCTCCTTTTTCCCCTTCTGAATAGATTGAAACCCGGCCTTTCTCTCTCTCATGCTTTTCCGAACTTTCCCTACGGGCTTCCAGAGAGGAGTTTGGCTGCAGCGTGACTAGATCGTATGCACATCCCATTTGTAAATATGGACTGTACATGCGTACAGTACATGGTGCTCCATCTGTACCTGACAGAGTTGCTGGATGTCGGATTCATGTACCTGGAAGATTGATCCCAGATCTTGGGGGATGCGCGGCTAGCAGTCGTTAGCTCCCGTCTTGTGCAACTTTTCCTGATTCATCGCCAATAACCAAGCGCCCTCTCTCATTTTGACTTTTCTCCTTCTGAATCTCGATGGGCCTATACATCTGTACAAGATATAACATGCTGCTTGTTTTCGAGCTTCTAGGAAAGTATAATTTAATTCCACGAAGGTCGGATGAATGACCCCGGAGTAATAAGGGGGTTACTCCGTGCTAGTCCAGGGGGTTAACTTTCTGCAAGACTTTTCTTCTCCTTTCTTTGGCGGGATGATGTTCGTTAAACGGGTGCATGATTATCGTCTGTAGCCGTGTATCTGCGTATATACATTCAGCTACATGTATGCTTTCCATCGCGCATCCTGCCTAAGAGCCAGCAAGTCGCCGGTCAATCATCCCCATCGTACGAATGGTTACGATGGTAAATAATAGCTCACGGCTATATAGCATGTGTGAGCTTTCCTTTTTCGGCCAAAACGCAAAAGCTTTGACGCTGCTGCTTGTTGTTCCACCATGTCGTACCCCCATGGAATGCTTTGCTATCCCCAACCACACGAAGGCCCATAACACCTTCCACCCAAGTAACACGTAGGAGAGGTAACGATGGCTGTTATTCACTCGAACCTGAGAAAGAGGAGACAAACTTGAACCAAAAAAATAAAATAAAAATAAAGAAATAAAGAGAAGATTCATCTACAACCTGCATCCAGACTCCTCAAGGCCTAACCCTATGTCAAAAAGGCCCTTTCGGAAAAATTCCAGTGGCTCCGCAACTAAAAAAAAAAGAAAAGGGAAAAGGAGCAAGCCTAAAACCCGCGGCAACCCTGTTAACAACATCGTTCGTCGTCGTTACCCTACCACGGCAGAAGGAGCGCACAGCCTAGCGAACAAAATTGTAACAAACGACAACAACTTTTCTTCGGCTATTCAAGGAAACAATAAGTTTCTACAAAGTAGTTTTGCCTTTTTCCTCGCCGCAACGCGTACAGGATGATCCATCGATATTCCTAAATCCCGAACAAAGCCTAAAAATAAACCCGGAATTTTCCGACCCATGTGATTGGGATTCCAATCCCGGCCGAGCTGATGAGACGGAGACTTTGGCTCCGTGTAACCCTGCAACTGTCTGTGCGATGTTATTACATCCATGTCTCCAAGGATAATGCTCCTCAACGACCAACTTCCTTCCATTAAGTTTTCAGAAAACAAGTATATTTTAATCATCTGCTCGTCTAATGTAGTCTTTCTATGTTAATCGTGCAGCACCAGCATGCTTAGTGCAACGAGATTCTCATTGTATATACATTAGTTGCTCAGCTATGAAACGGGGCAACCAACTCATTCAAGAAGAAAAATCTACTTTGTATAGGTATGCCAAAGCTTCCGGCGGAGATCGCAAACACATAAATTTTGACTTGAAAGGTATTACCACCAGGATATATAGAGAGAAGGTGGTACTGAGGGGTATATGCCATTATCTCAAAGAATTCTTTTATTTGGAAATCATCTGAACTCATCCATGAACTTCTTGTGGAAATCCACTATCCTGTTCACCCATTCAGTCCCAGGAGCAAGGAAAGTCGTGCGGAAATGATATGTTCCAGGTTTCTGACCGAACCCAGATCCCGGAACAATGCAAACACCCGTTGCGTCAAGTAGACGGAGTGCGTAGAATTCATCAGCTTGACGACCTGCTGCTTGAGCAGCTGCGACAGCCTTGGGCGGGAGAGTGATAGATGGGAAGAGATACATGGCGCCCTAGAGAAAGGTATGAGGTTAGGAGAATGAGCTCGCTGATATTCGGAAGAAGAACAACGGCAGAACATACCTGTGGTTCTTGACAATCAACGCCTTCCATTTTCTTGAACGCCTCGTATAAAGCGAAAGCACGTTGGTATAATCCAGTCGCAATGGCATTATATTCTTTTTGGTACAGTTCATAACTCGGCTCTCCCTCCTTGGGAGGGTTGACCATCAGCTCCACGAGACACTGACCGATAACTGGAGGGCAAAGCATGACGCTGATGAATTTGTAGATCTGCTCTTCGACTTCCGGGTTGAACCCGACGAGCTCAAAGTAGCCTCCTCGATGGCCACACTCGCCCACCATACCTTTAGAGACACTGTGTAATGACGCAAGTTCAACATGGTCGTACTTTCCGGGTGATCCCTTCTGTAACTGTCGTAGTCTCTTCTTAAAGGACGTAAATTCCCCCTTGAAGACGTTGGTCTGGTAAACCTCATCGGCGATGATGACAAGGTTTTCATCGACTGCAAGATCAATCACCTTCTTGACAGCTTCAGCGCTAAGGCAAGCTCCGGTGGGGTTTCCTGGGTTAATAATGACAATGGCACGAACATCGGTGCCTTCTTGCTTGGCTTTAGCAACAGAAGCCTTGATTCCCTCAACATCCGTACCCCAGCTGCTTTCTTCATCAAGATAATACGGCACACATCTCGCGTTGAGAACAGCCAACGTAGCGGTGTAAAGTGGATACTGTGGGATAGGGACAAGAACGCCTGTTTCATTGCCGGCACAAAGGATATTGAGTAAAGTGTTCACTCCCGACGAAGCTCCAGCGGAGAGATAAATGTGAGATGGGTCGGCTGCGAAGCCGTCACGTTCCTCAATGAATTTAGCAACGCTTCTTCGCACTACGGGGGATCCATGACTCTGGCTATATGCCCCCACGCTCTGGACGTCCTTTAACAGGTGTCTCGCACGATCAATGGCATCCTGCTTGTATCCAAACGCCGACTTCAAAGCTTCTTCATTCTCCAACAGCGGTGGATGCTCTAGAAGACTTAGCACCTGACGAAAGAAGGTGATAGGTTTCTGATCTAGCTGCTGCGGGTTCCCGATATTAGCGAAGATGACCTTATCGAACGGCAACGTCTCGGCTCCTTGCTCTAGCTTGACCCTATATTCCTCCGCTTTGACAGCTAATTCGCCGCGAACAGCATATTTAGCGGCAAGGATATTAGGATTAATATTTCCCCTGTGAAGGCGACCGACCGGCAATGAACCCATTTTGCTTTGCGAGTAGAAGCGTGATGACAGGGTAGAAGAATGGCACGACGAGCGAGCAAAACCTACATCAGTTTATATAAATGGTGTCAGTCACCGCTCAAATGGAGGGGCAGATCGCGGGGAATTAAAGATATTGGGGCCCAAAAGGAGCGGGTTGGTCCGGATAACGTCAGTTCATTATCGGATCATGGGCTTGGTGGTTGCGGGGAGTCACGCGGTGGAATGTGCTTGCCCCGTATTCTTTCTATGCGACGAGGGTTGAAAACAAAAATGAGGCTGGAAAAGAGCATACCTGGAAGTGGGCTTGCAGTACCAGCTGCGAATTGCGACAACAATGCCAATTGCGTTCCAAATACACGTTCGCGCAGAGGGAGAGGAAGTGAAAAAGATCGAGTGCACCGGGAGATGGCCGACATGGTTTAGCTTTTGGGTTGGACCCGGAGTCAACGGAGCAATCTCAGCCCAAGGATGGAGTCATAATTCTTTTTTTAGTGTTATCGAGCAAATTAATCTCTATTGCATGCGCGGAGAGCGATTCCTGACTGACAGGTTCTCTCCTTTGCTGCAGGCTTTTGAGACGGTGAATTTTCTCCACCGTTGGTGATGCGGCGTTTTGGCTTTGTGTGGCTCACCCTTCTAACGGCATTCGTATCAGTCAAGAATCAGCGAACTGACTCACGATGCAGATGATACACCAGCAACATTCGATGATTGCTATTTCAAGTTCCTTGATGATGCAGTTCAAAAGTCAAATTATCATTCTACTGCTGGGCATTCGAGTTTAGCATACAAAGCGAAATGGTCAAAATACCTCAAAACACTTCTTGTCGCATTTATCGTGCATTAAGCCCCGCGAATAACGGAACATGTAACCATTACTTTCCCCTTCTCCCTGAAGTGAGAATCATGAGTATCGTGTATGGTTCAAATTTAACTGCAGATGGTAATGCAGCATACAAACCGCTCCCTATATTTGCTAACTCGTGATTGACTAGGATAAGCCAATCCAACCAGAAACAGATGTAATGCATCATTATCCTCGTTCACTTCCTCTCATTCTCACCGCCTGGCCGTATTTCTGAAGCTTTGTAATAAGCGCGTCACCCTGTTTTACCACATCGGCGTACTGCTTGTTCTTATCGTCTGGGCGGTTAGTTTCAATCACACCATTGACTCGATCGATTGTGCAGGCTATTCTCTCGCCAGCAATGAATTTGGCAAGATCTCTATTCAATGCTTGTTAGCATAATCATCATTTTCTGAGATCATCGATGCATACCTGTCGAGGAAATCCACAGTCACACCAAACTCATTCGCCATGCTGTTGAGGCCAACCACTCGGTAACTTTGTAGGAGTTGTTGATATCCTCGCAACCGCATTTCTCTAACAAACCAGGATCTGTGTTCGTACAGGTATCGATCTTGAGTGAGAAAGTTATCCTCAACCGCAGCGAGGGCGGTGAAGAACGTGCGATATATTCCGCTGTAAAGACTGCCAACAAGATTCGATAGGGGAGCGAAATCAACGGGTGTCTCCGTATCTGCTTGAGCGCCACTTCCAGTGCCCAGGGTCGCGAGGTTGACCACTGTTGATGCTTGACCTGGGGTGGCACTAGAGACATCCTTCATCTCCTCGTCCCCAGCCCCAGGGCCAGATGATATAGCCCCTGTCAGCGCTGATAGCCGATCTTCTCCTTCGCCCAAAATTGCTTTGATCTCTGGCGCATCGACCACCTTAGCCTTAAAATCTACACGCTTCAAAGACAAGGAGCCCGCAAGAACTGCATATATAACCAAAGACGAATAGCTGCAAAGTTCGTAGCTGGTGAAAGTGGATAAACTGTCTAGTAGAAGCGGAGCAGCCAGTTTGTAGTTGCGAATCGTTAGTAGATGGAGGCCTTTGTAGGCCTTCAGACGATTCCGGCGGTCCCAGTCACCACCGCCCTCCACGAGAGAATTTGCTCGCTCGATATGCTTCTTCACAAATAACTTGTCTCCAAGAAATAATCCGATCCGTATCATAGCAAGAACAAGGTCAATCTTCGTTCCAAGCACTCCAGTGTTTTCGAACACGGCTTCATAAGCGGAGATGGCTTTATCCTGGAAGAATTTGCCGTTAGCCTATAAAAATAGCTTTAAGTCATGAGCACGCTTTGTGATTTCATACCCAATCTCCAACCCGAGCCCAGAACTCTGCGCGTTTTCCCCGTGCGGCCTGAACTTCGGTGTCTCCAGCTGCCTCGGCGGCCTCATCTTCCTCTTTTTGCAACGCATCAAGCTCCTTGTTATTTTCAAATAGCAGTCTCTCGTATAGACTTTCATCCCACGGAAAATCGACGGTTGAAGGGGTCCGTAATTGCGGGAGCATGTTACTTGCAACAACGAGCTTATTGCTGGCATTAGTGTGCTGGGCGGTGCCTTCACCTGACGAATTTAAAATGCCATCGACAGGGTGGGCAAGGTGACGATAAAGTGGAGCCATATGATTCTCTTCGATGGCAGCTTGGAGCTTCTTCAGGGAGCCTGCTCGTAATGTTGCTGGGCATGCTGGGTTCGCGAGGTTGAAGACATCTTGGGCGAGTGTAAGGTCAGGGTACCTGGCATACTGGGGATCAGAACCCATGGCTGCCGGAGACGAACGGATAGTGGATAAAGAGGATAGAGAAAGAGAGCGGAGTATCTATGAAATGTTGCGAGTCTAGAATTATGTTGTTGCTCTGCCCCATGAGAGCATGGAGCTGGAGCTGATGGTGGTCTTGCTAGCTGATCTAGATTAGGACTAGCGTCAATCATCCCCAACCAGCGAAATGTTTCGGCATTGGAAAGTTGACCTCGAAAATGCTTTGTCTCAACCATGCTACTTCCCCCGATCAGACTAACTCGAATGAGTGCTAAATCGTATATATATATGATTATTACGCGCTCTGTTGATTGGTTGCTTTTAATGTGGCGTTTACGTGAACCCCTAACAACTACCATTTTATATGTCTTTACCGGTTTTATCAAGGCTGCTTTTAGCGCCCATTTCACTGGCGCATAGTTATTTCATCAACATCGGGCATTTTCAACCCCCTTGATCATTGTGAATCGACAGGCGATGCTATCAAAGCATTTCAGCCAGAATGTGCACCAGTTCCACTACCATTGTACTCCCTCTCACCGTAGCAAGTACGTGGCAAACATGGGCCAGCTTGCCATGTCCCTCTTAATTTGCGGCAGAATCATTGAGTTGCTAATGCAGTTGTCCTCCGTCAAACTCTTATATTCAGTCTAGCATGTAATATAGGCTAGTACAGGCTACTAAAAAGTAATTGATAAACGTAGCTAGGCGATGTTTTTGACGCTTCTCCTGACCTTGCAATATAAGATGTAGGGTCGCAGTTTGCGCTTTCACCCAGACTAGTCTCCAAGGAGCCTCCCAACAGATTCACTGCAATCCACAAGGTATACTTGTGTAAAATTATTAATGCAATAAACTTAGGCATTATACAACAGAAACGGCTGGTGAAGCGGTGTCCAGGAAAAATTACCTGAATGATTGAACGTTGCAAGAGCAAAATCTCAGATAGCTCCAAAATTTCCCCACGGCCTTGAGACCCGTGAGCACTTCTTCGATTGGCAGGAAGCGACGTTGGCATTTTGTTGTTAAAGGCAACGCATTGGTTGTGGTGACGCTTAGAATTCGCGCCCGAAGGTTCCTTATATTCATAAGTATTAGATACATCATGTCAAGTTGCAATAACGGGAGGGTGTGTGAGGGCAGCGCTACTGGCATCTACAGCTGACTGTGACTGAACAGAACTAACTAGCTGTAGTGATACTTTGTATTATAGCCGAAGCTGGTTGCCCAGAGCTCCCTTCAAACGTCAGCGAGATTTCTGCTAGTGCTTGTCTGGAATTGGACTCCATTTAGCTTTGGATCATGACTCGCGACTTTGGCGCATCCTTCGCACAATTATGTCCTGTCGATTATCAGCGGA
The DNA here is from genome assembly GCA_001430935.1 of Amauroascus verrucosus. Classification (NCBI taxonomy): domain Eukaryota; kingdom Fungi; phylum Ascomycota; class Eurotiomycetes; order Onygenales; family Onygenaceae; genus Amauroascus; species Amauroascus verrucosus. The sequence continues at coordinate 135,072 of LJPJ01001294.1, forward strand.
TTTATATTCGTAGGCTTAACTAGGATCAACAAGTAATGGAGGATACGTCCAGGTGTTAGCAGATAGAGATATTCATCGATTTTTTGTTCTCTCCCTTCTTGTCGCTTCGTAAGTCTTCCAGACTGGTCGAGTCGGCTTAGGTTTAACTAGGCTTGGGTTAAGCCCATACCAAGCCTAGCCATGGCGATGCTTAGCTGTCTTTAGGTCTCGAAAGTCGCTAACCTTAGCGCGGCCCCCCACCCCCCAACAAGAGTCGCTGCTTAACGAGACAACACTGTTTCACTGCATCCTTTCTTACGATCGATGATGCTCTTGGCCGACTGGTCGCGTCTTTGCTCCTGGACTTGGTGACTACGTTGTCTCACTCAATTGTGTTATCCGTATCCGGACAAACGGCGCTTGGGGGATCAAGTGCACAAGCCCCTCTAGAGAAAGGTAAAAAGAGGCTGAGAGCAAGATCCGCCCGAGTAAAACCGAGCTTAGATTACGCTAGCTCCGCTCCTCCATCGTTAAGTTACGTGGGAACGGAGGACACCGGACAAGATGTGACCACGGACCTTTTGATGAGAGATGTTTATTAGACTTTCTCCCGCATACTCCGGACTTCTATTTACCACTAACAGGAGGATTCTACCGCGTCATGATGCTGGATTGAAGTCTAGGTCGAATTGCGCTGCCGAGGAACAACCCCCCCCCAAGATCTACCTGAGTTTTGCCATAATCCATCATCCATGCTCCTCTCTTGCCTGTGATGTGGTCCACGTCAATCCAACTGCCCAATGATAGCTCTGTATGAATCGACGGAGCAGAAACAATGCATCCTCGTTCGTTCAAACTCATTTTTAAACTCGATCATCAGATACGGCTGACTGGCGCCACAATGCCTCCCTGCAGCAATTCATTGGGAGAAGCGGAGATCCCTTTAAGACTTATTTTCCTGGGTGAGAAGATGGGTCAAAAGTTTTTTCTACGTCGCGCTTTCCAATTCCCTCCTCTTCAACGATGCCCGCGACTGCCAACGCTCCGAAGGCCAAACTCCCTGCAAACATTAAAATTGAACCATTCGACCCTTTTTACCTTCCTCCCCTATTCTTGTTCCTTTCTTCTTGTGAAAAGAGATCTGCGAGGACGTGATATGGTACTTACGACGGTTGTGATTGACCATGGCAACGACAGAAAATGACATGTTGGATTCCCAGCCTCCAAAGTCCGAGGAAGCTTTACCCGCAAAGACCGAAGAGCAAATTCTCGCCGAGGAACTGGAAAACACCAACAAGTCGCGATGGGAACGAAGTTGGCCAACTATTGCCTGCGGTGCCGGCCTCTTCAGCGATGGGTACCTGAACAATGTAAGTATCTTATTAAACATTCTATGTCAGCCATTGCAAAGTCTTCTTTTTGGCCGAATTATTTTTCAAACGCTGGGAGTTCTAATGGATACATAGATTATCGGGTCCGTGAACACTGTTCTTCAAAAGCTCTATCCTGATAGTTACGCGAAGTCGACTGCAGTAAAAAACGTCCCATCAATCGCATTCGCGGGGACAGTTGTTGGTCAGCTCGTTTTCGGTTATCTTAGCGACCATTATTCTCGGAAATGGTCATTAATGGCTTCCACTATTCTCCTCATCGTTTTCGCTGCTCTCTCTGCTGGAGCATATGGCGCCTCAGGAAGTCAATCGGGACTATTTGCAGCGCTCACGGCATACCGCTTCTTTCTTGGAGTAGGTATTGGCGGAGAGTATCCTGCGGGTAGTGTCGCAGCTGCGGAAAGCACAGGAGAGCTGAAAAAAGGCCACCGGAATCGTTGGTTTATCATGTTTACCAACTTCCAGATTGACTTTGGATTCGTCGTTTCGGCCTTTGTGCCTATGATCCTTGTTTTGATCTTTACAGAGGATCACTTACGGGCGGCGTGGCGTGTAATGCTGGGACTTGGTGTGATTCCGCCTTTAAGCTTATTTTACTTGCGACTAAAGTTGAATGAGCCCGAGGAATTTAACCGGGAGAGGATGCGCAAGTTTCCTATTCGATTAATTGTGAAGTAAGTCCTCTGGGCCCCCTTTGGTTTTGCTATATAACTTATAGCTACAATTTGCTCTTCATGAACGGTCTCCCGCTGACTTCGACCTAGGTTTTACTGGTGGAGACTTGTAAGTAGATATATTCGTTCGATTTTCGCTCGAGGGGTTTCTTAACTCACTATTTGGGCAGTTCGTCGTGTCTTTGATCTGGTTTATTTACGATTTCTCCGCGTATTCTTTCGGAATATATTCTTCGGTGTGGCTAAATATCATCCTTGGTGACACCGCGCCGATGTGGAAGTCGTTTGGATGGAACACAGTCGTCAATCTTTTCTACATTCCAGGCTCCGGATTAGGAGCGTGGGTAAGTGATTGGATTGGACCGCGATACTGTCTAACTCTGGGAGTTGCTGCGCAGGGTGTGATTGGATTCATCATGGCCGGGTGCTACAAATGGCTTGCTACGCCCGAAAATGTAGCTGCGTTTGTTGTTGTTTATGGGTAAGAATTCTTTATTGGAATTGACCTGTCACTACGCAACGCGTGATCTGAGCCGGAGTTCTAACATCGAGGTATCTAATTCTAGGTTTTTCCTAGCATGTGGCGAACTTGGGCCTGGAGATAACATTGGCCTGGTTGCTTCCAAGACTAGCGCAACAGCTATTCGCGGTCAGTATTACGGAATTGCAGCTGCTTTAGGCAAGGTCGGAGCTTTTGTAGGAACCTATGTCATCCCGATTCTTCGAAGCCATGCGCCGAACGAGATTCGGGCTGGCCAGGACCCGTTCTTCCTTTCTAGTGCACTTTGTTTGCTCAGTGCTGTGCTGGCTGCATTTTTGCTTCCTCATATCGGACAGGTAAGGATATCCCATACCTGAGATAAGTTTTACGCTTTGAACGATGCTGGTCTGGACATAAATTGATGACACGTCTTCCAATCAGGATACAATTACATATGAAGATGCTCGGTTTCGGAAATACCTTGAAGAAAATGGATATGATACGAGCACTCTAGGTAACAGGAACCCTGATGAAAATGCCGACGGGCAAAAGTAGTATAGGTATGGGAAGGTAGGTGATAGAAATTATCCCCATTCTGGTGTATATGTTGGAGGCGTGGGAGTAAGATGGTGTCGAGTAGTGAAAGCTCAATCCCATTCGCGATTCAAGCTTAGCTACTACATGGATTGAGAGCTACCTGTGAAGCGAGTCGAGTAGGACCATATCATATTGAGATACTGGATTGGATACCAACTAGTTAGATGAATAATGATAATATGATGATGATGATGCATTGCCATTAGAATGAAATGAACTAATCCCAACCATGGCGACAGGCTCTCCTCATGCCGGTTGTTCTCCTGATACTGCGAGTGAATACCGAAGAGGAATGCCGAGGTTAATAATCACGTGTCTGACCCGCGATTTCTCCTGAAGCAAAGGCGATGAGACAAGTGCTTCGGATGGCGATTGAAGGAGGGTTTCTTTTCTTCCCACTTTCATTATACCCAGTGATTTGTTTTGGCTTCTTTTTTCTTTCTGCAGAATTCCCCGTCTTAACGAAGCTGACGGTCATCATCATCCATTGATTTCCGACTGACACCTCGCGATTACGTTGGCGAATCTTGGTTGCTGAGCGACGTTATTTTTTTCACTTTCATATTCGGATTTTCATCAAGTAGTTATCCAACAGAAGAATATAATCAAAAACTCACTATCAAAATGGTTGCTGTTGCGCTAGCTTATCACCCCACCGTCGCTCATTACTTGAGATTTGTCGCTACAACAGGTACGGATTCCCCCGAGGGCCTCTTTAAGTACATACATTCATATAAAGAAACGAGACCTCGCAATAACCCTCCCCCTAGCCGCGTGCCCTCATACTAACATTTTCTTCCTCTCTAGTCGGTCGCGACAAGGTCCTTCGAACCCTTCAATACCTATCCCGCTTCCTCGCCTGGTACCTTTACCGTACTAATTACACCCATGCCACCATCGGCGTTTTCGAAGCTATCAAGAAGCAATTCGCGCTCACCCGCAAACTGCTGCGCGTCGGCAAAAATGTCGAACACTTCAAGGCCGCAGCGGTCGCGCTTGATTCAAAGCCAACTTTTGTAGGCGGATCTACGGCCGTCTCCGCCGCGGCGGACCCGGTGTTGAAGTATCTCGCCGTTGGTCGGCAGTTGGGATATGCGGTTTACCTATCATACGACATGGTCACTTATCTTGATGCCGCCGGTATTAGAAAATTGAGTACTGTCAAGAAGTTACAGAGCCAGGCCTTCAAGGCGTGGTTTGCTGGATTGCTGTGCTCTGCGATTTCCGGTGTGTATTCGATGTGGAGGCTGAGAGAGTTGGAGAGGAGTGTCAATAAGCAGGATGGTGAGGGTGCTGTGGAAGGGAAGAAGATCGAACGGTGAGTATTTCCTTGGCTCTCTTTGTTCCATCTTTTATTACATTGTATTCTCGAGCTGTTTTGGTTAACGTTTTCTAATCGTTTGTTGCTGTGAAACTAGTGAGCGTGCCGCTGTAACGACCCAATTGGTTTCAGACGTTTGTGATTTGACCATTCCTACATCGGCACTTGGATATGTTAACTTGGACGATGGCATCGTGGGTATTGCCGGAACGATCAGTAGTTTGTTAGGTGTTTTGGCTACCTGGAAGAAGACTGCTTAAGTTTTGTATGGAATGTCTTTTCTCTTTGATTTGGAACACCCTTCGCTCATCTGAATTTATCGTTCACCTTTATTCTCCTCGTAAATATAAGAATTTTCCCCTTTTAATAGAATTTAGCTTGGATTCATACGCTTTCTATGACCCCATAGGAACGTTACGATATCGATACCTCTTTTTGCTTATGACATTGTTAGTTGCCCACAAGATCTACATAGTGACTGATTGTAAACGAAGAGATATTATGTCGTGTAGCGGCTCATAGATATTATTTTGGGAATGCTAACGACACGAATTGTGCCCATGCGTATTGTCTGGAAAAAATCCCCGCAATCAAGTATTGCAATTAAAGCAAAAACCAAAGCATAGCTTATATTCGTATGCATGAAGAAAGTATATAAAGTCAACACTCTCACAAGCTCTATAAATGTATCCATAAAACCAAATTGGTAGAAAAGGACCGATTCCACCCACTTATCTATAAACAAACGCGACATAGATGATCTTCTGGATATCTTGACATCTGGATACATATGTACTGGGACTCCATGGCGCATGATAAAACTCCTGTCCGCAGAGAAGGGTAGTATCAGGTGTGTAGCGAAATAAAATTGCAGGTACAACAAAATATGAAGTCACAAAAAAAATCGTCTATAATCATAATCGTTGGCGACATTGGAGACAGGCGACGGTTCTATAATGAAGGTTCAAAAGATGCCGTAGTTTCTTGGTGGCACGTTGAAGCCTTTACGGCCGCCATTGAGTCTGATCCACAATCCTACCTGCTTCCATTGGGATAGGGGAAAGCATAGGCGGGAAGGGAGATGCACTGGGAATCCAGAGAGGTTCCGTAGATTCGGCGGTTGTAAAGGCACTGCTGGTATCCAGAGAGATAGCGTTATCAATTGGCGTGGACACCTGCTGGGACGCGAACGTTTGTGGCAAAGAACAATGTTGCAGTTCTGAACCCAAGGGGATAGTCGCAAGTGGGGAAGGGTGACCTAAGCCTTCGCTGACGCGCCAAAACAGATCCATTTCAAAGCAATCTATGTGACTGGGTATGCGAGGCTGGGGAGTATCAATCTGCGACGGGGAAGCACTGAGGTTATATAACTCCGATTCTGTACGCATCTCAGGACAATCCGGTTTGGCCGCTTGACTGGAAATACCCATTTGTGCAAACTCGTCAGGCTCGGAGGTGTCATGAGAGGATGACCTAGACAATTCGGCATGGCTGAAGTTGGTATAGTCGAAACTCGCGTACGATGGGGGCTGACTGTATGTAGCCGTTAGAGCGTCGGATCCGTACGCAAGATCAAACGTGGACCAATCAACCGAAGGGGGCCCGATGCTCATAGCTTCGAGCGTAAGGTCAGCATCAGAGTAATGTAGCCCCGTCCATTGCTGGGGGCAATCAAAAAGGGGGGAGGGCAAGCTTGCTGGATCTAATGTGGAGTATGGGATTTCGAGTGGGGGAATCTGTGTATCCAAGCCGGTAAGACCGAGAACGGGTGAACCATGTTCGGACTTAGCACGCCGGAGATGGCGAGGCGCACTAGTAATGGACTCCTGGTGAGCTGGAACGCTCCGCGATATTACCATTTCTTCGTTCACAGGGAGGTTGTTGGCAGCATGACGGATGAGCTCTGTTGAAGAATGAATTGTGTGCGACCGTGGCAAGGAATATGGGTGGGCACGCTTGCTTGTAGTGTTATGCTTCACTTTGGGAGGATGCGACACGGTCGAGGCTTCAATCTTAACTCCAGTGATGTGCGGTTGCTTGGTTTGGAATGTGGACTTTTGATCGGGAGCAGGGCCAACTTCCGGGACGGTGGCCAAGTTAGAATCTCTCTTGGCTGCGCAGATACAACGGTTGCCATGGCTGCAACAGCACTGCTTGCGGTTTCCTGCATATACTTGTCAGAGACCAATTGAGAGAATTTCTGCTAGCTTGCTTGCCTTTTTCTGCTCCATTCTTGCAATCTCCTTTGCTATGCGGCTTCTCCGCGCACTGGCAACTGACGTGGCTGGTCCGGGTTTTGCGTAAGCCCCGACAGTGTGGGCATTGCGATACAGGACGACCTTTTCTGTTGATATGACTTAACGGACGGTCTATTGGACAGAGATTAGGTTATGTACCCTGCGGTTACGACTTCTAAAGCACAAGTAAACTTACCGTGGTGCTGACAACTGCTTACGCGATGCCCGCGGATACACGCATCGCAAGCATACTTCTCGCCATTTATCAACATCTCCAATGGTTCTCAACGTCAGAATTTGGTTGAATAGACGGTTGTAGTAGCAGCTGGATCAAGGGTGTGGCTGCACGTGAGACGAAACGAGGCTGATGGCGGCAGCCACTATAGGACGAACAACGAAAAAGCAATTCACAACGTCCGACATTAAAGAGCCATGGCGGTAGCTCTGTCTATACAGACAAACGGTTGTCGGGGAAGGGAAGCTTCAGGGCGAAGCGGGATCGAGGAGGGGCTATAAAGGAGGGATCATCGGGACTCTAGGAGGTCTAGGCTCAAGCAAACTAGAAAAGTGACCCAAGAGCAGAGGGAGAGAAAGATTGTCAAAAGACAAGGGAAAAGAAAGACAAAAACAGCGTGCCCAGGATGTCATATAAGAGTTCTGGAGTGGAAATTCCAACGGTGAGAAGTGCGTTGTCGGCGACATTCGAAGCGAGGATGGATGACGGGAGGTTAAAATAAGAAAGGTTGTTGCTGACTCGCAGCTGCGAACAAACTTCTTAGCTAATAATTAAGTTGGCACTAGCCAGTCTAGCCGCATCGAGTTAACTCGCCTCCAAAACACCCTTGCGCCTGTTACATGGTTAAGGCGGAAACTCTCTTGGACAACAACGAACAACCACAACAGCAGCAGCAACAACAGTAGCAGCAAGCCATGCGCCAAACCAACTCGAAACTTACTCCATGCTTTGCAAGCCGGAACTCTTTATCCAGAGATCAGTTTTGTTTTTGAAACCTTCACGAGCCAGCACACACTCTAATCTAGTTCGATCTGACGAATGAGAGCCACATTGTATAATCTCAAACAAAGAACCGTTCTGGCGGTAAACAATAATGCAGATTTTTTTGTCAAACCTGTTCTTCATCTAATAGTTCTCCCGCCCGTTGGATCTCGACTACCAACCAGCCTTGTGAAATATCATCGCCTCTCTGCTCGTGCCGTGGGATAACGTGTAGATTCAAAACCCTTTTCAGAGCACGTAAAATTTCCGATAGAGATTACTTCTACTTTCTTTTTTTGGAAAGCCGTCATCTAGGCGAATTCTTACTGGTGAATCCAATCGCCTGTTGCGCTAATAGACAAGGCGAAGCGTTGGGCGTTCTGTCAAGACCACCACATCCGTCCGCCAACCAACAGACCTACCCCCCTTTTCCCGGGCATAATTCGAGAGCAATTTTCGGCAGGCTTCTTGGCATTGCTGCGCACTTCTTTAGAGCGGACTGATCCGAAATACCAACCCCGGCTGATATGCAAGATCACTCTCTCGTCGCCAGTCGTCCTTCTAGAAGCATTCCCCGGTATTGCTACTTCTCGTTGCGTTGGGGCCGCCATGCAGATATGCACTTTGCCAAAAGCGTCCCTCTAAGCCATGGTGAACCACCAATTCAGCATAAGACATTCCCATTTATTACGCCATTGGAGAATTCCAGAGTGTTGAAAAAATTTTCTTGTATATAATTAGCTTTGAACCAGCTCCTTATGGTCTAACTTTTTTCAGAAACTTGTGGCTTGAAGATCATTCTTGGTGGCTCTCTTGAATTGCTGGAAACACATCCCTCTCTATCTGGAGTTGAAACCCGCCGTTTTTGGTTAGATATTGGGTCGACTCCCTCACAATTTGCCTTTTAAGTGGGCTTTTCTCCACGTAGAGGGGACACTCAGTGGATTTATCAACTTGATGCCTTAAAAGTCAGAGAGTTAACGCCAAGCGCTGTATCCTGTGGACATCCTAGTCTCTTTCTGCCACACATAGCCGTCTTTGATGTTCAGGAACCAACTTTGTTGCATCATTCAGTTTGGAAATGGTTGGTGGCAACAATGTTGCGAAATCGCAGCGACCCCGCGCACCGACATGTATGTATGTATATCCATATACACGCGGGACAATTTTAACCGAGTCTGCTTGCTGTCATTAACGGAGATCGACATCAACCAAGCGTATAGTCAGAAAACTTGTCGTTGAATTCTTTTCTAACCCCCGCATCGATCAGCGATTTGCTACACTTATACCGCTTTAATTGGGAATATTTCTCAAAATAAAATTGTTCATAAATCTACATTTGGGCGTGATTCTTACTGAGCTATTGGATTCAAATGAAATGATCTGCATTTATGAAGGCATATATCATGGAGTCATGGGCATATCGCGATACGAACTTCGAAGACGCAAGTACCTTCGCATGTAAATCATAGTCTGGTTCTATGCAAGAGAACGTGGACCCTGCCCTCGTTTTCCGGTTTAGGATTCTCGGTGAACATATCCTAATCCAAACCCATGAACATCATTATAGGTATATACTTTTCCACATGTTTTTTGAGACAACATCGTCTTTTCTGTTGTGCAAGTAATACAGAGTTCAGCATGGAACAATTCTCCGAGTAGCTGACCTCCAGTTCATCCGTTTCCTCCGATGTCCAGAAATCTTACCACGAGTTTGCCCATCCACGTCATAGAGACCCACTTAAAAACCCCCAACTTGCTTATATAAGCTGCATCGAATCATCTAACGTAATTCCCAACCGAGTGGGACACTAAATCCGTACGCGAAACTAATTTATCAACTTCTCTCCTTCAACACGTCAGAATGCCACCAATTCGCAATAAAAACAAGAAAAAATCTCTAGAAATAGAGGGAAATGTTGAAGTTGCAATTACAGCCTTAAAAAATAAAGAAATTGCTTCTATTTGTGAAGCAGTACAGCTATATAATATTCCACACTCTACTCTTTCTGATTGGTTAAATGGCTGCTGTTAGGGCTTCGAATCGAGGTGCAGGAAGAGTAAAATCTTATTGCCAACTAGGTAAGCTGTTTCAACGATATACTAAGGTGACGAGAGAAAGGGGGTCCGGGGAGAAGATACACTATATACAGCTTGCAGGCGATTCCCACTGCCCTAGCCCTAAGCCCTAGATTCTATCGAGCAGCCATGTCTCAGGTCCTAACACTTTATTGCAACTGGTATCAAGCCATATGATCCTATTTGGGATATTCAAAAGCTTGATATCAGCTCTGTACACCTACACCCCCAGGAAGCTGATCCAGCAACTCTCAGTCATCCTGGACCCTTCAAACACCTAAGAATCCCTGTCAACTACAACAGCAGGCAAGCAAAGTCAAATCCTTTCTTGAGCAAGACTGTACAAACCCCAGTGAGGTCTTTAAGGAAGGATTTAGTCAGATTCTTAAGGCATGTGAGTATGAGATGGTAACTGCTTCAGTTATAAAGAAGCAATATCAGGATATATTTGCTTTAAATGAGGAGAAGCAGAAATGTACAAGATCTAGGAGGTTGATTCAACATGAAGAAGGTCTTACAAGAGAAGAAGCTCAAAGTCTTATTCCTCCCCCTAACCCACCTGTTGAAAGCATGGCTGTTCAACTGTATGAACCTGAAACTTCTGTCTCACAACCACAATTACGGGCGCCACAGAGATGTAGTAACTGTTGTCCTAATCCTAGTATAGTTTAGTTTTTTATAATATATTAACTTTTTGTCGTTAAAAATTATATTCAAAATTGATTTATCTGTGTACGGTCGATTTAGTGTCCGACTTGGTTGGGTGTCCGGCTCGGATGGGAATTACGTTACCAAGCCTTCTAGTGTCTTTCCAAAAGCGGATACTTGAATGAATGCATGGTTGAAGCATTCCCCGTCCAGCTTGTTTGCTTTCCACTCCTGGTATTTGCAAAGTCAGTCAGGATAGTTAACTTGAGACTTAATTTGCAGGGATAAGTGACCAGAAGTCATGATTATTTTGGGTTTGAAACTTAAGATGGTCGATAGCTTTTTGACGGATTCGGATTGTGTTTGCAGACAAAGAAAAATAAACACGAGATTTCTTCACGGCCCAGGAACTCGGGTTAAAGGCTAGGTTCAGTTGGCTCTACGGGCAAAACGCGCTTGAAGGCAAAAATTTGCTTTGTCATCGTGGATTGGAAGGCCCATCTACAGGAAATGGAATGAATCACATTGTTGTAAGGTTTGATACGAAACAAACAATAAATTGTGGGAATACTTGGATGTGAAGGTTATTTCTTCGATCTAGAATGTCGCTCTAACATCTGTCCGTCCCATCAACCTTGATCATGAGGTCACTAAAACATCCAACTCAAGCTTTTTCCATGATCAACGATCGAAGTCTGGCGTCCCGGGAACTTTCAAGCCTTCATTCCTACTCTTGAATTCTGATTCGCATATTGGAGGAAAACCTTCATGCGCCCTATAGGGCCCAAGCAATTGGAAACGCAGATGCTTTTGTTGTTTGGCTTGGGCCATTCTTGCAACAAGAATTAAGCCCACGACCCATAGAATACGTTCCTGTTATCGGAATGCCTTCCTCTAATAGGTGACTGGGCCTCACCGCCGGTAAAGGGGTGTGGTTTGGCACTGTCTGCTAATTGCAACAACCATTCATTCTGGAAGCGGAATAAAGCAAAAGTTGGCCCACATCGAACCTTGTTGCTTTGGCAGAAGATTTGATGCAGATTTATCCCTGTCTCCGATATCGTATCGACTACCTTCGACGCTCTAGGAGTGGGATTAGCCATCAAAAATCGCGAACACCAAAGGTCCAGTTATCGCCAATGTTGACGCAAAAGCGCGAGGGATACTGTTATATTGTACTTGCTTATAATGCCCCACAGTCATTAAACAATCGCAGATAGTATCAGGGGAGGTATATGACTCGTAGAGGCCCGAACACTATCGAGCTTGCGACTGTTCACCTGCATCATGGATAAACCACTGAGCGGATCTGGAAAGCTGGGAGCGTTGCTTTGTTCAATTTGTGAAACTATGAAAATGCGGTGCCTCCTAACCCCGGAAAAGTGGATCATAGCAAAGCAGTTTTGTCCTGTGTACGTTATAGCATGAAGCGTCAACAGTGGGCAGAGTCTTCAGATGTCTAACCTGGGCAATAATCCCTCATTCATGCGATATCATAAGATTGTGGAGAAGATATGAAACAAATGACTCTTGTTCCATAAGAGCGGTTAAGGTCTTGTTCCTGACGCCAAGTTGAAGATGCGCCGCATGAGATATATGTATCTCTAAAGGGGTCTGAGACATTCAACCAAAAATCGAGACTGTCCAGATATTCGAAGGAGCTAGCACTGTTGGATGGCTAGCCGCCTTGAATGATGAGGACCGAGTGCTCTGCTCTACATCCAGGAACAGACGTATGATCCCGCGAAATTCGACAGACGTGCGCTGATGAAGGTAGCGCTGTGCTTCCCAGGAAGGGAGAGTTCGATGAGATGGAACAAAAGCAGCCCATTTCTATACACTGCAGTAGTTCATAGATACCTCTACTCAATCCAAAGAGCGCCATCCTTGCCAGATGATGCTCTGGTGAATTTTCATTGCCTGAGAGCACTCTTAACGACTCGACGAGGTTCCATAACTTAATCAATCGATCATGTGACTTGTATCATGTGACTTAAGCGAGCCTTTCCGCTTCGGGCGGTCTCTGCCCAACAAACAACAAATCAACTTCTACTCGGCTCCTCAATTATTCCGCAATCCTTTCGATTTCGATACTCCGCATAAAACAATACCCGTTCTCCGTGTCCCAAGTGAATGCGATCATCGCGATCTAAATAATTGGAACTCGAGCAGGTCGTGTCGCCTGTCGACGTTGTGAGTTTGGGCTTGTTGTCCTTGAAAAAGTTGGTATTTTCCTCTCCCTACAAACCTCCCACTTCCCATTCTCCTATGCGCATGACAACTCTCTAGCCTCTTTGCATTCACTATTTCTGGTCATGTCTGAACGCGTGCCAATTGAGTACGGAACTCAGGAACAGAACCTGGTCTCTCCACAAACGAGCCGTACCGGCGTCATAAAAGTTGAATCGGCCAGAATGGCCTCTGGAGATCACGGCGACTTGCCCCAAGCGCCGTCTTACCCGTCCCCGAATGCGACGCAAGTTAGCCAAAGCGCCGCGTCCTATTACACCAACCAGCGCCAATTGACCGCGGACGAGCTGCATCTCTCCGCAGAGCTCTCTCGGGAGGTTTCAGCGACTAATATGAACGACAACCCTGCCAATGGCATCGGACAACCTCAACCCCTGGTGTTAGGATCACCGAATCCCAACCCTTCCGCCGTCAACCGTGGAGATTCTGCAGAGCAACAACCTCAACACCAGCAACATTTAGTCCAGTTCACTCCCAACCAGCAAACTGGAGTAGATCCAAATCATGACCTCAGCTATGGCGATCAAAGTGCAAGGCGAAAGCGTACCAAAGTGTCACGGGCTTGTGATGAGTGCCGACGGAAAAAGGTTTTAGCCTAGTTGGATCTGAATCTCTCGTTATGTTCCCGCGCGTCTAATTGATTCTACGTAGGTACGATGCGACGCCACATCTGAAGCTGGAGTAGAGATGTGTTCCAACTGCCGCAGGACAAACTCGACATGTGAGTTTAGCAGGGTGCCGATGAAAAGAGGTCCAAGTAAAGGGTATATAAAACCGACCCCCCCCAGTCACATGTTGCTTAACTAATCGGGCCAATACCAGGTATATCAAAGAACTAGCAGATCGCATTAACACCCTCGAGAGTCAGATGCAGCCCGGCATCGGCGGTCAACATGATGTGCACTATCAGGCGCTAAACGAAGAGGGATCTCCTGCGGTGCGCGGCTATCAGGAGTTTTCTCCAACTGTGGACAACAATCTTCTCCCTAGAAAGCGGACATATTCGATGACGGAAGGGGTCACTACTATGATAGGGCTGCCAGTAAACCATGGACCCCGTCAACCGTCTGTTGGTGGATGGCCCACGCAACCGCAAAACAAGGATGCGCATCATGACGCCATGGCTAGTATCGATGTATATGCTACTCAAAATGGAGCTGCCAGAGTCAACCAGCCGTTCTGGGCGCACGGGCAGGTAGCAGCTGGTCCGGAACCCGTAGAAGAAGAAGCTCTTGTGGAGATAGACGAGAAAGTTCTTGATGCGTATGCTCTTTTCTCCTACTCACGCAACTCCCAAGACGCATCAAATACTGATAGATGAGCAGCTATTACAACCATATTCACACGATTTTCCCTATCCTGCCTGCTTCAAAGGATCAGCTTCGTAGCCATCTCCGCCAGTCAAGTCGTCAGATCCAAGAGGTTTTCCTTCACTCATTACTTGCGGTTACTGGAGCAGGTTCATTCCGTGCTGCCAACCAGTTCCAGGAGGTTTCAACATTCGAAAAGGCTCAGGATAGGCTATATGATTGGTTTCGGGGAGATCCTTCCTCACGACCACTCGCTGCTAATTTCATCCTTCTTCACAGCATCATTCTTATGATTCTAGAGGCAGACCAACGTGGCCGGCAGAATATCCGTGGACAGAACGGTATCCCAAAAGCGACACTTGTGGAAGGGGCTGTATCTCTCGGTTATTACATTGCGAAGCCTCTCGGCCAGCTTGATATCAACAATCCTGACGATAAAGAGCTTGACTCGGATGGTAACTTGGCCCGGCGCAACTGGATTGTAATTGGCATATTAAGCCGGTGGCATATGTTGAGCACTGCTGGTCCTGATTTTTTTGGTAATCATGAAATTGCCACTCCTGATGATAACAACATCGTCAATCTGGCGACGATGCAGCTTGCACGTAAGTGTATTCACAAATTTCTCACAAAAGGAGCATATCTAACAGTCCGACCGTAGGATATTCAACTATCTTTGCCGAGCTTTACGAAATTTTCTCAGAATCTTTTTATAACTCCTCCTACGGCCTCTCTCGTGCCCTAAAGAGGGTCATGACTGGCCAACTTACACGGATCAGGGATATTGAGCGTCTTGATCTTGTCAATGCGGACCCGGCTACTGTTACCGCTCTAGAGAGTTTTTCTCCTCTCATCTATTGGAGTATTAACCTGCTCCTCAAGCGCCACCTTTACGTCTATGTTCCCGCTGAGTTGATATATCCTTCACAAGTGATCATTGAAATCATGAAGAAGCAAGCCGAGAACTCCACTCCGATATCCTCTCCGTTTCATTTTCACTTTCTCGCACTCGCTATTATCACCCTTTTAGAGCTTACCGATATACCTGAGCTCGTGGATGACGCTCAAGAGGTTCTTGAGAAAGCCCTGGGCGTGATTTCCCTTCGCGAGAAACATGCTGCTACTGCAGGTGAATTCGAGAAAATATTTGCGACTCAGAACTGGGAAAACACCATTCGTCTTTTTATCGAATCCAGAATGGCCCAGCTGCGACAGGAAAGGGTTGAAAATCAGCATCTTCCCGATTCCCATCAACCTCTGGGCGCAACTGAACAACGCTCGCTTCAACACCTTGCAGATTTGGCTGTCGGTGCTGGCGGCAAACCCGGAATTACCACTTCGTCTCCTACTACCTCAGGGAATCTCGCAACTGAGAATAAAGAAGGCGCGCTGAACGCTGCGCCTGGTCTGGAAGAACAAAAGGCAGACTATCCAATACTTATTGATTTCACAGAACTAAGTAAGAAGGGCTACTTGAACGTATTGTCAGGGAGTTCCCCGTAGGTACTTAGAAGTTTCTTATCCTCAAGCTGCTCTCGGCATGTCCGAAAGACTATTTTTTGATGTTTCTTTTTCGTTTTTTGACGTCGCAAAACACGGCAGCCATGCACCCCACCTTTGGATTAATCTTGCGAAGCTTTTTTTTTTTAAAAAAAAAGGCAAGGACCGTTGATTTTGCGGGATGTTTAGCAAGGCGTTTTTGATCAAGGAACGGAGTATGAAAGTGGAATCGACGCCAATGGAATAGTTTGATCAGTGTTTGGATAAGGACACTTTGTATTTTCGTCTTCATTTCGGTGCGCTTGTAATAGTTAGCCCCATGTACAGTACATTTGTGACTGCAAAATTGATACTCGCCATTTTATCCTTCATTTTTCTGTATGTGCCTGTATATGCTAGCCAGGTTCACATGGTTCTCGGGACAAAATGAAATACGGTAAGGAGTCTAGGGTTAAAGGTTATCAAGCATCCTTAGTCCTCTTCATCATCCCTTTCCTCCTGTTCTTCATCATCCTCATCATCATCAATAGTCTCAAATTGGGTCCCAGGGAATACACTCCTCTCCCGAACCAATGACTCGGCCCTTTCAGCCTTCACGCTTATTTGTTGATTCTTTCTCGTCTCCAGGTTACTCATCACAACATCTTGTTCATCTTCTTCCATGCTCTCATCTACATCTTCATCTTCTTCCTCCATTGCAGCGCTCTCCAAAGCTCGTCGAACTCTTCTCAGTAGGACAGGATCATCACGAAGATCTTGAAGAAAGAGTTGAGACGAGCAAACGGGGCATTTTACCCATCGAGATCTTTGTCTGCCATTATTCTTCCCCGGAATTCGTACGAGCACAGACTCGCTGCTGGCATTGATCATGGCTTCGATCGCTGCGCGCTCGAAACTATGAGGGCATTTCGTGCTTGTGACGGGGTTTTTGAAGGGTAGAAGTGTTATTGGGCAGCGGATTGAGAAGCGTTCGCGCTCAACGGCAACTTCGTCATCGGCAAGGCGGTTGACGGCGCTCTTCCTGCTCCCTCGGGTACGAGCAGTGGTTTCCGATGTCTCCTGTGGCTCCATGTCCCCGAACCAGGTAGACGGGTGAGGGAGTGGAGGAACATCTTCACCAGGGTGCTTGGATTCATGCAGGATACGGTAAAAGCCAATATAGGTATTGTTTGTGGTGTATCTTTTTATTAGCTGTTAGTGCGATTCAAATCATGACTTGCATGCTGATTATCTTACCTTTGTGTAAGGGATAGATTTTCCCATTGCGTTTCTCCTTCCTTACATTGCTTCTCATAAAGTTCACTGGCGGGGACAAATTCATCTATTTCTTCACTTTCTTGCCGGCTATGATCGTAGTCCCCATCAGCATCGTCGTCGTCATCCCCGTCTTCTAGTCGCCTTCTTCTAGTTCTAGGGGGCCGCATTCTCTGCGTGCCAGATCTGTCATCATTCTGAACCCGACCCATTTTCTCTAGTGCTTCTTTCATATAGCCAAGTTTCATCTCTGCATCCACCACATTTCTGACTTCTTCCTCCATTTTTCTAGTAGTCATAGCTACACGCATCTCCAAGTCGCCAATGTGTTTATCCTCCGTATCATCTTGAGCTCCAGTTTGGTTTTCATCGCCATCCTCGCTTCCCGCTTTCTGTTGCCTCTTCCGCTTCAGTTTCTCATATCTAGCTCTCGCGTCGGTTAATTGATCATTAACGCCAGCCGCGGTATTCGCCAACGCCTCAGCGAGGTGTCTTAGATGGACCTGTAAATGTCGGAAATGCTGTGATTGCGCGAGATCCAAAAGAGATCTCTTGGCTTCTTCGTTCAATTTACGGGATTGACGCTGGTATGGGGGAACGGGGATGGTTTGTTCATTCGAAGGTGTTTCGAGCCCTATCCCAGACTCGCGGAGCTGCCGTCTGGAGGAGCGCTGCGGAGGTGTGACAGTAGCCATATCTGCTTGACCTCCATCGATCCCTTTGCGATCGATCGATTGATGCTGCTGGACGCGACGCGATTGAACCGCGCCCTTCTGCTTAGTCAGAAATCAGGTAACTCTCTAATCAATCAAGTCTTGGCACTGCTGCGGCGGCATCAAGGTTGGCAGGTTTGATGCTTGCATTTGGAAGCGGACATTGTCCGGCAATCCCCAGGGCTGTGCGAGGGGTCCCTATTAGATTGCTACATGCTACAAGTCTAGCCGCTCTCTCGGTTGATTTGTATAAGATTGACAGCCAAGTATATCATCCCGCAAAACCTTAAGATATTCTCGATAGGCGACATGCAACACTACTAGGTTCCAATATGTCGGCGATTTGACAGGTGCCAGGTCGCCAATGGAATTGTGATATATCGCGGGATAGATGGACATGATATAGTTATGGAGCTCAATTTCCCGGCCTGCAAGGCGTGGTTTGCTTAGTGCGCGGGAAGTTTTAATGGCTTGTCTGCAGGCAGGCAAATAGTCCTTGATTGGGTGGTCCTGGGTTCAGCAGCGGGATGCTGAAACTCCATCCACGATACTCTGAGATGAAGTGTATTAGTTAGCTATCAGTAGACCCCGCAAGCTCTATTTGCGCTGCTCTTAGCACGTCGTCGAAGTAAACAAGCATATCCCGGTTTCACGTGATCTTGGACTGACGAGCAGGCTGAGAGTTACCCCAGACGAGAACCCGTTGTCAACATGGGAGCCATGTGCAGCGATGTGATATGCATATGAACATGTAGAGCTTATTACTCGCTGGGACGCAGAATCGAGCCTCTAAAAATGTTCACCGACTTCAGCAGCTGCTTCATTGGCTACGTTTGAGATGGCGGTCACAGAGATAAGCATTCCCTGTCGTCCACAACACCACGGCGGGACAGAGCTAAGGCACTTCACTGATCAAGGCTTCGTTTGAAATAAACTGAAAATGCTTCATTTCTAAGATTAGGCACATTAGACTTTCGCGAGTCTAGAGGTAAGTCAAGGATGTTTCGTTTATTTTCGTGATCCTCCATCATCAAGGTTTGCGATTGCGACATCAGGCTCCCAACTTCACTCATCGAATAACTTGCTAACATGCCCAGACAGCAGATCCCTTCTCTAAGAACCAATTAGTACTCTAGAATCTAGATTCTTGAGGAAGACTGCGGGACATGCCCCGATAAGGATTTGAATAGTGAATGGCAAGGGCATGCATGCCCTTCAACCTTCACTCCGTGCTATGTCCGGCTCCTATCTCTCACTTTTCCCGGACTCTCTGGGCGAATTGATTCCGTGGCTCCTTTCACATCCGTCCCGGTGATCAAAAATTCTGGAGCTTAGACGGCTACCCCACAACGTTTGCTTCTCTCTGCTCTACTTTTTTGTTTAAAAAAAAAAGAAAGAAAGAAAGAAGCTGACCCTTTCATCCCGTTTAAAGACCAGCAGAATAGTGAAGTAGTACTCCAGACATTCCGAAAAAATGGGTTGAGAGCCAAGCAATGTGGATTTTGCACACCGCAGACCCGCCAAGTTTTGACGACATGGTTCCAGGGAATTGCGTTCACAGCTCCCGTAGGTAATCTCGCTGATGTCCTAAGACTCATAGTAGTGGTCCCAGGTTAGGACTTGTCCGTCATTGTCTTAATACCTCTATCCTCCTGGGCCTACTGCGTGGATGCTTTTTCATCGTCTTCTTGGCATATCCCGATAAATGATCTATATAAATCTGGGGTAGTCCGCTCTCTTTCCACGAGCTTCCCAATAAACCTAGAGCAACTTTAGCAATGGCAGCAAACCGAGTTGGTCGATTCTTGGCCGGTATTCTTCACATTAATGTCGACTACCGCCAAGACGAAGATACCTTTCGCTCCGCAGCAAAGTCCATCTCATCTGTAGATACCTTTGTTGAGAATGAGCCAACGGCTGCTGAATGGGCTTTAAAGCATCGGCCCACAGCCAACAGCACTAAGGGCTACATCAAAAGCCTCTTCCCATTTTTGTCATGGATTTTCCATTATAATCTACAATGGATGTTTGGGGATATCATAGCTGGTGAGTTGAGAGCGTCGTTATTACCTTTGTGGTCATGGCTAACTGTTGTCAGGCGTCACTGTCGGGTTTGTCGTCGTCCCACAAGGGATGGCGTATGCACTTCTCGCGAGACTACCCCCGGAATACGGCTTGTACACATCTTTCGTCGGTTTTCTTCTCTATTGGGCATTTGCTACTTCAAAGGACATCACCATTGGGGTATGTCTTGGTTGAAACCTTTCTCCCTCCTGACTTACTCTAACAAAACTTATAGGCCGTTGCCGTTATGTCCACGATTGTCGGGAACGTTGTCATTAAAGTCCAAAATGTTCACCCTGACATCCCGGCCGAACAAGTTGCAAGAGGCCTATCTGTCATTTGCGGAGGATTCCTTCTATTTGTCGGCCTGATTAGATGCGGCTGGATCGTCGAGTTCATTCCTCTTGTAACAATCACATCCTTCATGACTGGTGCGGCGATTTCAATTGCTGTAGGTCAGGTACCGACCATGATGGGTATCAAAGGCGTGAGTACAAGGGAAGCTGCGTATAAGGTCATCATAAATACCTTGAAGCACCTTCCCACCGCCCGGCTCGATGCAGCCCTGGGATTGAGCGCGCTTTTCTTGCTTTACGGGATTCGATGGTTTTGCGGATTCATGTCCGAAAGGCAGCAGAACAGACGGAAAATGTGGTTTTTCATTTCCACTCTTAGAATGGCCTTCGTCATTCTCCTATATACTATGATCAGCTGGCTGGTAAACAGGAATATCCCCAATGAGAAAGAGGCGAAATTTAGAATCCTAGGAAGGGTACCAAAAGGTATGGGTTTTTCACTCAATTACTATAGTTACCTCAACTAACCAGGCTATTAACAGGATTCCAACATGCCGGACTTCCACATATGGATCAACGGCTAGTTAAGTCCTTTGCTTCAGATATCCCAGCAAGCATAATTGTTCTTATCATAGAACATATCGCTATCTCTAAATCGTTCGGAAGAATCAACAACTATGTTATCAATCCTTCTCAGGAACTGGTTGCAATCGGATTCACAAATTTGCTAGGACCGTTTTTGGGCGGGTATCCGGCTACCGGTTCTTTCTCACGGACAGCCATCAAGGCTAAGGCTGGAGTTCGAACTCCGCTCGCGGGCCTGTTCACGGCGCTTATAGTTCTCTTGGCTCTATATGCTTTGACCTCCGTATTTTTCTACATTCCAATGAGCACGCTGGCAGGCTTGATCATCCATGCGGTGGGTGATTTGATAACCCCGCCTAATGTTGTCTACCAATTTTGGGAAATTTCACCAATCGAGGCTATCATCTTCTTTTCCGGTGTGCTAGTGACTATTTTCACACAGATCGAAAACGGCATCTACGCCACTATCGGTGCTTCAGCTGCTGTTCTTTTATTTCGAACCGCCAAAGCTAAAGGGCATTTCTTGGGAAGAGTTAGCGTGTACCGTGTCACCCATGACAATTTCCATCGGAAGAATGAAGATAAACTATCCAAAGACGATCCAGCATGGTCTGTGAGAGATGCGTTCATCCCGATGGAGCATCAGGACGGGTCAAATCCCTTGATCGAGGCACAAACGCCATATCCCGGTATTTTCGTTTATAGATTTAACGAAGGTTTCAATTACCCAAATCAGGCTCGATATCTTGATACTCTTACGGCATATATCTTCAAAGAGACGCGACGTACCCAGCTTGAGAGATACGATAAGATAGGAGTAAGTATATTCATGAACATCCCATGTTTCACTAGCTAACACCTTCACCTTCTCCATTTATAGGATAGACCGTGGAACGACCCTGGCCCACGAAAAGGGGAACAGGTCAACACCGATGACAATCGCCCAATTCTTCGTGCAGTAATTCTTGACTTTTCCGCTGTTAACAACGTTGACGTAACATCCATCCAAGGACTTATTGACATTCGCAATCAACTTGATCGCTATGCAGCTCCTGAGGTTGTTGAGTGGCATTTCGCTAGCATCAATAGCCGCTGGACAAAACGCGCACTTTCCGCGGCAGGTTTTGGTTATCCAAGCACTGGAACGATAGAATCTCTCGGCCATTGGAAACCCATATTCAGCGTCGCAGCGCTCTCATGTGCAGAAGCTGATTCCGTTGCAACGCGTAAAACCAGGTCGCTTCATTCTCAAGCAGATGACATCGAGCCTTACAAACAAGAAATAACTGGAAAAAAAGAGTTGATTCAGATTCCAAAGAGAATCGCCAACGTCCACGGGATTAATCGTCCCTTTTTCCATATGGACGTGCAAGCTGCGGTAGAGAGCGCGGTTTTGAACGCTGAGTGCAAGAATGAGCTTTCTATTACTACCACCCAGATTACACAGTCGACAAAGGAATGATGAAGCGTTTATATATTTGGGATTCGTATTTGGCAAGGAAAGTTCAGCATCGACGCCAGTGCAAGCGTTTAATTCCCTTTTTTTCCTTTTTTTTGGGGTCAATGTTGAAAATACCATTCCTGCAAGTCGTTTACTGATTTCACGCGAGAGCGATACTTGATTTCCTTTGCTGTTTTCCTTTTTTCTCTCTCTCTCGCTTTTTATTTTTTTTAACTTCGAAACATTTCCTGGTGCGCTTAGTTTAGAGAAGCTAGAGACAAGAAATTACACTTTATAGAAGCAAAACGCATGATATAAACCTAAATCAACAGGGTCAGCATGGGAGAAGCAACTGAGATGACCAAACTTGAAAAACGAAGAAGAAACTGAGAGATCGCATACATACTTGCAGCTTCAAGCTCCTCCTCGTTGACCATCAGAGTGCCGTCTCTCGACCGGACACCCATACGTTCACTCAGCGGACCAAGCACAGGGTCATCCTTTTCTTCTTGCCATACGTCGAGGAATGGCTTACGATATTGCAATTCCAGATTGTAATCCTGAGTTAGGCTATAATAAGGAAACACGTAAGCAAAGGAGGGTTTCTAATTCAAAGCGACGCAACAGGGCAAAGACTCACGCTCGAAATGCTTCCCAGGGCACCACATACTCTGGGATCTCCTCAACTGCCTCTTCCATAAAATAGCTGTACTTCCACCCAAACGCAGGTCTAAAAATTCCATCTTCGGGAGTATCACCGGGAAATCTCACGCGGTATATACTGTTACCCCATTCCAACATCTCTTTTGTACCTTCTTCGTCTTTCGGTTTATCGTCCGTACCGTGTGCCCTGGCCGTGGCGTTGTTTTCTTTCCGCTTCTTGTGGTATTCCGCTACTTTAGAGCTGATAACATCTGAATTCGGTCCAACACCAAGGAATCTTCCTCCTTTTTTGAGAGCACTAGCAACGTTCTGAAGCATCTGTCTTGCTTTTTCTTCGCTTTCAAACGCGTAGTGCATGGTAAACATTGAGGCGACGACGTCAAACCCACCACCTCCCCAACGGGAGCTCATTAGAGACCCATTTGGGCCGATGTTAGTATCGATCCCGACACGTTGGATAATAGATAGGTTGCTAAGCGACTCGCCAAAACAGTCCTTTACGTGGAACTCACCATGGTACAAAGGGTGTCCCCTGCGTCGTCTTCTATCATGTCTCATGCTATTATACCGCTCCCTCGCCTGCTCAATAGATACTTCTGCGGGGTCCAGGCCAACATAAAGCTCAACAGCCTGAGGTGCTTGCTGCCATTTCCCCAGATCGCCGCCTTTACCACATCCCACATCCAGGACAATCAGCCGCCTATCCTGGTCAAACGTGGCTGTTGCTCTGCCAGTCCAGCCACTTCCATGGGCCGCTAAGAATTCTTCGTTAGGGGAGAATTTTTGGATTATCGTGCTTTTGATCCAGTTGTTGAAACTTCGGAGTCCTTTGATTTTGCTATCCGTTTTCCGCCATTCACGACCTCGTTCGGGAACAGCGTTGTAATGTTGGCGAACGACGTCGTGAACCCCACGGTCGCGAAGCTCCTTTTGTGCCTCTTCCTGTCGTTTCTGTTCTCTCTCTTCTTGCCTTCGCTTTAATGCCTCTAGATTTGCCGTATTGATGCGGGCGCCGCCGCCTGGTCGTTTACGCTGGCGTACAGGACTAGCAGCTGGAGAGGGCGAACGTGTTATAGGGGATGGGGATCTAGGCGGTTGGTTACCAGGCTGGGCTTGGGAAGGGACGTCATCTCGACGAGAGTACGCGGACGGAGGAGTCTTTCCGCGTCTTCGGTTCTTCTGAAGGCGCTCCTGAAGTCGCTTGCGTTTGGAACGAGGTTGGTTTCTGTCTAGTGCTAGGTTTTCTGTTTGATCTGCCGGTGGTGATTTTCTCTTTTTATCGTTATTCATGTCATCAGGCGACGATTTCTCCATTACAGTCGCTTCTTCATTTTTTGGCATTGAGGAAGTATCTTTAGATGTTTCGGAGTCGGAAGGTTTGGATTCGCCTAAGCCCATGTTTGCCTGGTCAATTGTAGCAGCCTCAGAAGATAAAACCGAATTCTCATCTTTCGACGACTCCATTGTGCCTAATGTTGAGTCGAACTTGCGATTGTTTAGTGTGTTTTGAGCGTTGCCAATGGTTGAAGGGATAAGAGGTAATTTGCGGAGAGTAGTATCCTTCAACTTAGTTAGTTATATTAGTTCTCCACATCCCTCAAAGCCCTGGCCAGCGTGTTGTGTCACAGTTTGCAAGGGGAAAGCCGTGAAACAACAATAGAAACTCACAGGCTCTAGAGGGGAAAAAGGGCCATCTAACGAAGTAGGAACCATACTATTTGAACTCACCGTAGTGTTCGTCGCTGAAGGATACGATTGATTCCCCTGGCTCGAGTCTAGACTAGTCGCCTCCGAAGCGTTAGCTTGGCTCGATGGGCGGTCATCCTCACGATTTGTGGAGCGCTCAATGGTATGAGGAGATGGTTCGTCGGATAGGGTGAAGCTATCCCTGGCTGGATCATACATGGTGATACTAGAAAGGGACTTCGATCAAAAAATTTAGGGTGGTCGCAACAACAATTCAGATTCAGAGCAGGGGACATTTATGAATCTCAGAGATCAAGTAAAAACAAGCCTCTTCTTCAAAAGGTCTGCTTGTCTCTCGCGAAGGCTAAAAGTCGGCGTTTTTAGCCATCGCGGGTTACCTTTTAGGGAATAGCGTGCATTTGCCTCAGAGCCAATATCCAATATTGCATTCTGACGGAGGCCATATTTACTTCTACTTGATACATTATCCAGACTGAGAGAAGGATAAGGAAGGGGAAGGAGAAGATTAAGTATTATCATTTGTAGATTAAAAAGCTAGTTAGTGACCTGCAAGAACGGGTATCTAATGCAAAATTCGTAAGACATCCATGACATCGACCATCGTAAGAATTGCAAATTGGCCCGCCGTGCAGGCACATATCATATCTCACCCACAACCTAGGGGCCACCTTTACTCTTCTTGGGTACTTTGACTTGTAGAGCTTGTCTTACCCTTCGAAGCCTAGCCCACCACTCTCGATCTTTCGCCTTTCGTGCTTCAGCGTCTATTTCACTAGGATCTAGGGTTTCCTCATGATTTCCAGGAGCAACAACCTCAAACCCTGCAGACCATGTTTTCCGACGGTGCACGTTGCGTAGCACCCGCTGCAGCACTTCCCAGCCAGCCATAGAAAAGCTCACGGAAGCACCCTGGCTTGCTTTGCTTTCCGACCCACTTTGCGTTTTGGCATTAATCCATGGGCAATAATCAAGGTGTTCGCTAACCACATCAAGATGTGGGTAGATGGAGGAGGAACCGTCTTCTTTTGGGTTGTACATCCAAAGGCCAAGCCTGCGGAAGCAAGCCTTACAATCTGCAAGTCCAGCGCGTTTATCTCCACAAAGGTCCCAGCCAAATAGCGCGAGAGCAAGAGCTGACTTATTCAGGCCTTTCCGCGTGACCTCGCTTGACGCGGCTTCTGGTTCACGCCCGGCAGTTGGGGAATTTTCCGTTTCCGTTTCCGCATTCGCATTCGCATCATTGTTTTCCACTTCATTCGCAAGAAAAATTTCCAGTGGAATCATATTTGACAATGCATCAATATCCATGCTCTCGGGGAGCACAATACGGTCGATTGATGGTAACTTCTCTGCTAGAGAGGAAATCCTGGTGTAGCGCTCTCCAAGTCCACGCATAGCAATCTCTGGTTTCGCCAAAAGCAGACGCTGAATATTATCTGCCTAAACGTTAGATCCTCTCGGAATTGATATGGATACATAGAGTAATACTTACCGTCGCAACCAGCTCTGCGCCAGGAACATCTCTCGCCGTGGCCTTCAACAATGAGGTCCACATACTTTTCAACCAGGGCATCTCCTAAATGGTAAATTAGAAAAAAGAGTCTTCGCCATCCATTCCGTGTTTTTAGCGGATACATACGAACTTGTTTCCGTTCCTCAATTTTCTCGCTGTCGTATTCTTCCAGATCGTCAATGTCGTCCGGCAACTTCACCACAACGGAGCGGCCACATCCACCAACACATTCCACTCTCATTATGCCCACACACGACCAGCCTCTTTTCGCCCATTGTACCTCATTTATAGCTTCTGGCTTGGGTGACCATCGATCCACCCTACGGAACGTTTCCAGTCTTTCCAGAAACCGATCGCGGTCCCAGGGCACAAAATTTGGGCGAAGGGAAGATATAGATGAACGGCAAGCTAGTGGTGATTTGGACGGACGTGTAATCGTATCATCGGGCTCAGAACCGGGAGTCAGTCGAACCCGTTTTATAGTCGGATCGATGGATTTCGGCGTCGCGACAAGGGTATCTTTTGGCGGTTCTTTCGGAGAAGCTTGTTTCTGGGCATTGCTGTTATTTGATGATAAAGACTCCAAAACCCTGTGGAATTTCCTTTTTTTCGAAGCCAGGGTATAAGACATCTTGTCGATATTGTTTGTTTAGCAAACTGTAGCTGGTGCTTTACAGGAACTGTTCGCACTGGGGCGTCCATCAACTGCTGACTAACTACCCCTTGTCTGCTTTCATCTGTTTGAACATCATCCCATCACCACCATTCATCACGATTATGATGATAGAATCGAGTTCCGAGTATTTTTATTTTCTTCACTGAAACTGAGAGTGTGGCCTAAATCAATAGATACTCATCCCATCTCTTTGATTCCATTTCCATTTCCGATCCTTGGACATGGGAACGTGTGGCGGAAAACGGCCGGCCACGGCCAGTCAATCGCAACTTCAATTCAGAGTTAATAAATCTCAATCCCCAAATATTCGACTTATGAGCATTGAGCCTTGCAGGAATGATAGCGAGGTATTCTCAGAAAGAGACACCGTACAATGCAGCAAGCCATATGACGAAAACCAGAGTGTTTATTATGGTGCCTTAAGCGAAATCTCATCTCCTAAAAGTGGACTCCAATCCGATGTGCCACACGAATGGATGGCCGGGAATGAATATTGTCCAGGCATCAAAGGCTTGGCTTCCAAGCATTCGGCTTTTCCTGATATCCAGCCAGATAGGAATGATTACGACCTTGATCGTGATATTGACGTATCCCGGTGCAGTGATGATAATCTCATTTATGGATATATCCCAGATGGAAATCTAGAAAATGATAATCACTCTTTTTCCGATATTGACGACGATGATTTCCATTCAATTTTTGATCAGGTTGAGCTTATGAGCTGTCAAAACCCAACATCACACCTCACTATCACCAGGGAATATACAGAATCTAAACCACAAAATAAGCCATTTGCAAAGTTCGACCCAGTATGGACGCCCCCCAACTCAAGTAATACGGATAACTCAGTTCACGCCGCAAAGGTAACCAAGTCCCGAGTCCTCCAGAGCCATTTAAATGCTTACAAACAGAAGTTTGAAAATTTTAGCCGACTAGTACAAGCTCCCTTCCCACCATCCGTGCCTGATAAGTCTCCTATTCAGGGGTTGAATTCAAACCATACACTACTCCGTACTTGCTTTCGCGTTAGTGAGGCACAAGGAGTTGGCATTTCCCTTGAACCCTCCTGTTCTCCCAAGCCGGGCGTTGCGTCTAGCTGGCCAGAAGCCGTCCAGCTTTTAATCGAACTATACGCATATGTAGACAACTCTTATCGACTGGGTTGTCAGCAATACTTCCGTTTCGTAGATTTGTTTTGCCAGTCAGCAGATTCCTCTCTATGGGGCATATGGGAAGGATGGAGGGACAGCCCAATTTCTGAACATTGTGGTCAAGCGTTTCTAGATGTTGGTGGAAGGGAATGGATATATGAACCGGACAACAAACGAACAAGGAAAGGCTCTCAGAGAAATGAACGCCGAATGTGTCGGGTCATTGGGACCTTGACGAGATGGAATGCTTTCCATCGAGAATCATCTAGCAGAACAGTGCTTATGCGAGTGAAAGCCATTCACAAAATTGAATATTCTGATGTGGAGTATATAAGGGGAATCATTGAGTCGTAGAGACTGTCGTTTCGGTACAAAGTTTGATGAAATAGGGCGACGCCGAGCAGATGATATGATGGTATCTTAACCTAGCTACATAATTCACCATGTTTGTGTCTGTCATCTTACTTTTTAGCTGAATTCTATCTATGAAGATCTCGGCCCAAGTTAATGAAAACCCATTGGTGCTGACACTTCTCTAGTTCGTTAGTGGATAATAATATAGTAAAATCCAGCGAATATGAACTGACCACGATTAGAGCTTGCTCATGGAAACGACATTATCAGGCACCCTTGGACGAACGAATTCATAACTACATTCGAGGCCCGGAAGCTCCCCGGATTTGCGCCATTCTTCGAGTCTCTTAACAAATTCTCTTGCTCCATCACCGAACGCACCCTGCTGTACGGTCAAAACGTTTGTCATACCTTCATGATTGAAGTACCCGGGAGTGCATTCACTAGCAAATCGGTGACGACGTTGGCCGGCCTCTATGATGGTCCTAACCCACTCACCCTCCGCGCTTCTCGTTGGTTGTAGCGTTCGAACTCCGTATCTGACGGCCGTGGAGATGATGTGGGCAACATGCTTCGCCTGTTCACTGAGCATGTAAACAAAGTTAGGCGTAAGTCCAGACTGAATCTGACTAACGATAAAGCAATTAGGGAATCCGCGAGTCAAAAACCCATGGAGCGTTCGAACACCGTGTTTCCAATGCTCAGTGAGCGATTTTCCCTCTTCGCCGATGATGAGAGTGTCCATTTTCCGGGAATAATCTGTGCCCATTTGAAACCCTGTTGCATATATGATGCAATCTAGCTCATACTCTTTTCCATTTGCGACTACCCCTTTTTCTGTAAGTCTCTCTACGCCTTTGCCATCGGTATCCACCAGTGTCACATTCGGTCGATTGAATGTTGGTAAATATTCATCGCTGAAACAAGGCCGCTTGCAAAGCTGGTTATACCATGGCTTCAACTTCTCAGCTATTGCTGGGTCTTTCACAGTGGCAGCGACACGAGCACGTATTTTCTCCATCCGTTCAAAATCCAATATCTGCAACTCGGCGGCGATCTTATCGGCGTCATCTGTGTTCAATGTCGCAGCGACTCCGAACCATGAGAGGTTATGCAAAATGTCTGTTGATTCGTCATTGACCAAGTCTTCATCTTGCTGTCCTCCTTCGATGACTATGTTGAAATTATCAATTCGCTTCTGCTGCCAACCGGGCCGCAAGTCTTTAGCCCATGATAATTTTGTGGGGGCGTTCCGCCGTTCACCAACAGACGAGGGCGTTCTCTGGAAAACATACAGGTGCTTCGCGGAGCGTCCCAGGTGTGGAATGATCTGAATAGCCGTTGCTCCAGTCCCAATCACGCCTACACGCTTGTCGGCAAGGTTATCAAGACCTCCATTTGAATTGCCCCCAGTATACTCATAGTCCCAACGAGATGAGTGAAAACTGTGTCCCTTGAAGGTCTCAATACCGGGAATTCCAGGAAATTTTGCCTTGTTCAGGGGGCCGCTAGCTGTGATGACGAACTTTGCTCTAACAGTATCATTTCGATTCGTGTTTGTAATCCATCGTGCCCTCGGCTTGCTCCAAATGAGACTAATGAGTTCGGTCTGGAACAATGCTTTGTCGTACAGCCCATATTGCTTTCCAACCATTCGACTGTATTCGAACAACTCTGGGCCCTGCACATATTTCTCAGATGGCACGTATCCCATCTCTTCTAGCAATGGCATATAGATGTAAGACTCTATGTCACATGCTGCGCCCGGATAGCGATTCCAATACCACGCGCCTCCGAAGTCGCCTGCTTTTTCTATGATTCGAATGCTGCTCACGCCTTGCTCGAGCAACCGTGCAGCTGCAAGCTGTCCACCAAATCCGCCACCAATAATAAGTACATCGACATCTTCGACAATTGGCGGACGCTGGAAACCCGGCTCTACAAAAGGGTCGTCTGTGAAATGTCGCAGGCTCCCCTCCGCAACCTTGTATTGGTAAACCCCTTCTTTTCGAATGCGCTTGTCGCGTTCGGCGAGATACTTTGCTTTGAGTGTGTCTGGGTCGAACCCTAGCTTCTTTTCAGGCATGCCTGAAGAGATTTGAAGTTTTCTTCGACGGTTGAGGTTTCAATGTCTTCTAGAGAGGTTCAGCTTTGAGTTGATGATCAAATTGAAATAAAGGATGTAGTAGGAGGAAGACAGCTCGGTTCTGTTGCAGGAGGAAGGAGATATATATACTCATCTAGCTTGAGCCCCTGAGGGCGCTGTAATTCACCTTTGCTTTCACATTGCTTTGTGCCACCTCAGTTTCCTTGTCACTGACGATGATTATACCTCATTTCCGATTTTGCATAGAGTGGGGGATCTTCACTGGGGTTGATTGTCTCCAGCCATCATTGAACTGTTATCGTAGTTAATGTGGGAAGGCCCGTTTTGTTGACAATTCTTTGTATTCTACAATGTGAGGTATCGAATGAATAGCCTCAACATCACTTTTGGCTTGCATCAGTCCACATAGGAATGAATCGATATGCAGGACAGACCCATTGAAGGCCTCGGACAGGCCATTGTCTCTGTTACTATATACGAAAAATCACTCTATAAGGACGGGTTCTCCCAAACGTAAGTTATCAGGATGAGAACTTGTCTGAGATATTCCTATGAGGGCGTTTCCTACTTTTTCTTTGAATCTGGCGTCGTGCGAAAAACCTCAAGAGATCCGAGCTCTGAGACGCATGTAACTCACAGGGAAAGAAGCAAATCCTGTGGAGCACAGGGTCCGAGCAACCAGGACTTAATCTCTTCCACTCGCCTTTCAACATCGACGCATTTCTACAGCAGGTTCTCATTTCCTACCTCTCAGCACACACACCTCATCAACAACCGTTTGGACCGGGCGCAGCTTTCCATGCGTCTCATGAGGTACAAAGCCCCAACACTCGTATCTGCTATTCGCCGATCTGAATTCGGTCTCTCCGTCGTCGTTTAACACCCAGCTAAAAGATCTTCAGTGGCCATAATGGTTCTTTCGAAGGGGTTCGAGTTAACAAGCTCTACCGGGATGGTTGGTTCGACGCGAAGCCGAGGTGAAGTTAAAGGTGAGCAAATCAGGATCTTCAGCGGGGGTGTCCCCGGTCGCATGTTTTTGCATCGGGGGTTATACTAATATCTAATAACATGTGCAATTCGCACCGCATTATTATCGGATAATCCCTTTGTCATTTCTTTTTGAAGGCTTTGGCTCCATCAGCTAGCCACTCGAGAGAAAAGCCATGAGAAGACCGCTCAGCTTCCTGAGCGAGCACCACATGAAAACCGCTGCGAATGCGTTTCACAGCCTTGAACGTCTATAGCTTTGTTTGCATGAATTTGTCATGGTCGCTTATTTTATATCCTTCCAAGGAGTTGCCCTGCCTGTGCATAAAGGAACCCTGGGACATGGAACTAAAACCAGGCCAATGTATCGTCCCTTTCGGTTCATTGCAGTTTCTCAGAACCGCAATTCCGTTCGTGTATCGTCCTCAGGTGCGAATTTCTTGCACGCGATCCGTATGGTCAGAGCAACAGCCCTTTTGAGAAGTCAGCGAAAGTCGGCTGGATGTGGGATGGAGGTGAAAGTGAATGCAGATTCGCTCATCGATAATACAGCTTGTATGTGGGTTATGCCAGTCCGAAGCGTAGTAGGCCTCGTCCTTAGATCTTATGTGACACAACTGCTGAATGATTATCCGCCAAGCAGTCAGAGGAGAAGATCGAAATACTAACAAGTGAGTCCATCCATGATGCCAGAATTGGTACCATAGAGACTACTGTTGGTGTTCGAGGAATGAAAACTAATTGACACTTTGCTTGCCTTAAGAAGTTGCCCCTCTGCGGCATGACAGTTGTAGCAGATATATACCCTTCCCTGGACAGATAAAGAAAATGTCGTCCGAAAATCCGCAATTCATAGCAGACCATACAGGCCAGGCAAGGGTGTTCCATTAGTGAAAGGTACTATCCAAGTCATCGAACATGAAGACCTAGGTCCCTGTAGGCAGATTAGATCTTATCATCAAGCACAATACAAAAGGACTTCGAGGTTTTGAATGAAACCACGGATAAGTAACTACGAGAAATAAAAGCCAAAACAATAACCAATCTCTCCATGACGGAGTGCCAAATCGCTGGAGACTCGATAGAAGCCCCTTTAAATTGGCAAGGTCTCCTTTGCACTTCGCCAATTTTATGGCTTGCCCAATTTCTCATTTCCCATACAAATTTTGTGCAATCCTCGAGCTTTAGCGGTCCATCCGCCATTTTATCTTGGGTTGCATTCAAAAACGCGTCCGGAGAGTAGGTATATGCTGTAGGCAAGAGAGCATCTGGGGCCAGTCACTTGATGGAATAGCATTCTCTCGGCGGTAGGCGCGCTTTCTCAATGTTGCTTACCGGAGCCGTAAACTCCAATGGGGCTTTGGGTTGAAACTTGCTACACCGTGCCTATTGGGCTTGCAAATTGGCGCTATTAAAAGAAGCCTGGCCAGAATTCGCAGAAAAATAGGATCTTTCACTCAGGACCTGAACCAAGCTGGAAGATTTCTCCCCATCTAGGCGCTATCGCCGTGAGTAGTAATTGATCTTGGTTTGGGCTTTGGCCTTTAGTGACTGGTTCAGATTGTCCCCTAACTCTCTCTATCCCAGAAATGTTATAACAGCAAACCAAATAAGGTCTCCCCACTACGTGGTGCTCTTGAAATTGTTTACGATGTTTTCACAGTAACCTTGCCGTACCATCACCTATGAAACGTAGGATGGTAGGCATAGGCATCAGTCTCTTCGGCTCAGGTGTTGGCATGTGCAGTAGTGCGGCCGCGATTCTCGAACCTCACCGAGGTGCCATACGTTGTCAGACGGTCGCAGCACTCGGGAAAGGCACTCTTAACACAGGCACATTCTCCAATCGAGAGGGTAAATGGTTGGGTAGGGCTCCGCTCTTTTGGCGCTACATTTGTCCCTAGCATACATCAGTATCATCGGCTGAGAGCTTAGACTCCGTTCTATTTGTCCGAGGCGGCACCTCGGAACAATCCCATCGAGTCAATCTTTTCAAAGATTAAACAAATAACGAAAGGCCAATATAGACAGAACTCCAAAATCAAAACGTTCATGTACGGTTAGTACACCCAAAGATAATTTAGTATTAGAGACAAAATACGCCCATTATCGAGTCCAAATGGTCTCTAATGCAAGCACTCTCTGTTACCGTTTTGATAGGCAGACCTAACCAGAACCCCGGCACTGCCAACTCATCGATCAGCATTTGACAAAGTGCCGTGAGACCACGGTGTTTTGCTGGCAAGCAAGGTGGTCATCCAACTCTTAAAAGTAGAGGCTTGGAACGTCACTCTTCTTTCCCCAGACAGGGTTTTACCGGTCCAGTGGGATGGAACTGGAGTAAATCGCCCTTGTCTAGCATCGTTTGTGCTGGACCAAAGGAGAATGTGGCACGCCAGGGTCATTTGATATGGAACGGAAGCGAGAGAGAATCTGTCCATCCATGCTCACATAGGCAACAGTAACTAGAACTAATATGAGCAGGCGTGATGGCGGAGCTTGGACATTGAAATCCTGCCCATCTCATCACATCTACAAAGTCACCTAATCAGGTAGCAGGAATTTTGCCGCCAGCTTGCTTTTTATTTTCCTCTTTCTTTTGGCATTAAATTCTTTTGAGTTGTCATCTTCCCGTTCGTCGGTTTTCAAGGTCACCAGACATCTTGCATAACTACCATCAGCCCTGACATTCTAGTTTCCCATTTGTAAAACTGCCCAGATCTAGATTCATTCAAACGTCTTCTTTCCCCAGACTTGCTACAATCCTTGCATGAGGACAAGAGAAAGTGGAGAGGCAAGATACATTTGATGTCATGCCATCTGATCGCCTTGCGTGAAGGCGAATGGAAGTACCTACCAAGACACGTGAACAATGGACATTTTCGAAGCGCTGAGATGGAATTCCGACGGCTGGATGATTGGGTAGGGACATATTCCGACGTGATCGGGCGTTCTCAACTGCAAGTCGATAATAGGCACCTACTTGGCAACAGACGCTACATTGTGAGGCTTCAGCAGACGCACACCCATTCTGGCAGGCTCATCACGAAGCATTTCCCTTCACATTGGCAGATGAACACGTGCTAGTCGGCGAAGCAAAAGAATAGACAACTGGCAAACCAAACTCTGGCCAGAAATCCCCCAGCAACCGTTGCGAACAGGCGGTGAGAGAGGATGGTCATCAGGAGTTTAGTTATGTCAGCAGAACGGTCATCATTGATTTCTCTGACGGGTCTTGCTGACATGGCAGGGAGGCCAAGACCGTTGGTATCACCAACAGCCGATGCGATCGGGAGCCAGCTGGGGTTCATCACACGCGACTTGTTGAGGGAGTTAACTAGTTTATGAGTCAGGCTAAGTTCACGGTGTGGAAGGGTTAACTAGTCGCTCTGAGAAGACACGCCAGCGATTCCCTGAGGTAGTGGTTGAAGAGACGCTTTTTCAACTTTTGCAACTCCTGTCTGCGAACGACCTTCCGAAAACGGATAAGGCGAAGAGAGCAGCAGTTCACGTGGCCCAGGGACATGGGGTTTCCGTACCAGGAATGTATCTGCGTATGTAATGTAAGTTACCCAAACAGCGAAATACAATACCGATTCGTTACCAGCCCCAAACCAGAAAAAAAAAAAATCCGCCACTTACAGCACTGGCTGCTTTGTTATCGTGACATTCGGGTTTAAGTCGACAATACGGTAATATAGTAGGGGAGTAGGGTTTATCCTTGTATCTCCACTGATCACCCAACTTCCAGAAGCTCTCGAAAATGGCACCCGTTGACATCAAGATCCAGCCGCGCTATCTGTCGCGTTGTATGCAAATTGACTTAGCTCCCGAGTAGCTGGGAAAGGGGAGATGAGACAATGAGACAGGACCAGACTGATAATAAAAAAAATTGCAGCAGAATCTCTTTGGCTGTAATGGTGGGGATATTTTGAATCGGATTAGATGGCCTTGTCCTCTCTTCCAGGGCTTCATGTGACTTTACGTCCATAGTTGTTGCAGGCATCCTCGGTATCAATGCGTGCATGCATTTATTCCTCACGGTTGGGAGGATTACTGCGTCCCTCCCATCCTCGAGATGAACGCATGGCGTTGTTGGGACATGGATCAGTAAATGGCATTGAAATTTAAATTTTGGGGAGTGGGAAACAAAGGTTTTCTTTTGTTTCCCAACTCCGCTACTTCTACTCCTACATATGCATCAATCTCGGAAGTACGATAAAGAAGAAAGAAAGGAAAAAAAGGGCCGTTTAAGCACGGGACAGGCTAACGCTCCCCCTCCCCCAAAATACAAACCAGTGCAGGCACCTTGGATTCTTGATTCCCTTTCAGCTGCAACACAAGCAGCGCACTGGAGCATTCCATTCTTTGTCTTGGTAATTTCACAGCCAATGGACCGCCTTCGAAAGAAAAAAAAGAGCGAATTGATCCTTTCAGATACGAAAGATTATGGACAAGGAAAGAGGATATCCTCGGGAACTCGCAAGGGTGGCCAGCATCTGACTTTTACCCCAGCTTCCGTCGGACGATGGTACCTGGCCCTAACAACGGTGGTAGAAGCTTTCTAGAAGGGGAAACGGGGCAAGGATTCCACCCTCAAAAGGTGCTTGACCTTCAAGGTCTTAATATTTTTCTTTTTTCGCTTCTGGCTCGTGCCATGCGTATGTCAGGAATGTGTGTGTAAATACCCACAACTGCACACTGCGTAGTGGAGTCTTTACATCGCCTCCATGTGGAAAAGTCTAGGCGCCTTTTTGCTCTTTTCACAAGATCTCTTTAGCTAAATTCGCGATATTTTCCGGAGAATGGGTCTTTGCCCTTTTCCTCACCAGAAGTCTCCCTCGGTAGATGTACCGGCTGATTCATCATAGCCGACGCAGGCCATACACTAACGAAATAAACCTAAATGCAACCTCGAAAAGCTCAAGAAAAAAAAAAGTTTTCCTTTTTGTTTTCAATCACACGGAACCACTTTTAAAACTCTTTTCGTAGTTGGAGAGCAAGGATGGCGGGTGTTTGTTGCGGTGAAAGGAGAAAGAGAATAAATAACATAAGGCAGATGACCACGCAATCATGAAACATCGACCGAATCTGCCGCTAAATTAGGAACCCGTTCTTGGCATCGAGCCCAACCGCCTCGGTGGCCCCCCTTTTTCTTTCTAGAAGCCCCCGCCAAGCCATTCTATCGCATTGCCTAATCCGGCTTGTTCGAATTTAAGGCGCTTGCGAGGCATTTCTGCCCTCGTCGCCGCCTGCTACCGGATCAGCAACGAGAATGCGTCGCCCTTACTTTACTGACAGGCATCGAAACTAGATCCCATATAAATGAGTTATCTAGTTAAATATTGTATACTGGACCAGTGCCTATGCTTGGCCTGGGAAGTTCCTAATATTAAACTTATCCCTGCTGCTCACGTTTGCCATGTATGTACGGACGTCTGGTACCGAGCCATGCAGCAATTTGCACACAAAGACCGCCTGCCCTTGAGAAGTGATAGGCATAATAATCGATGATAATGGAAATGAATTTTCCCCCCCCTTTCCCCGCAAAAACCCAGGGTCATTTCCCACATGGTTGATTCAGTTGTCTTTAGAACTCAGGGGAGAAGCTTGACAATGGGAGTGTAAAACTGGGGTGGTTTATTTGGGAGAAATATACGCATAAGCAGTAACTATACTCCGTACAGAATGGGATTCGTTTGATTTTTTTTTTTTTCCCTTTCTTCTCCCTTTCATTCTTCGTCTGTGCATATATTTTGTATTTATGTACCCCGACAGTATCTAGATCTACAGAGTTGTCAGGAATCTACGGTGGCATAGAGGTGTGATGGTTTTTCTCCGACGCAATAGTCATGTCGTCATGTCGAATCCGAAACGCCGAAGGTGCAGCCTTCGCTCCAAAGGGTCAAACTGTTGAGCTAGTATTAACAAACTTGTTCGCGTTGAGGGAGGGTTTCATGTGCAATTCTTAGCACTTTCTCTAGCAGGTTTTAGGCGAACTTTTTTTTTTTTGACAGTTTGTTTTAGATTGTTGAGTTTGTCGCAATTGATGAACCTCCGGTGGCGACTCTAGCATTCCATTGGCAAGGGCAAGTCGGGCGATCACACCACAAGTCATCAACGCAGCGACTCAACTTCTGGAACAGCCAGATTACGGTTGACTACAGCAGTAGCACTCTCCTGCATAAACTTACATTCTTCACGTATGGTAGTGATTCAAGGCGAAACAGCACGCTTTGTTGTATGAATGTATGTACACATGAAAGTTAGTTGACACACGGTGTATGTAGAGTACACGTAGTACTCTTGAACGCGAACCATTGAAATGAACCGCATTAACAACGACAACAAGCCAACTACAGTAGATTGTTGAGTCACGAAATGCCTGGCGATCCATTATCACAGACGTCATATACTCTTACATCTTGGTCTCGGTCCTCAACCTAGGAGATTTCAACCATTATAGCCAGCTGCATTTGTTTTTTTGTGTGTTGTTCACCGCCTCTCCAGAAAGCACAGAACAGCGCGTCTCAGATGCCTTGGAAAGCTGGCTTACTTGGTGGAAACTGGAGTTTGACCATCTGCCCGCTAAGGCTGCACAGTGAAGAAAATCTCCATATTCACACACACAAAGTAGTAACTCCGATCTTGTATGAAGATCCATATAATGATGTATGTACCTGTACGGAGTACATTACTTGATACGTGCCTTGCGTAGCGAGACATACTTAACTTTATCTCGTTGGATAATAAAGCATGGAAGTATCCTCTCCTGCTCCCCCAACGGCTCATTTCCATGGCCTGCATCATGTTCGCGACTTGGAGATGGCTGGCTGATCTGCAACACACGTTTCTTAAGACGTATAGCTAGTAGCTATTTTACCACTAGGTTTTCTTTTGTGGAGAGAGCAAACAAGCCACTCTTCGTCATCGGCAAGGGGTCGAGAAAAAAGGTACAAAAGTGCCTCATCAGGATGGCCGTTTCATCATCACCAACAACAACAATCACAAGCTTCACCCGTTCCGAAGTACGATTGGGAAGCTCTGTTACCGAAGCGAAGCATCGATTATTCCCTGGACATCCGCTGCCCGTCGAACCACGCCATAGCTCTCTAGTGCAAAGTCTGGCCATATTCGAACTTTAACAAGTGCGATATACGTGGTTAATTAGGTCATTATGCTGATCTATTTAGCTTTGCCGTTCAATAGCAGTGTGTTATTAAACACAAGGTTTTTCTTTTTACACTTCTCAAACCCCATCCAACGCCCCAGCAAGTCATAATGTGCGATGAGCGATGCCCGAATGAGGGTTCTGGGCTCTATTGCAATTCGGCCGACGTTTTTTCTCCCTAAATGTGGGGTAAGCGCCGAGTGCGATGTTGTTGTCCAGCAATTAAGGCGAAACAAACGAAATTACTAGACGAGTTCACAATCTAGGGTAACTAGAGAGGGAGAGAAACGAAGAGAGGAGAAAAGAAAAGGGTCGGGTTTATGTGTCTCAGCGGTCTTTACCAAGGTTGGAATAGGTGTCAATCAACAACTTTGTCCCATCCCAACTTCTCCACAAAGGCCAGTCGGCTGCTTGAATTGCATCATCTCAACAAACAAGACAAATGCCAACAAAACAAGCAAGACAACGGCATTCCCGTCACTCTACCATGATCAGCGCTTCTGGACCTCTCTTGGAGGGAGAGCGGGTTTTTTTCTTCCTTGCTTCATTTTCCGTGAAATCTCGTTTCAAAATCAGGGCGTCACAAGCTGTAGGATTGGATTGGATTGGATCCTAAAAGCTCGCCTTTTAAAAAAAAGAAGCGAAGCAGGTGCAGATCCCATAGCTAAACTTCCAAACTCCAGGATGCGGATGCGCAACAAAGCCAAACCGTAGATGGGCCGAATCTTGCTGCCCATGCTTCTTTTCCTCTCCCACCCCCCAGTCGAGTCAACTCTTGAACGCGCTGCTGGATGAGCTTTGCGATGAACCCCATGGCGCAAGCCAATGAGCTTTGACTACTCATTCCTGGTCAATCATGTGCCCTTTTTTTTCTTCTTTTCCTTTTGGCCCTGCCCTCCTGTAGCGAAGGAGCAAGCAATACTCCGTACATGGATTGAGAACGGGCCATCGCTTCAATTGTGACTGGGATCGAAAATGAGGCCCTCTTCGCGAATCATCTCCCATTCACGCCGACAAAGTCGGTGATTGAGGCGCGGGAACTGTGCAACCCTATTTCTCTGCAGTGCCTTTTCTTTTCTTTTTTTTTCCAGATGGATATAATTCGGCAAGGCGCTTATTTTCTTTCCCGTGCGCAGTGATCATGCCCCTTGTCTGAATCGCCTTTTAATACATTAGGGCTTTGAATAATTAGCCTATCATCGATTTGTTTCCCATTTCCTTTTTGAAAAAAAAAGGTTTGTTATAGATCGGGATGTTTTGTATTAAGAATGGGCGGCCCCTCGTCTCCTCTTTCTCCCATTTTTTTCTTTCCTTTTCTATTTGACGTCGATCGTATCTGCGAGCTGATAGTGCAGGATATTTATGGTTTAATTGACCAGTAGACGAGGGGGGAAAATAGGACGCCTACAGGGAAATTCAACTGACGTGCATATCTAAGGTAGCCACTAGTTAGTACTCCGTACTTACTCGACGATTGGAGAAAATGGATGGATTCTTTTGCATTTCCTTTGTTTTCTTGATCTCCCCGTGCGGCTCGTGGGTGATCTTCCCAACGTGTATGCGCATCATAACAAAGAGAGAGAGCGATGGAAAAAAAAAAGGGTAATGGGTGGAAGTTGGTTCAACCCCAAACGCCTCTTCCCGATATTCTCATCATAATGAAACCACGTATACAAAACCTGTTTGTCGCAATGAAAAAATAAAACTATTGGAAAAATTTTAAAAAACAGAACCTGGCTCGACTTGATTTCCATCTCGACTGTCCACACGACCACAGACCAGACACACAAGCAAGCCCCCCCCTTACCTATATCCATACTCACTAACTCCCAAGAAATGTCACTATGTTGTGTATACACAAACATACGTATGAATGCATATATTATTATATTCATTCATAAACCAATATAAACAGAACAAACGCCCTTTCCACTTCGACGCCACGTGGGGGTGGATTCAAGCCAGGGCGCCCATATCTCTCTCCCTCTCCCTTCTCTCTCTGTTGGGCGGTTACCTATGCGCACGTCTGCACGCTGACCCGACCCTCTCACCCCAGGGCTCTGAGTCCCTGGTTTTTGTGTGTTTTTTTTTAACCCCTCTTGCACGTAGTAGAGAGAGCGAGTGAAAAAAGAGGAGAACCCAGTAGACAGGAAATAAACACCTTCCTTATACACATGTACTATCTACAGAGGTACAGAGTACAGGCAGAGCATTTATGTTTTGAATGGTAGGCGGAACATACATACATACACACAGGTGGACGGGCCCGGCGTGTCTGTACAGTAGATCCTCCTGCAGGGGCAGACGGGAGAAAATCGAAAAGGGGGTGAAAAAAAAGAAGACGAAGAAGTGCTGCCCTTTGACTCCTTTTCTAATTTGCAGTGCCGCCTCCTGCTGCGGTTAATTAAAGGGTTTCCGGGGGAGCAGATCTCCCAATGACATTGAGAACGAACCTAAGCTTTGTATGGGATAACTGCACAATCCTTCAAAAGCCAATAATACTCTATTCTCTGTTCACGAAGAGTCCGAGACAGAGAGAGAAATTCTTTTTCTCCTTCTTCTCCTTTTGTTTCGCTTCTATACTTGCCGAGTACGAAATCCACACGAACATCATCATTTGCGTCCCGGCCTCGGAAAGAAAGTGTGTATGCACTGTATGTGTGTACATACATCAACTATCCTATACAAAGCAAATTTTAGCAGCGGGAGAAGTAGAGGGTTGGGTCTAGCGTTGAGTTGCTACTTAGCAGGGGGGTTTTGGGTTGGGGCCTTTAACTATAGACTTATGCTCGACGGATATGCAAGGCGGGTGAGAGATCACACGTTAACTATGATGAGTTGTAGTTAGAGAGTTAGTTTAACGGAGATACTTTCATAGCCACGGAGTACGTTATCTCAAGAAAGATTGTTAGCTGTAGTCAAAACTATCATATAACTGGCTATCTATATAGATTGATAAATACCAGCGAATAGTATCCCATGTATCAAGAAGAAGAAGCAGCAGCAGCAATCCTACCACTCCTACACCTGCGCTGCTACATAACAGCCAACACTTAGTGAAGCTATATGAAGACAATGTATTAGTAGCCAACGACATACTATGCACAACAGCTATTAATGAGAATGATAGGGAATACCCTTGTTTGCTTTCCCAGGAGCTGAAATGGAACCTTGAAAAAAACACCTTTACTTTTCCTCAACGGCTGAAAAAGAGTTCCAACAGTCGCTTTCTCAAAACCCAAATCCCAAAAATAGAGGGAAATACGAGCAAATTAAGATGGCGGGGGGGGGGGGGGAAGGAAAGAGAATTTTTTCCTTCACGCACTCACACACAGTCCAAACAAACAACGGAACACGACAATCACAGCAGGCCAGAAAAGGGCTTTCCTTTGCTTTTTGAGCTATTATTATTCTTATTATTTTTTATTTGTATTTTTCCTCGGGGGAATTTCGCACTTTCGGACTTGGTCTTGTCGCTTTTCCAAACCCGCACACACCCATAGCTATCGTACATTTGTTGATGATTCTCTGGCTGCCAGATAATACCGACAACAACATGAGAAGAAAGGCCAAAAAAGAGTCGACGCCCTTCCGCTGTACCGCGGAACGATTCCAGAAAATCCATGCAGGCTCGCATTCATCCCATGCTTTTGAAAAGAACGACGTTCCCACTCAAGCTACAATCAAGAAAAAGAAAGCAACGAATTCGCCCACAACGCAGACGAAAGGGAAATGGGAGTAGAAGTAGCAGTAATAAGTAATAATCAATAGTTATTAATTCGAGGTAAAAAAGCAAAATAGATCACAGGCGCGTGCCTCTCAAGTCTGTACAATCCCGTCCATATGTATCTAATCCCGTGTCCATGAATCCCACTGGCCGTTGATAAAAAAATTAAAAAAATAAAAAATAAAAAGAAAAGTAGAAACCTCCCCCACCTTTTGGATATATCTACATATAAATAGAAAAGAAAAAAGCAAAGAGGCTTGTACACCAAGAAGCAGAACGCCTTTTTGTGGTTTGTGCCGAGCTTCTCTCTTGAAGAAAATGGAAGGTTTTGAAAACATGTCACATGAACAAACAAATCTCGCTCCCAGCCATGCAAGTAAAAAATTAGCAAGTCGTCAAGATAAATCACAAAAACAGACAATCAACGGTGAACAGAACCCAAAAACATGCACAAGACCGATTATGTCAGTTATCACAAAGAGTTAAGGAACAAAGGGTATC
Source organism: Amauroascus verrucosus (assembly GCA_001430935.1). Lineage (NCBI taxonomy): Eukaryota > Fungi > Ascomycota > Eurotiomycetes > Onygenales > Onygenaceae > Amauroascus > Amauroascus verrucosus. The sequence continues at coordinate 177,446 of LJPJ01001294.1, forward strand.
CAGTAGAAAAGAAATCATAAGCCTATCTGTACACGGTACCGGGGGGTATCACCATTATGAAAGGAGAAGAACAGCACAGCTTGAACATCAAAACGTCGAATCAATTCTACCAACCCTTGACGTGGTATTCCCACGGGCCGTAGTCAAAATAATGATTCCACGAATTGTTCTTCGAGGCTTCCTTGTCCTTCGCTTGCTGCACAGCTGGGTGAACTGCTCGCGGAGGCTGTCGCGGGAGTTGCGGTTGCTCTTCCGTTGGAAGTCTGGGTCCCGGGTATTCTTGTAGATTAGCCATATCGTGAGCTGTGTGCCGCCGTTTAAAAGCAGTCGCTGCTGGTGCCGTCTTTTGTTGACGTTCCCAGAGTAAATGTCGTCTCAATGATTCTGTCAGTTCCGTAGCAAGCATGTTTCGCCGAGTGGTGCGTGGTGAATGGGCGATAGACTGTGCCGGTACCGATTTGACGACAATGGGCTTCGAACGGGGAACCTCAGGTCCTCTCATCGTAAGGGTATTTTCTTCATCTTCATCCGAGGATTGGCGGTTTGGTGACGTCAATCGGGATCGCTGAAGTGCTGGTGTTGACCGCGAGTTGTGGTTTCGACCCTTTCCCGCAACCAAAGTGTGTTGAGGTTGGTGCATCATCATCGTCAACAACGAAGGACGCGAGACGAGATTAGGTCGAGAGTCAACGCGTTGGAAGAGCTGCTTTTCGTCAAGGCTGGATCGGCCGCTTTCAGTAACGGAATCTTCCCAATCGGAATCATCATCAATTGCGCTCTCAGGCATGTCTTCGTCATCAGTTTCGATGGCGGCCTCGTCGTCTGCGTTCTCCTTGATTGCTGGTGTATTCCTGAGCTCGGATGGCTTTTGCCGGGAGAGGGAAGCTTGATGTAGTCCGTCTGTTAATGAACTTCTCTGAGGTTTGATCGCCATTCGTTCCTCAAAGGAGCTCTCGTCATCTCCGGATGAACCGCCCAAGGTGAACATGCTCTTTTTCTTCAAAGGAGAGGATTTGATTGTCGTTAGCGGCTTAGAAGTAACAAGACCAGTGTTAAGTTGAGTCTTTGATCGATACGAGGAGGAGATGTGAGATGGAGAGAAACCTCGAACGATGCTCGAGGACTTGACTATACCTGCTGACGAAACGCTTGTGTCTGAAGCAGGGGTCTGGCTGACCTCACTATCGTTTGCTTCAAGAGCGACAGTCGAGCAAGAGTCTGTGGAGTGATGAGGCTTGACTGATTCCCAAGAGTTCCGTACTTTAGGGGTTGGAGTAGGTGACGCGGCTCGTGGGGTGATGTCCAAGGATGGCTGCTGGGATTGTTGTTCTTGTGGCGAGGCAGTGGTCAGAGCGGCGATAGGTTCCAGAGATTTTTTCTCCTTAATCTTATATACCATCTTCTCCAGGCCTATTGAAGTGATGTGTCTCTCTCTTCCTCGGCTCATGCTAAGCATCGGATCAACCCCGACAATCCTGGGCTTCGGATCCATGTCCTTGGGTGGCGACTTGACATGAGTTTCAATTCGTTCAGCTTCGTCGGAGGCGGCCGAGTCCACGCTTGTTGACAGTTCAGGGATATCCTTGGACTCACGGCGTAACCTGTCTATTCTGCGTTGACGGAACCTAGTCTGTGGAGAAGAGCAAAATGTCTCAAGATTCCATAGTCTCCAGCTGAGATTCTCTAGTCGTCGGCCCTCTTCCATGTAGTCTGCGCACCGCGAAAACACTGTACGACTTCAGTCAGCTTCTTGCCATGTTCTCAGGAGGCCAAGTCTCATGTCCCAAGCATGTCTATTATTCAAGATGGTACTTACCCATCCACATTCCATGAAGAGACTCTGCACTTCTAGTATCAACCTCATGTATCTTTGCTGGGTCCACCGTCAGGACAGGAGTGCTTAATTTCGACGGCATTGTAATTGTTGTTCGTCAACGTTCCCCTCTCCTGATATATTCTTCCTGATGGATTGTGTCTCCAAAATCCCTGTAGCGGTTCCTTGCTCCTTTCGCTCTTCCCTTCTGCAGCCAAGATCCACTTCTTCCTCTATTTATTTTTTCAGTCTTCCTTTGCCGATATCCAATTCTCCCTCAATGCTGAGCTTCGGAACTGTTTGATGTTGTAGATAGTTTTGCACTGTGCGCCCGTCCGGTTCGCACAGAATCGACGCCTAAGGCTTTCTTTTCAGCCAGAACAAATGTGCTTTGATACGCTTTGTATAGTGTGGAGCCCTCGGGGTGATAAAAGAGTCGTTCAAAAAAGCCGGGGTAATGGAGAGGAAATTGGGGCGGGTTTAAATTGGGACGATATGAACAAAGAAGAATAGGAAGCGGTTAGGGTTTGGTGGAGGATTGGGTGGAGTGTTTATTAGGAAGGAGGGAGGGTAGGCAGGAAGGTAAGTAGGAAGGTAAGAAGGTGAGTAGGAAGTAGTTTGGTATTAGAAGGATGGAAGGTTGAACAAGGGAAGAAAGCTGGGAGCCAGCGTGGTTTTGTTCCGCAAGGCCGGGAGGATCCTCTTCCCTTTTTTTTCTGCGTCCGTATGTTTGATTATTATGGTAATAGGTTACGGGGAGGGGGGGTTAAGGAAAAGGGTGTGGTTTTGATGGTGGAGAGAAGACGACCGAGAACAAGCCGTACCGATGGAGTCAAGAAGAAAAAGCAGGGCTTTGAGTTTAAAAGTTACTTTCTTCCTCTTGTCGGCTCTGGATCCATGGGGGAAAAATACATGAGGATGGAACACATGTAACTGCTGGGAAGGTGGCACTAAGAGGCGGGGATTGTAACTAAGACCTTGTGGATGGTTTCATTACCTGCCTGGCGTTGTAATTTTGGTATCGTCAGTTATGGTAACTGCCCTGTATTGTACATACATACATACATACTGCCGACGTGTTGGATTTTGTACAGTACACGGTACAAAGTATAATGCAGCGTACAAGTTACATATGTGTGGTAGATGTATATTGTCATCAACTTGCAGTGGCTCAGTTCCGGCTCCAAAAGTCCACTTACCTGACACATATATGACAACTTCAACTGCCCGACACAGCTGTCAAGCCGCGCCGCGCATGACTTGATGCAGAAGCCCTGACGGGCGGGAATCCCCTCGACATCACCCTTGAATCATGGTCACGTTCGAGAAAAATAACATTAAAAAAGGAAGTGAAAAAATGGCGGGTCTCGAAGAATCCTAGCTTGGTACTCCGTAGTATATTGCTGGACAATAGTTACTCCCGTACTTGTCTGGACAAATTGACATGGCTCACCGCACCTCCGTCGGGCTTCAGTCACAGTGATTGGGCCGCATTTTGATTGGCTGCTGAGGAGGGTATTATTTACACCGCTGGTCGAGCGCGTAATGTTAAAACTCGTAAATCTTACGGGGGGTACTCACATGGGTACATCGAGGGGAACTTAATTGGAGAAAGTACCGAGCGAGACCCTCAACTAACGCAAACGATGACAACCTTAAATTACTCTATGATGGCGATGATGATGATGATTTCAGCAGCTGGGGTCGCAGTAGCATTGTGGGGGTTGGCCCAGCATCGAGGCCAATCAGGAACATCAACTTCCGGATTCATCCAGAGCCAGAGGGAAGAATGCCTGGACCTTTGAATTCCTTTGCACTATTCCCGGCAGGACAAAATAATACTCATAAAGACAACTTTAGAATTTCACGCCAAATCGAAAAGAGAAAAAAATAAGAAAAAAGGACGATCGGTCAAACCAACAAGCAGAGGCGTCACCATTTAACATGCAGTCCTAGTCGGTATGTATATTAAACTCCCTAATAAATGATCAGTACCTGGCCGTCTTGTCTTTTCCTGCCTGCAGTTTCATCTCTGTCAAATAAGGAAAATGTTAGAAAAAGGATTTCAGCAGTTCTTTCCCCTCGCCCCAAAAAAAGCAAAGCATGAAAAAAAAAGGAAAGAAAGGCAAATCGAATAATCTCTCAGCAATCGCGCACAGGTTTCCAATTTCTTCTTCTTCACCGGCTGCCGGAAAGTGTGAGCCGGAGATGGCTTTTTCTTTGGTTCAGATCTGCCCTATGATTTTCCCGTCAGGGAGAGAGGTCACTTGATCCCTCTGTGACAGCTCATCAAAAGTCACAATCCAACCTCTCAACCAACCGCCTCTCTCGCTCTCTCTCGCTCTCTGTTATTGTCTTTCCCCCAACCAGACTTTATTTGTCAACAAGCTTGCCCTGGTCAAGTGTGATGTATTTCTTTATTTTATTCTATTTTATTTGTTTTTTATTTGTTTTTTTTTTTTTCTTTCCCTCGCTCCCCCCTTCCACTTTGCAATCGACGCATCATACTCTTTCTTGGTCTTTGTGTGTTTTTGGTGATTGGGGCGCATTGTAACAGGGGGTGAAGAACAGAAGCCGTTCAGTTCACAGACACTCTTGCATGACAGGATCTGATTTGATCCTTTTGGGGACAAAGGGGGCGGCCCTGTCATGCTGCCCTTTTCGTTTCAGAGGCAACCTGTCAGGCAAGGTAATTTTTGATGTTGTAGTCTACTCGTCGTACGTCTCGTCTCCACTATCCGCATTGCTATTCATATTCCTTGCGGCTGTTGTTCCTGTCTGGACGGTCGCCTGCGCCCCTCCTCCTCTCCCTCACCTGCCTCCCCCCGAGGTATGTACATAACTACATACACATACAAACAGTATACGCTTTTGTGTACCGCCGCCTGCTCCCGTGATCCTCGAGAAGTTTGTTGCGGCAAAAACACACCAGACCATTCCGAAACGGTTGGCGGGCGGAGGGAAGATCCGCAATTAGGTCGTGAGGAAATTCGCCTTTAGAAGTCGTAGTCCATAGAAGGGAACCCCCAGGACGAATGGAATCTCAATCAGCATGCTACCTTGACATCTACTCTGTAGAAGACGGAATGTTACGATTCCATTTCAACAACCATGGGCAGGCGCTGACGAGTTTACCCAACTTTTGCACAAGAATCTGTTCAAAAGAAAAACTTCTTTTTCCGACTTGACTTGGAGACTTTTGCTACCCAACTCAAAACACAAGGCCTAATCGGAAATGGGGCTATCAGATGCTGTCAGGAGGGAAGAAGCCTTATTATTCTTTTTAACCCAAGGTATTGCCCCGAAAATAAAAAAAAAGGAAATTCAATCCACAGAAGCAAAAATCGATTGATCACGGGCTTGAACATTTCTCCTAGACTCACGACCAGCATCTTTTGATTGATATGAGAAAAAAAGGAGAAGAAAAAGCAATGACAACGCGTCTTCGTTTTCTTGCCCGCCATATTCTTCTTGTCCACGAACTCAAAAAAATAAAATAAAAATCAAAAAACAAGATCTTCCCCAAAACCCTCCGAAACTCAACATTCTTGCCTTCTATCCCGGAAAGTTCTCGTAAATCTTATGATTCCTGACTTCCCCGAGAGACTTGGTGTTCTTTCTTTTTCTTTTTCTTTTAATTCTGGGCGAAGACAAAAAAGACCCATTTCCACTGTGGAGCCCCAGCGCGCTAGATATAGTCCCGTTCCGGATTCCACTGTCCTGGGTTACGCGGTTGGGCGGATCAATTACAAGGGATCCATTTCCTTCCTACGAGGGTTAAGGAAAGCTCCGGATTTGTTGGAATTTTAATATACAAGGCTGTGTGAGTGTGTGTGTGTGTGTGAGAGAGAGAGAGAGACAGAGCTATGGATAGCCCTGTTAGTTATGTTATGTGATATGCGACGAAACAAAGGGATATGTCTCCTTTCGTGCGCGAGGGATGTGAGAATCCTCCATCCCAACTTGCCGCCAACGGGCTTTAGCCGAGGGAGAAACGGAAAGGGCGTGAAGTCCTCAGGAAAGGCGGAAGAGATAAATCCGCCTTGGGGGTCTTTTTCCACCCGCTCATTTGCTTACGTATGATTTGCCTAGCCCGCGGTTTTCCTTTGAAGGATAAACGGGTTCCTATACCTATGAGGCTTAATAGTTCGTGACGTTGGTTGGTATCAGATGAGGCGGGTTTTGGGCTGTCGGAATCTGGGGAAAGGAATCCTATTTTGTGTTCCTTTTTTAACATCACACCAATGTAGTGCTGACTATTACAACGAATAACGACTCGTAGTATGGAGTCGTGTGCGCTTAATATAAAACAGCTCCATCCATACAAACCGTGTATATTATGAACGTATGTCAAGCCACGGAGGAAGGGGAGGAGGAGCGTGGTGGGTTTCTCTCTTTTGATTGAGTAACGAATAGATCATTCTGCTTGCTTCACCCTTTTCTCTTTTTTGTTATTTATGCCTCATGGGTCGAAAGAGATGGCAGGTGTTTCCAACCTTCCGGCACGTCAACGTGGGCGAGTTTGGCTTTCCGCCGTGAGGTAAGTTAACCCCCCAGACAGCCAGACAGACAGGCCACATCATTCAATTTCGAACCGCTCCTCCCCGTTGTGGTCGTGTGCCTGAGAAAAGAGCATGGCTGTACGGAAGTAGCCACAGATACAATGGATCCAATTTATTAATTAGTTAGCTGTTGTTTACCCCCTAGTAAACTAACTTGCGTAACTACCATTTCAAATCACGTCGGCTTTCTCTCCCTCCATCCCAGATAGCCGACGAGATGTCCGTGTGATTTGTTTTGGGGGGGGGAAGGGGAGTCCGCGACATACGTATCTCTGTACAACCCATTCAATAACCGAAGCAAGCATCGGGGCTTGATATATGCGGGCTGAGCTCGCGATGTATAGCTACATATCCCCAACTGGCGTCATGAACGAGGTAACAGGGGAAAAAAAAGTACATGACTTAACTACATCTACTTAAAACATTGCATATATCATCATTCGCGACGAAAAATGGAGGGTTACAAAAAAAGCAAAAAGAAAAAGAAATACATAAACTACATTGTAACTAACATACCTAAGTAACGTACTTCCAGCCTTTCATCGCATTGCGAACAAAATGAAGACAAGAGAGAAGAATGCAACCTCCGCCAGCTTGGAGACTTCTTTTTATAGCAATGGCGTTTGACTGCTGACCGCTGCGTTGGCAGACTTCACCCCTATCGCAATACTCCCCCTCGAACAAACAACGAGGAAATCTAAAATACAAAAACAAGGCCGACATTTTACTTGAATAGTATCCTTTCGTTCATACCCCAAGTTCGATCCCGTGCTACAAAGGGAGGGGGAAAAAAGAAAAGAAGAACGTATTCAATGGGATCAAAGATGGAGAATTATTCCATGCCAAGTTTATAGAGATGGATAGTTGGAACGTTAGAAGTTACCGAACTCAATCAATCATCACATCATCACATCAATTGTGTTACAAGCCCACGAACCCATCCAGAGGGATCCTGCCAGCAATGCTTTTGGACAACTCTCTCTCTCTCTCTATCCTTTCAATCACGAGAGAGAGACAGAGAGAGGGAGGGAGGGAGGGAGTGTGCGTGTGTCGGAGAAAAGCGATGGGGTTCACCAAAGAAACATTTACATTCCCTGTCCTGTCTCGTGTGTGCTGTCGGATCTGTGGAGAAAAATCGCCTAAATCCCTGGGATTGCTTCTTTTCTTTTCTCTAAGTGATAGGCATACATTTCACACACCATCAAGGCTTTTCTAAAAAGGAGGGAGGGAAAGTCGGAGGAAAAACCTTCTGCATTTGCCATGTGGTATGATCTTTTCTGTTTCTGAGGAGGGATGTTCTTTTTTTTTCCCTTTTTGAGCATTTGGGATTTTATCTCTTTTTAATCTATCTCAGGGGGGCCGAGGCGCTGGGGGAGGGGGGAAGTGTCATGCGTTGCAAAATGAGGTTACGCAGGAGGAAGCGTTTTGGGAATTGAGAATCGGCGCATGGCATTGTTACAGTATACAAACTGTATCCATACGTCAGAGAGGGGGGAAAGTAAGAAATTTAGAGATTCAGATAGCCGACGATTGACAGCTGAAGAATTGATTCAGAGCGTACATGAGGTAGATCGTCGAGGAGAGAAGCAAGTTGTACATACGTCAACTTGCAAACTGGGATATTCCCCGTGGAATCTCAGCTTTCCTGCTGGATCGTGAATAAGCAAAGCCCATGAGGTTATTCTTAGTAAGGCTGACCTTGGCTTTGCGCAACCCCACGTGAGAAGATGGTCGCCGGCGAGACGGTGAAAGCGACGGTTCCAAGTGTGCCTTATCGGGGGGG